>CM063498.1:184523176-184542174 GCA_032207245.1 Pardosa pseudoannulata
AAAAGCCATTTTAAGTTTTTGCTTGTGGAAAAATGGATGCAATTACTATAAGTATATTAAGTGCGACCATGTACACGTCTCTCTTATATTGATAATTGTAACACAATTAAATATATATGCAACGTTTCGTGCTCATGAGAGTGAATTCCATAGTATTTTAAAGAAATGTTTTCAAGTGGAAAAATAAAAAAAGATGAAATCTAACTCTTCTTCCTAAAATTTTATTTCTAAAAATTTTATTTCTAAATATTCAAAATTAAAAATCTGAAGGTTAACTTCATGCACTAGGTTTTATATACATAAAAAATAACAAGTTCAAAAAATTTTAAATATATATCTCTCATACAAAAAAAGATTTAGCATTTTTTGAAACAGGAAACTAAATAAAAGATGAACACGGAGGAAAAGAGATTAAAATATTTAGTTTGCAAATAAAAGCCTTTTAAGAGTTATACTGTGCATATAACATTCATAGGAATGAGAACTGTATATATTTAAGTACATACACAACAGTTTATACAGTCCTTTATTAGAGCATGAATGCACAAAAAAAATGGACATGGAGAAAAAAACGACTAAAAATATTTGTTTGTCAAAAAAAAAACCTTTTAAGAATAATATTGTGCATATAACTTTCATAGTATTGAGCACTGCATATATTTAAGTATATATACGGAATAATTTACGCAGCCTTTATTAAAGCAGGAATAAATCTGGGCTTTACCTCCCCCCCTCCTCTTATATCACAAGGGAATATTATAATAGACTTTAAAAAATTCTTGACTAAATTTAGCAATACAATTTTTCCAGTTAAAAATAAAAATTCCATCTTGAAAAAAAAACATTGAAGATTTTATATTATTATTTTTATAATTATTATTTATTTTTAAAGGGTGAAATTTTTACTTCAAATACGGATTTCACTTTCCCTCAAGATATTTTAGAAAACTTTAACCAGCAAACTTCTCTCTAAACTACATTATACTACAATAATAGTCATATCTTGTACAATATCCGAAAATTGTGTGTTGCTGTATAGTTTAATAAAATATTTATATACAAAAAAATTCCATTCTTATGAACAAAAAGGTTTTATTTTCTTAACAATCAAACAAGATAAAAAATAATTCAGTTGTATATGTCTGTATAACTTTATAAACATAAAAGCATAATTTAAAATAATTTTATTTTTATACCTGGAGATGGATAAAACTTTATATGCATGGATAACACTTCAAATTAATGATCAAACTGCTTTCTTCCCCCCCCTCGATGCATTCCATTAATAGTAATTAGGAGTAATCTCCAAACTGATCTTTGCCTAGGGCCCCAGATTGTGTTTATTGGGCCCCGAACTTATAGTCCTAAGAGTAACATTAATGACAGGATCGTGGTGAAAGAATCGTTTCTGTGAGATATACCTTTAAAAATTTCTGTCATGACTAATAAAATCTTATATAACTTTCAAAATACTGATCGAAATTTTGCATGTAGGTACAAAAGATTTAGAGCTTTAATCCAAAAAAATTCAAACTTTACTGTGTCTCCTAAATGAAATTATATTCCTATACAGCTAAATACAGTAGACTTCTTTTATATCTAATGTAAAAGCTCTGAATTACAACACTGCGATATTTGATTTCAAAAGAAAATTAATAGCTTATTTTTAAAAATAATAATTTTGAATATCTGCTGTACATTTTAATTTCTATCTTCCTAATTAGCAAGACGACCTTTCAAGCTCCAGGTTCTCTAATCTTCATTGTGTGCGGGTATATTTCTCATATAAGTTTAGTTATTCAGTTAAATCTCAAAAGAACGAAAATTATTTAATTTTTTAACCAACATTTCGTATTTTATATTGAAATATATAAACAAATATATAAATAGACAAATAAACAAATATATATATATATATATACAAGTGTATATATAATATATAAATATGCACGTATATAATATCATTTTCGCAGGGATAAATAAATTTATAATAACAAGGATAAATAAATAAAATAAATTTTTAATCTAAATTGATTTTTTTAATCAACCTTCCCGGTCTGTGGTTCCGCATCGACTGATGTAAAAACTAGTTTTTATTTGTCTAAATTTTTCCAGAATCTATGTAGTAGACAAGAACAGTCGGCTTCGTTTTCCTGTATGTACCGTTATTTTTGTACCCGTGTTATTACACTAATCCGTACTAGTACGTAAGCCGCGCTCAAGTATCAATCGTCAGAAAACGTACTAGTACGTGTCCCGCATACAATAAGTTAAAAAATTTTAATTGCATTATCCTATACTATAATACGAGGAATGGTTGTCAAGTCGAAAATCGCCCCAGAATTAATAAACTGTAGTAAACTTGGGGATCTGGGGTTTTTGGTCACGAGGAATCGATTGGCATCAGTTTTGACGCGCTAAGGTCACGTAGTTCGGCGCTACAGATAGGGCCGGGTTCGAACCTCGGTGCGGGCAAACTTTTTTCTCATGCGTCCAAACCAAGTGAAAATTGGCACCCGGGGGTTTTCGACCACGAGGAATCGATTGGCTGTAGTTCTGACGAATTAATAATAATAATAATAAAAGTCTTTATTGATTTGTCTTTATTCCTTGATATCGGTTTCCATTTTTATTTTCTATCAACTCTAAATATTAAATTAATGTAGCAAAGTATATATAACACATAAACGATATAGTAAAAAAAAAATGCAAACAAAAATTTTGAAAACCAACCACAAAAAATTAAAAAATAATGCTTCACTAACGTGCCGAAACAACCTCGCCGTTCAATTGCCAAAGCCACACTAAACACAGAGCATATAACTTATCAAAGTCCGTCGCCGCGTTAGTGCGTCGTCGGCATAACAGGAGGTGCCGCTCTGACGCGCCAGTGCGTCGGTGGCAGCGAACGTGTTAAGGAACTGATTTCGATTTCAAATCACCTTCAACAAAGTTCGACATTTCAACATTCATTAGATTTCAAGCTACATTTTCAACATGCAGAACGTACCTCTACATGAAATGCTTCAAGGAGCCGGAATTTTGGAACAACAAGCGATCAACTCAATTATACCCGCAAATGGACAACTAGAAGATACCGTCATTGTCAAATGGCTCTCCATTCAACACACTTCAATCTTTACACTGCTCACTTTGTACCATTTCTTTAATTGTATAATTTTTTGTTATCAATTACATTTTATTTTCTATGACTTTTCAAACTTTACCTTTGTATAGAATAGTTCCCTTTCCAAACAACTTTGTTTAGAATAGTTTACAATGGTGCACTTTAACCGGTTATCTTTTCACTAATGGTTTCACAAATTTTTACTTATGGCATGTATTGTTTTGATAAATCACAATTGAAAATTTAAATCTTCGAGTTAGCTTCGATACCTGTTTTCTCCGAGCGGAGCTCGGTCACCCGGTACTTTTAAAAAAATGAAATCTAGATATTGGATAGTATAGTTTAATTTGTGATTTTCTAGGCAGCAAGACGACCGTTCGAGCGCCAGGCTGTCTGCTGTTTCTAGTCAGGGTCGTGACCCTCTCAGAATCAACTGGTAAGCATGGACTTTCCTTTTCATTAAATGGTTCCAAAAATGGTTCCTACGAAACCCTAAACGTTCAGCGGTAAAAAAAATATTAATTTGGGGATGCGTAAGTAACGTCTGTGGATTCACAAATGGTTTAAAATAAAATAAATTATTGTGTCCTAGTTTAATTTTTACAGAAGTTAGAATAAATTGCAATAATTGAATTGATAGACATTTTTTGGCGGTTCAATAAAACAACATTGAAATTTTCTTGCTTACTGCCAACACTTAATGACTACTTACTAGGCCCTCATACAAGACATTCTTTACTTTGTTATTCCTCTACTATGTGTTGGAATATTTTGAAAGAAGATCAACAAACTCAGATGAATCTATGCAGAACCAACTTACTGAATTATTCACAAATGAGGAGCTGTTTGGATAAAGATACTACAATTTCTTATCTCAAAACATGTTTTAAGTTTATATCTTGCATTATGGATCACAGAATATAAGCTGTTAATTGACATTTAGCGCAGTAATAAGCCTCACCACGGGAAAAGTAGTGCTCTTGGAGATTCCCGATGCTTATCACAAACATAATATTCTTGTAGAAACTCTCATCAACCCATCAAGTTCACCAATTTTCTTGTTAATATAAAAAAATAATGTTGTTATTGTTGTGGTATATGCGTGCTAAATGCCTTCAAGACATTTCGCTACAATCTCTACATTATTTCAAATGGACTTGGTCCCCTTCAGTATGAACTCCTCACATGCTCATTGTGAGAGTGCAGCTATATTTTACATAAGGTTTGCGAAACTGATCTGATCGCCGCACTCACACATTGTGGGTTGCATGCCCAAGTATTTTTTCGCGACTCCAGGAGGCGTGTGGTGTAACCAGTTGAAACGACTGCACTTAAACTTCACCAAGTTTGGAGAATTGTGATTGGTCGTCAGGCGGCAATTCAGGACCATGCCTGGAGTCCCGGTCAATCTAGACAGAGCCGGGAAAGGACGTATTGGGCACAGAACAATGGAACAACGGACACATCAGCACAGGATAATGGAAAAAGTATAAGGTTGCTGGAGTAGTTCATAAGGAATGAAAAGAATGCAGCGTGCTCTTGGACTTTGGCAATTTTTCTTTCAGGTGCAGCACGTGGAGTGCTTCTTTTACTTTATTTATTTATTTATTTATTTAGTGTTTTTCCTTATCTTTTTTTCTATGCGTGAATATTGTAATATAAATCAGTGGCATTTTACTATAATTAATATTAAAGACGATATAAAGCAAACTTGGGTTATTCATGGATTTGAAGTAAGAACAGCAATGTACTACACCACGGCACTCATGTGCATAACATGTTTGTGTTCTGACCTTTTCAGGAAGGCCGTGAAAGCGACAGCCCTCCTGTTTCCGCTGCTGGGTCTGACTCATCTCATGTTCTGCATCAATCCAAAGGACGACGCCATGTTCGAGGAAGCGTACATGATCACCAACGCCATCTTGCAGTCGTCCCAGGTGAAAAGATAAATTCTTTTCCTGATGTCAAATAGCATCACAGACTCATAATCCTATTACAGATTTAAATGTATAAAACTTATTGGGAAGTTTCGAGTCGGAAATAGGCTTACATCATTACTTTTCGCTATTTACGATTCTAAAAAATTAAAACAAAAATTTTAGCTTTCACTATGTTAAATCTATCTAAATATTGTTTCCAAAGACCTAATCTACATTTCATAGACATAGACAAAGGTTGTTAACTTGCCGTTGACTTTGCCTGCGACAAAAACTAGGGAATAATTTCCTACGAAATTTTAACATATTTCCTGTCAAACTCATAATTTCAGCTTATGTCAAAGAACTTCTATTCATAGTAAATATAAAAGAAAATTTTGTACGTAATATATAAGGGCAGTAATAAAACGTATGAAAATAATGCGGACGATATTCAAATAATTGAAAATAAGAAATGATGAAATGAGATGGTTAAAGAAATGTTATTTTTACATATTTATGTGATAATTGATAAATTTAATCGCCTGCTCTTAAACAGAGAAAATAGGGCTTAAAATAATAGCATTAAATGCTCAAAAAAGGAGAAAGGGGTGGATTTTAAAAGTTTTAAAGACGACATTCGCTGTGATTTGACGCATACTTATACCAATTTATTTTAGAATCGGATCAATAGTTTAGGAGAAGATAAAGTTTACTTGCTTTGAATTTTGCTAACTCTAACTTATCAAGCGGAGTTCGTGGGTTCGAATCCCGCTGTGGGCATGGATGTTTGTAGCCGTTCGGAATCGGCTTTAAAACTGTAGATCCCGGTCTCATTAACCCCCGTGTAGCAAAACAGTAGACCGAACCAAACCAAACCAAACTAACTTATCAAGAATTCAATATGGATGCCTCTATCCATTCCAGGTCTAACCGCTTCATAAATTCGAGGACAGACGGACAGATACGTTAGGCTATTATTATATAAGGAATGTTATCAGAGGGAGAATTACAACTAATAATTATTGTTTACAAAAAACCAAAAATGATTCATAAAACTCATTTTGTGTTGTTAATCTACGCACATTACGTCAGAAAAAATTTAAAATTATTAAAACAAGCTCTCAATTTTCAATTTTTATAAAAAGTTTATATTTAAAAAAAATAAAGTGAATTCATCGAAACTAATCAAATAAAAATAGATAACAACTGGTGAAAATCCCATGTATTTACGATAATAATTAAGAAAGATGTGATAGACGAAAAATAAGAAAATAAAATTCTGTTTAAAGTTGCTTTAGAGCAGCGGTCGGGGAACCGGGGTAAATTACCCCAAATGGGGTAAAAAGGAAATTTTGGGGGGTAAAAATGAAACATTTTTGAGTAAAAAGTATATATTTTTATTTGCTATTTTATAAACTTGTATTTTATTCAACTTAAACAATTTAGCGACATATACAGGCCACGCCATCTCACTACCCACCACACTAAAGTGTTCTCTTTGCCCAATAAAGCACATTTTATTTTACTTTAAATTGAGTACAATCTTGATACACGTACTATCAGTTGGATTGTAGATCCTTTTAAATGTGATATTGCTATGATACCAGAAGAACCTTCAGGTTTGGCAGAAGCAATTCTTCAACTTCGATCTAATACTGAAGCACGTATTCAATTTGAGAGTAAATCAAATTTGACGTCTTTTAAATTTCAAAAGCTGCAAAGACTTTCAAAATTGCACATGAAGAGGCGGTTAAACAATTGCTGCCATTTGGAACAACATATTTGTACGAACAAGGCTTTTCCACTCTAATGAACATAAAAACTAAGAATAGAAATCGATTTAAACTCCGAAAACTGTTTTCAAATCGTTCTTACATCAAAAAGTCCTAATTTTGAAGCAATTGTATCGAACATAAAACAACACCATTTCTCCAAAACGTGCAAAAATTTTTTTTTCAATTATTCTTTTTTTTTTAATTTTTTCAATTCTAATTATTGTTTGTTTTTGTTTTATTATTATTATTATAATTTGTTACAATAGCGTTATGGATTACTAGGTATTACATTGATAAATTGAATAAATGAAGTTTAAATAAAATTTTTAGTTGTTTTCTTTTAAAAATTATCATGGGGGGCTATAATATGAAAGATGCTAAAAAGAGGCGATTTCGTTTTTTTTTCCCCTCTTCGCCATGGGGTAATATCAACTTACACAAAAATATTTTGGGGTAATGATTAAAAAAGTTCCCCGACCGATGCTTTAGATGCTATGTCCCTTTAGATGGGAACTACTTAACACTTCGAGGGCGGGCAACGTATTTTTATGTATTGTGCAGTCTGTCACAGGAGCGCGGGTCACGTAAAAATACGTAATTAGTAGATTTGTGGTGGATACCCGCTAACCACCACAAATCTACTAAATACGTATAATTATATGTATGTGTGACATTACATGCGTGTTGTTTGCTTTGCTATGCAACGCTTTGCATTTTTTCTTTCCACAAGTTATGATTGTCGAGTTACTCGGTCTTTTGTTGCGTTATTTCGTCTTCAATCGAATTCCTAGCTCCAGAACGTACAAGTCGTGTTTTGTCGATTTGAAGCTTGGTTTGGTTTGGTTTGGAGCGGTACGGTCTACTTTTTGCAACACGAGGGCTAATGAGACCGGGACCTACAGCTTAACCCTCTAAGCGGTTCGCACGTACAATTCCGCCAAACCGATGATGTCTTCAAAGTGATTGTCACGTACAATTTTTGACCTCCAAAAACGTTCCGAAAATGGATGTAATGTACATTTCTGCCAGTGCTTTTCTCCCATGGAATTTTGCGGTAGGAATGTCAGGTCGATTGTTTAGGAACTGCACACCTACTCCCTGAGGCACAAAGATGCTGATAGCTTTTTATAGCTTTGTAAATCTCTATTTCGAAGTATTTCATTTGAGGTAACAGATGTAACTCTCATTGCATCACTTAAATAGCTTGGATGACTTTCGTAAAAAAGATATAAATCATTCTCTTAAAGAATATTTTTATTTGTACTTTTAGAACCCATTATTTCTTATGGGATGATCTTCGAGACTTGACGAGCTTTATGTGTATTAAAAATTAACAATCTATAATGTCTATTTATATATCTATTTATAACCGGAATTAAAGGGACAGTAACGAAGGTGGGTTTCCTATATTCCAATCTAGTCGACAAAGGGTGAAGTAAAAAATCATAGAACACTTTGGTCACTGACACAATGAAACTTTAGCGTATTTTTTGGAGACTTTTTTTCCTCGGTGTGTTCCACTCGGAGGGTTAAAGCCGATTCCGAACGGCTACGAACGCAGTGGAGATTTGAAGCTTGGTTTTTTACTGTTGAATATAAAATTGATAAAACGAGCCGTTGTGACAAAGATAGTGATGAAGAAATATGCGCTGGCAGATTGTCGGAGTTTAATTTTAAAAATCGTTTATTTTTTAAAATTTTTAAATAATTATGCAGTATATATTAAAGTGTAAAATAAAAAAAAATCCTCATAAAAATAAAGCAGTTTTCGATATACTGCGATTTTTCTGAATAACTAAACTTTCGAGCGATTCGCGAAAAAACGCCTGCTGCAAGCGTAAGTTGGCGGTGAAATATACCCGCATGCCAAGTGTTAAGCGAGTCCCACTGTATATTAAAGAAAATATCATCCATAAATTCTACGGATTAAAAAAACATCAGTCATGGCATTAGTATTAGTTCTTTCGCCTAATATTAATGCACATCATCCGTAGTTGGTGAAATATCACTTCCGTAAGTGCGTGTGTATTTGGTACGCCTCAGCTCAAAGGTATACACATCATTTACATTTTTCCAGACATTTTCCACCACTTCAGGAGAGATTTATAGGGTTAAAACTGTTGGCTCGAATCTCGCCTTGTGGAAAGAAAACTTAAATAAACATTTTGGATCCCCGCGTGTCAGAACGGCGCAAGCATTTCGTAAGTAAATATTTCGCTGTTAAGAGTAAGCAGTCGTCATTTTGGAGTTTCTATTTTGAAATGAGGCGTGCCGGGAGAAACCGGGCATCAACAGGAAGCGATCGAAATTAGAAAATCGCAAATAAGACAGACCACCATGCCGTGCTCACCAGAATAAATATATCGGAGATTAATATGGGGTGCTTGTGTTTAATCGGTGAATTCGATTGGGGGGAAAGAAAATAAACCGTCGGCACCATAGACGCCACGTGATTTTGCGTTGGATGCAAAACACGGGTAACACGGTCGGATTGAATTGATGAATCATTCGGTGCAAAAGTAAAAAAAATGCACTCCTAGGTAATGTAAACATTATAAAGAAAGGTTTATCTTTCTAAAATCAATAAAGGTTTATCATTCTAAAGAAAGGTTTATCATCATCTTTACATATTGTAGCAAACGTCCAAAAAACAAGAGTTCGTCAGACGGGATTTTCTTGGAAAGCACAGAAAATTTTAAGCAAAATTTTTCTTTCAAAAATAATCTGTTTAGGATATGTTTACTCAGTGTCCAGTTTTCGCTGCTAAAAGTAATTAATCGAATTAGTGTTTTATACATAATAATTCCAGCTCTGTTGCTAATGAATCGTCATCTTAGTTCCGTCGGCGCCGCAGACGCCACGTGATTTTGTGCTGGAGGCAAAACACGCGTAACACGGTCGGATTTAACTGATGAACCATTCAGTGCAAAAGTAAAAAAATGCACTCCTAGGGAATGTAAACATTTTAATGAGAAGTATACCGTCATCTTTACATACTGTAGCAAACGTCCAAAAAACAAGAGTTCGTCAGACGTTATTTTCTTGGAAAGCACAGAAAATTTTATGCAAAATTTTTCTTTAAAAGATTGTAGTCTGTTTAGGATATGTTTACTCAATGTCCAGTTTTCACTGCCATAGAGAACTACTCGAATTAGTGTTTTATACATAAGAAATCCAGCTCTGTTGCTAATGAGTCGCAATCTTAGTTCCGCCGGCGACCCAGAAGCCACGTGATTTTGCGTTGGATGCAAAACACGGGTAACACGGTCGGATTGAATTGATGAATCATTCGGTGCAAAAGTAAAAAAAATGCACTCCTAGGTAATGTAAACATTCTAAAGAAAGGTTTATCATCATCTTTACAAATTGCAGCAAATGTCGAAAACACAAGAGTTCGCCAGACGTGATTTTTTTGGAAAGCACAGAAAATTTGACTCAAAATTTTTCTTTCAAAAATAATCTGTTTAGAATACGTTTACTCAATGTCCAGTTTTCTCTGCCATAGGGAATTAATCGAATTAGTGCTTTATACATAATAATTCCAGCTCTGTTGCTAATGAATAGTTATCTTAGTTCTGCCGGCGCCCCAGACGCTACGTGATTTTGTGCTCGATGCAAAACACGGGTAACACGGTCGGATTTAACTGATGAATCATTCAGTGAAAAGTAAAAGACATACACTCCTAGGGAATCTAAACATTCTAAAGAAAGGTTTATCACCATCTTTACAAACTGCAGCAAACGTCCAAAAAACAAGAGTTCTTCAGACGTTATTTTCTTGGAAAGCACGGCCGAACGCTGGCCGATTGGTTAGGGCGCTGATCGCCGGAGTTCGTGTGTTCGGGTCCCACTATGGCATGGATGTTCGTAATAGTTCAGAATCGGCTTAAAACAGTAGGTCCGGGTCTCATTAGCCCTCATGTGCAAAACAGTAGACCGTAGCCAAACCAAACCAAAGCCAAATCTTGGGAAGGACAGAAAATTTTAAGCAAAACTTTTCTTTGAAAAATAGCAGTCTGTTTCAGATATGTTTACTCAATGTCCAGTTTCCGCTGCCATTGGGAACTACTCGAATTAGGGTTTTATACATAATAATTCCTACTCTGTTGTTAATAAATCGTCCTTTTAGTTCCGCCGGCGCCCCACATGGCACGTGATTTGGCGCTGGAGGCAAAACACGGGTAACACGGTCGGATTTAACTGATGAAGCATTCCGTGCAAAAGTAAAAAAATGCACTCCTAGGGAATGTAAACATTCTAATGAGAAGTATACCGTCATCTTTACATATTGTAGCAAACGTCCAAAAAACAAGAGTTCGTCAGATGGGATTTTCTTGGAAAGCACCGAAAATTTTAATCAAAATTTTTCTTTCAAAAATAATCTGTTTAGGATATGTTTACTCAGTGTCCAGTTTTCGCTGCTAAAAGTAATTAATCGAATTAGTGTTTTATACATAATAATTCCAGCTCTGTTGCTAATGAATCGTCATCTTAGTTCCGTCGTCGCCGCAGACGCCACGTAATTTTACGTTGGAGGCGAACGATAGAATTTAATTGTTAAACCGATCGTGAAAAAATTGTAAAAATTGCTCCCCTGGGATAATGTAAGCATCCTGAAGAAAGTTATTTCGTCATTTTTACATATTATAGCGAACGTCCAAAAAAGAATGTAACTCGGTATTGGACATAAATACAATAACTTTTTTTCTTAAAATATTTCATTTTTAAAAAAAGTTAACAGAAGTATAATTCAAAAATTTCGTTGTAGTTTTTGTTTCTTATTTGGTTTTGCCACTATACATTACCGAGGATGGATTCTGTACTATTACTCACTCTGAAATCGAGCTCCGGGATACTAGTTGGTTGGCACAGAACGCTACGGTCTACTGTTTTGCTTCATAAGGGCAAATGAGACCGGTACCTACAACTACGAATATCCATGCCAGCAGTGCAAGGTAATCTTACGAACTGCGGTACCGAAGAGCAGCGTCCTACCTGTTTGATAATCGTTCTACCTAGTTTAGGGGTTGGTTGGTTTTTTTTGGACCACTAAGGTCTACTTTTTTGCAACACGAGGGCTAATGAAACCGGGGCCTACTGCTTAAAGCCGAGTTTAATCATAGCCTCATATACAGGTTGATCCTTTTAATTAAAAAGAAATACGAGATTTGAATCAGAAACGTTTGATCTTTCAAACATTTCTACGAATACACAATGTTTAATAAATGCGTTTTCAAACTCTAATTTGTATGCAATTTCTTTTCCTGTTGGCTATAAAACAAGAAATATAATTTTATATAAACTATTCGAGTTATGTTTATAAACCAACAATGATATCATGTATTAAAATGATATAATATTTAAACAGCTACGGAGACATTCATTTTTATTTTTAGAAGTATACGATTTTTTTAATAAACTCAAGGGAGGGCGGTTTACATAAAATAATCATTCACTATTTCATTGCGCTGACACAAATTTATTTATTGCTGTACCTTATTTTATTGCATGGAATGACTGCATGTGTACTGTTAATAATGTACTGAGCCTACAGCTATGATTTTTTTTTCAGGGATTCTTTGTCAGTCTTCTCTATTGCTTCATGAATTCAGAGGTAAGTACAGAAATTTCCTTTATCCTTCAATAAATCTTCTTTTGTTCAAATTATTTATTTTACAGTGTATATGAGGGTGTAAAATAGTTAATGTGATTTGCTGAAATCTTCTCGGTTATGTTCAAATAAAGAAATATACTTAACTTTTAATGAATTGCGTACCATAATTTTCCTTTTTTACGAAGTTTTAAATACACTGTCTGCCAATAAGTATTTGGACACCTGTGAGAGAAAAGAAAAACTAATTTTATTCAAAATCAATAGTTGGTAGAGCCTCCAAGAGAGGGAATTACAGCGTGAACCCTCCGGAGCATTGTATTAAAGCTAGTGGTATGGTATTCCACTCGGCTTGGAGTAGACATACAAGTTCCTTCACCGATTTTGGACGGGTAGTGCACCCCTTAATTCGGCAATCCAACTCGTCCCAGAGGTTCTCGATAGGGTTCAGGTCTAGGCTCTGGGCAGGCCAGTCCACTCGATAAACTCCATTGGCACCATACCAAGCCTTGGTTAACCTCGAAACATGACAACTGTCATTGTCGTCTTGAAAGTAACAGGGATCCAACCCGTAAAACTGCCACAACGTAGGAAGCACATTGTCATCCAAAATAGTGCAGTAAGCATCGTCATTGAGCTTACCATGAATGAGGACCAAGGGTCCCCGTCCATACCAGAAGAAACATCCCCAGACCATAATCCCACTCCACCGAACTTGACTGTTGCCACAATGCATTCTGGCAGGAGACGTTCTCCAGGCAGACGCCAGATCCAGACCCTGCCATCCGAACGATAAAGGATGAACCTTGATTCGTCTCTCCAAAGAACCCGTTTCCACTGATCTACGGTCCAATTTCGATGTGCTTTGCACCACATTAACCGAGCAGCGAGGTTGGACATTGTGATCAAAGGCTTATGGGCAGCAGCACGACCGTGAAAACCAAGCAGATGTGCTTCCTTACGGTTGGTATTAATTGAAACAATATTCCCGGATACCTGTTGAAACTCCTCGCGGATGAGGGCCATTGATTGGGTGCGGTTCTTCCGAATTTCTCTGGACAGCACTCGTCGGTCTCTATCTGTCAGTCTCGTTGGCCTGCCGACTCGGGGCACATTCCGGCAGTCACCGCTCACTTCTCACTTCTTAATCACATAGGCCACTGTCGATTTTGGGCGGAATCTCTTTTTTTCGTGACTTAACCTTACACCTGTATTGTTTTCTCAGTACTCTTCCGCTGATAGTCGCGTGTCTCCTCATTGGCGTAATATTAATTAGTTCTTTATGTTGTTGGTAATAATTCTCTTAATTCCCCAATTTCCAAACCTGAGATATATTTGTGTGTGTGTGTGATCAAACAATGCCGAGCGGTTCAACTAGTTATCGATAGATGCTGAATCGAGGACTGAAAGTAGTGATAGCTCAAGCAGGCATTAAAATAAACTGCAATCAACTGTAACTCTTATAAAACCCTACTGATTATTTAAAAGATCCATATTAATCGTAATTCTTTCCAACCCATTTTGTTGCCATGTGTCAATGGGAGATAATAAACAGTTTTATAACTTTTAAAATCCGTTACTTTTTACAAAAATGTTTTGGGGGTGGGTTACTTTTTACTCGAATTAAAATAAAAACATTTAAAAATACTCAAAATATCGCTATGAATTTTCAACAAACTTTGTCGAAATATCGCAACAATGAAGCAGTTAATGCAGTATATTCCATTCCTTACGTATTTGTTCTCTTTTTCCACACGGTAGTTTTTAAGTAGTGTACGATTTATCGCTGTATTTTGTGTTCGAAAGTGAAGGCAATGCATTTAAAGTATCAACCGATGAGACACTTTAGCTGATAGTTGCAAATTGCTATCTCTTAACTCGCACTAAAGATAACTTTGGGATGACATTCACGAATCTGTTTATAAAGCTCAAGGGCGCCCAGTCGTGTACCACACGCTACCGATATCGGCTTGTAGGAAATGTAATTGAACATACAACGTTTACTGATAAAGAACAAAATATGTTTTGCTACTTCCTTGCTCCGAGTTAAATAATAGAAGGATGACTTCCCGCGGCATCAAAGTATGAAAGTTGAGATAATAAAGAGACAGCGATGTTTTCTGATTATTTTTTTTTACATAACCACTTAACGAGATGGACATAATAAGATAATAAGACAAGAGTTTTATTTTAAAATTTCTATATTTTTTCCATTTGTAATTTAGAAAAAAGGAACAGCCAATTTTTGTCAAGTTTGTTTCAACTGGACCTTTGTATAAATACCGCTATTGTAATTACTTAAAAATTTCTCTGTTTTTTTTAATGAAAATGTTGCATATACCATTAGTTCTTAAGGAAATGGTGACCATTAACCCCTTAATGCACATTTTTTTTAAATACTGGCCAAAAAAAATCATTTTTTAATCTAAAAAAACACAGTTTAGAACGATGTCTTGCCAAGAAAATTATAAAAATACAAAAATATTCAAAATTTTTATTGCAATTTTGGATTTTGATAACATTGCAGAAAATACCCGAATATAGCTTACAATCCCATGTAAATGATAAATATTAATAAAACGATTGTTTTTTTTTTACATTATTATTTTCAATTCTCGATTGCATTCGAGTCTGAAAAATTATATAAAGTACAATACCGCTCGAATTATCTCGAGTGTGCACAGTTTGGCTAGTTTAGCGCGCTCGAGTTAACTCGAGCATGCACATTAAGGGGTTACAAAACTTAAAGTTATGAAATTTTGTACACATACATTACTTTTAACTAAACAAATCATTTTAAAAATATTTTCTTTAAATCATATAATCTTTTTTATTTCAAATTTTTTAAATATATTGTTAGTTTTTAACATGTTGCTTAGGAACTAATTTTTATTTTTTTTCTTTTATTTTTGTATCAATATTACTTAACAATATCTTTAAAACATAGTTCGGTATTTTGGGGGGATATATTGAGTAAACAGTTAATTCTTACGAAAAATTTTGTAATTGTCATTTAAAATTCGGATTTTCTTAATTTAAATGAAATTTTATTGAAGTTTGAATTTGAAATTTAAAGCGGATACTCAGATTTGTTGTATGTTAGAAGTTTTTTTTTTAATATTTTGTAGGAATTTGGGAAAATAGCAAGGAGTATTTTGAAATTTTTTATAAATTCATAAAAAGCGAATTAATCAAAAAATATTTAATTTTAAGAAAAAGTTTAACGTTATTAATTTACTCATAGCTTAATTTATACGTGTAGCGAATTTCAAAACTTATTCAATAATTTAGAAAAAGATTTTGTAATGTTCGCCATTTCCTTAACATAGAAATTATCCATTTATTTTCAAATTGGGATTACTTAAGGAGACCACAGAGAAAAATACGGAAACCTTTTGAGAATTAAAATCTTCATTAAAACAGGAAATTTTTCGATTTTTTCCGACTCATCATAAAATAAAATAAATTTTCTCTTTTTTAGAATAATCAATTTTTTACAAGTTAAATTATAGCACTCCAACTTAAAAAAAAATATTTGATTTTGTCATTTTGAGCAATATATTTTTTAAAATAACCTAAAAATATACTCAAAATGAAATAGAATGAAATTTGCTTATCCAGATAAATTTCAAAATACATATATTATAAACTAAGTTCCTATATCAAAATGAAGTTATTTATATTTTTATTTTATAAACCTAACACTTGAAAAATATTTGACATTTTAAAATTAAAAAATTTAAAACTTAGCAAATTGAAATATGAAAACATATTAACCCTTATGCTATTACAAAATAAAATATATTAGTTGAATTAAAATAGTTGAGGTTCAAAGAGTAAAAATATTAGTTACTGTTTGGTATAAAAATATTTCCTTATTTTTAAATTTTCAAATTTATTTTGACGGTAAGTGACCTTCATTTGTTTTCAGTTAATGTATATATTTTGTGTTTTTAACATATAGCTTTATATAACAAAATAAAATAATTTTTATAAAGTTAGACCGTTATTCATGGTCTAGGAAAAATTTTATTCTAAAAAGAGCATAACCTTTTATTTTATATTGAATCAAACAAAGGTTGTTTTAATGAACACTTTTCAGGCTCGAAAGGTACTGCATAATACCATAGTGCATAACATAATGTGATAAATATTATTATTCATAAGAATTTCAGTACCTGTTTTAACAGAGCATTTGATTAAAAATCATAGAATAAGTTTACAAAGCTATTTGTAAACATATATTAAAAATATGGGAGCTAATAGAATTTTATCCAATTCTTCATTATAAATACCAATATGTTATGCATACAGAAGCATGTGCATGTATAAAACTTTTTTTCAACTGCTCTTTGTAATTGAACAATGTATCAAAAAAAATTTTAAATGTATACATTGTATATTTATTTGAAATTTCTTTAAATTAATGTAATAGCAAAAAAGTAACAAAATGCACCCATAGACTACATTATTTTTGCTTTCTTATATATCAGTTTATCAATAATATCTGTTAATTATAGATTTTTACATAATTTCATTTGAATTATTAACGATACCATCTGAAATAATAAAAAGCCAGTACATTTTAGCATCAAAATTATGCATCATAAATTACATCCTATCTAATATTTACAAATCTTCGTGGTCTTTTATAGTTGTCAATTCTGAAAATTTATGAAGCACGAATTCTTTTAAAAAAGACAATATATTGCTAATCAATCTTTTTTAAATAACAATATATGTGTAGAAATATTCATTAAATTAATCCAGGTTTATGGCAACGATTATTCCCAGATGCAAAGAAGCATTGAAGAAATTGGTTTTTCTAACTAAATATATTCAGTAAAATCCTCTTTTTCTTTAAAAAGGCTTCACTTAGCATATTATAATGGTATTTTTTCCATCGGCGCCCCAGACATTTGGCGCCTGCGTGCATGCACTCACTTCACACCTCCTAGTTCCGGCCTTGTATATTTATATATAATGATATTTTAACCTAAAACTAACAAAGTTAATTATAATTGTATTCTAAGAGAAAAATCTGGCTTTTTTATCCTTAAATTGTAACCTTTGGCGAAACTCTTTTTTCTCCTCTTCTCATTCTGGAAAATTGGCGACTTTGGGTACACCTAAATTAATTTCTGCTTAGCTCAGCAATCCCTATATAACTTAGTTTTGTTTCACTCTCGTCATCACGTGACTAACTATTAAGTCACTGATTGACTGACCCATACCCTTATATAATGACATGTACATGTTTTGCACCAGGAGAACCAATAGGGATACCTGTTTCCAACTGTAGTAGCTTTAAAACGCCCATAACATATATTTATATTTACTATATTTACATATATTTGTATTTTCAACTCACATTTCTCCTCTGTTTAAACGGTAAGTGTTTGAGAACAGGCTTCCAAATAAAAATCTCTCTAATAATTTCTTCATAGTTACAAAAAAAACAGCATTTTTCTTCATAAAATCATTTAGTCGCTTGAGAAATTAAAACTAAATTAAAACATGTACGGCCGTCTCGTAATTCTCTAAACATAAATAAGTAAGGCAAATAAGATTTAATTTTCCCGGAAGCTGAAAGTATCCCCTTAAAATAAAAGCCATTAATATAAATCATGCTTTTCACCTTACATTTTACATCCACTGGCATTAATTATTGCTACTAATTAAATTTCATCCTCCTTGAAGAAAGCTAATTTTGTTCCTAATTTTATTCAACTCGTTTCTATTGCATTAAACGTCAACACTCTTCACTTCGCTTGAAATAAAAAGCCTGAAATGACATAAATTATTCTATAATTGCTTTTTGTATTCTTGCCAGATGTACTACCTCTCGTGAAACAGCCAGGTTTCGTTTGCATGTGAAGTTTCTCACATGATTATAAT
Source organism: Pardosa pseudoannulata (assembly GCA_032207245.1). Taxonomy (NCBI): domain Eukaryota; kingdom Metazoa; phylum Arthropoda; class Arachnida; order Araneae; family Lycosidae; genus Pardosa; species Pardosa pseudoannulata. Next base: position 184,541,507 of record CM063498.1, read on the forward strand.
TAGTTTACTTGAAATATCTTGCGAAATAATTAGCAACCTCTGCCTTATTTATTCATTGGCAGAATTACGGATGTAACTCTGCTGAACACACAAAAATTGAACGCTGCTTCAACTGAAATTTAACTGTCATTGCACTGATGAACTGTTATTGACTTTTTGTGAAAGTTGATTTATGTTCCAACAACCGTTGTAAAAGTTTCAAGTATCAAGATTACTTCCTAGATGAGAAACACAGATTTATCAGGGAGGCTTGTAAGGGAATAATCGAATTGAGGCCGAATTTTGTGTAGAGCAGTAAAGTTATATGGAGTCAAAAACTGGATCCATGCTAACAAAAAGGCGTTCCAGAAACTTATCTCCATTTCTACAGCTGAAATGGAATCTTTTCAAATTGCTTATAATCAAGGATTTCATAGATTTAGATTATTGATAATCGATTGATGTTTTAAATTTTAACGAAAAATTATTTATTAATTTAAAGTTTGTAAAAGTGTTATAATTAACTTTATACAGAAGGGACTGGATAGTAGGTGTAACGTATTACACGCCTTTGACATCACTGTGAACTTTAATATTTAATGTTTGTGATTTGTAATTTTAAATTTGGCAACAAGTGAGTTGTTCTATGTTTAGTTTTAGTTTAGAGAGTAGCATTTTTCCATGTGAGT
>CM063498.1:184542274-184559774 GCA_032207245.1 Pardosa pseudoannulata
ACTGTAGTAAATAGTAATTCAAAATTCCTTTCCTTAATATCTTTAAAGAATTATGAAAATACTTTTAGTTTATTAGTACTTTTTATGGTCATGAGCTAGAAAACTTACTTCACAAATAAATAATTTTTCGCATACTGAAAAGGTTTAAAGTATAAAGTCAGCTGTCTTTTCTTAATAGCTAACAGTCATGCAGATTTTAATTAAACGAAGCATGGAGGGAGGGGGCTTGTAGACATTTCAGTTACTTATGGAAGTTTAATTTTCCTTGCATTGAATGTAATAGAAAAGTCTAAAACTTTCTTCTTTCCCAGGCAACGTCAGGTATAATCAGCTAGTATAAACATATATATATATATATATGAGTCATTTTTAAACCCTCAGAAAGTACTGTTTATAATATTGTATTTTATTCACAATTTATTTTTAGTTTGATCACTCAAAAAACTTTAGATGTATATTTTTCAAAATTAGTTTTTGTGAAATAGATTTATCTTATATTAATTTTTAGGCATTTTTAAAATGTTAATTCTGAAATATTGTGGGGCATTTATTGAATATGCCGTATCTGATTCATAATCATTAATATATGTTCATCGGGAAATAAGAGTTTATGTCTTTATGCCATGTATTTCAAGTGGGTCCTTATAAACTTATAAAGTCCTTAATTTTTGTTCTGGAAAGAGAGTGGGAACCGCTGTATAGGTGTGGAAAGAGGAAAACGAACTATGATCACATGCTAATTATTCCTTTAGTATTTTTGTAAAGTTTTTCCCTTCCTGAATGGCAACAGAAAAGAAAGAATATTTTGGGTTTTTTTATTCTGGTTTTAGCTGACCTTTGGAATTGATGTATTATGTTTGGGTTTCCTTATGTCTTTAATTAGTGTTTCATCAGAACATGTATAATAAATTATTTGTTCGTACCAGAAGGCTTCATCTTAAATTGTGTCTGAGGAATATATTTTTCCAGTGTGTCCCACAGAATCCGAAAATGAAAAGGTAAGATTCTTTTTATATTAGTTTTCGATGTTGCTCTTTTCCTTAAGTTTGAAATTTAATAATAGAGGAAGTGCATGTTTGTAAACAAATACGAGTCCTGACTACAACTCAACTTTTCGTGTGCAAAACATTGCTTGTTTTCATTGTATCTTATGAGCTTCGATATGTATCACGTATACAATAAAACTAAATTTTATTTAAGGGAAGGGGAAGGAAACATCAGAAACTGGCCAAGTAATTCAAAATAGATTTTTTAGCACTTACAAAATTATATATATATATATATATATATATATATACTTAATTAAACACTTTACACAGTACTATTAAGTATCATAATCAAAGTATAACTACTTTGATTATGTTAACAGGCACAATAAACTATTACATAAATAAGAATCTAATAAAAATGTGCAAAACCTGATCATTTTAAGGACAAAAAATAATTACATTTATAGGTACAGTACTTCTCACAAAAGCATAGAAAATACATTAGAAATATGAAAAAAAAAACTTAGTAATAATAATAAAAAAATTCATAAAGCATAATATTTTATATAATCTATTACATTACAGTAAGGTTAACATTTTATTACCATTCTGAAAATGTTTGCTGCAAATTCTCGAAGAAGAACTTGGAGTCCAGTCTTGCCTTTTCAAAGCTTTTATCCAAAGCATTCGCAATGTAGGATCTTGAGGAAATCCATAAAATCAATATTTTTGCCTTTTTTGAAATGCTTAGTACAGCAGGCTTGCAATTCTGTCACTTTTTTTACAATTTATCACTTTTTTAAGTAAAAAGTCACTTTTTTCATGGTGTAACACAGCAAAAGTCTGTTGTTGAAAAAAGAAAACCTGAATTAATAACAAAATATTTTAATAAAAGACCAAAAATGGGATGCTCTAATCTTATTTTTCTTATTAAAATGTAATGAGTCGTATGGTTTCCAGAATTGAATGATTTTAAAAAGTTGTAAAGAAGTTCCTGAAATGTACATTAAATACATTAAAGTAACTTGCGTCAAAGCACACATTTCTCTTTTTCTTTTACTTCACAATTTTTGTTTAGATACTCTAATCTAACTATGTACATATTTCGAAACCTCATTAATATATGCAGAAAATTGTGATTATAAAATTGTATGTTTGTATTGATTAAAAAAGTATTGTAGGTATTAAAATGTAATTTATTGATTTTCTTGAATAAAAAGCAATGTTGAGTTGTGTTAAACGAAATTTTTAACCTTTTTTGTATTTGACTCTAAAATCATGTCTTGCATGAATCATTTGATTTAGAGCTAAAATAAATAGAAAAATATTAATAATAGCATCTGTAATCAAGAGGAAAAAAGTCGCTTTTTTTTTCAATGTGTAGTCACTTTTTAGTCACTTATTCTGTATTATTTGTCACTTTTCTCACCTTTTTGAAAGTACCTCAGCAGTTGCAAGCCTGGTACACTCATATGTACAACAGATTGTTACCATTTTCAGATAATTGACAAAATTAAAACTCCAATAACGAGCACAATCTGTAGGAAATTCAATTGTTTTGCCAACGAGGAAGATGAGCTGCAATTCTTTCTGCAATTGACGCCATGCGCACATTCTCTATAGGGGAATGATGGCTTCAAAGTAGATTGTACATTTACACATGTTAGTTATTCAAAAGATTTGCAGTATTTACATATATCAACAATCTTGAAGAGTGAGGTAGATTTTATATTAGCAGAATGAGATAGATTTTATATTAAAAGGTCTTTAAATAGTAATAGATAATTAAATTTTCTGGTTATTCAATTGTGTACTTAAGATACTCTTAATCCTCAATACTGTAAATGTCATCCTGGATGCATTGCATAATAGTTGGTTAGAAATAACCGTAGATTAAATGTTATGCAATCGAACTCCTTGAAACATTAACATTGATTTCACAATTACCTCTAATTTGCTGTAATTACGGGCTGCTCTCTCCAAAGTCGTTTAACGGCTAACCGCGATTAATCTCTGTTTAAACGGAGAATTGCGTCCAGCCAGTGATTGGAGCCATGGATTAATCGAGGTTAGCTGTTAAACGACTTTGGTAAGACTGGTCCTAAAAGAGTAGTTAATCTTTGTAAGTTCAATCCTTTATTTAGTTTTTTTATAAGATTAAACTGGTTTTTGTAAAGTACTTTTCACTTTTGTTGATATTGGTTATCTCTAAATTTTGTTGAAAAGGGACAACAATATACTTGTGTGCAAACTCTAAACATCTCATTTGTTGACACACGTCTCGACTTGTAAAATATTTTCTCAACAGTCAGAGAAAAATATAAATTTGGTGGTATTAACGGCAGAAAAAAGATTAACGGCCGGTCTCACCAAAGTCGTTTAACGGCTAACCACGATTAACCAATGATGTGACGCAATTTTCCGTTTAAACAGCGATTAATTGCTGTTAACAACCTTGGTGAGATCGGCCCTGAATTTGACGTTTGATTTTCTTAAACGGTTAAATGAGTATATGTTTCTTGATAGCCGATGGCAACATGATTTTTCTGTCGCAATCATTGAATCGTCGAGTGTCGATAGCTTACTTCGAAGCAAGACATTTTCAATGACAAGCTATCGGATACTTAAGGTAAGTAATTCTTTTTTACAGTTTTTGAATTCTTATATTGTTTTACAATTTTATACGACGAAGTCAGTTAAAAAGGGGCTGTAACATTAAGAATATCGAATTGTTTCAACTGGGCCATAGCGTTCTCACATTTACAAACGTGTATGAAAAAAAGTTCATCTGTTTTTTCACTTTTTTGTAAGTTACTCCAGCGTGTAATATAATTTATAGTATTTCTTAACAAATGAAAACTGTAAATGTGTTTTGTTTTCCTTCAAATTCTATGCATTACAAACTGTGTACAAGTCTTATTTTGTGTTGAGCATGCAAGCGTTAAATTATGTATGCGAATTTTCTGACTTGCATAGAATAAAACTGTGAATGGAATAAGTAAAAATTTGGCTCATAGTTTTGTTATAGACAAATATATAAATAATAGCTCTCAGAATGCGTTGTATTTAAGTGTCCTAGAGGTATCTAAAAATTCTTGCACAGATTTACGCAGAAAACATTTATAGAACACATTTGGAGTAGATTTGAGATGCAACGATTTTAAAAACATTTTACAGTTTAAAAAATTAAATTACTTGATTAGAGTTTATTCTCTTAAATTGCCCTCTAAATTACAAAACAATTCCAATGCTTACAGTGATAGTAGTTTTGTTTTAAACAAGTGTCAGGTCCCTTTAAAATTGAAAGGTGTTTAGGTCCGTTTTGCTGTTTTTCAAACGAGTTTACTTGAACAATTATATATTAAATTACTTTACGTATGCATTCTAGTTTGATTACTGGGTTAAAAGCTTGTATTTTATTGATAAGTATACATAAATATTTTTGCAGTCTGAATTTTTTTAAGTATTTATACGAGTTTAAATGTTTTTAACAAGAGGGGTTTTTTTATTGTGTCTATTAATATATTAAAGACGGCGTTTTATATTTCTGTTAACAACGTAATGTAAATGAGTCTCGTTACAGTTTAGCCGTTTATTTAAATACCCTTTAACTATAAATCAATAGCCATGAAAAAAATGGAAGAACTTTTAAAATTTTGTAAATATATTATAAATTTAAATTTTTTTAGAACGTTTTCAGTTAAGAAGGCACGCTAAAACTACGATCTAACAGATTTAGTTTTTAATCCTTTGATATATTTTTTAGTCATTAGATAACAGTGGAAATGAAATATTCTAATTATCTTCATAGAATTTAGTTATAAATAATTGATTCCATTTTTAAAAAATTTCTTCATCTTTTTATTTGGCTATTTTCTTGCGCGTTCTTAAAAAGGTATCTGTACAAATATTAATGTTTGTTGTATCACTCTTCTTTTTAAAAAAATCGACAGACCAGCTGCTTCTTTTCCTTTTTTTTTATTTATACACAACATAAATTTATAAAATTATTTACAACCATTTTGATAAAAAAAATTGTGAGCTGCGGGTTTTAATATCACTTTTTGCTCACGAACTATGTACCGAACTATCGTCTGTCCAAAATGGCGGTATTCCACACGAAATATGACGTTTGTGCGCATGTGCCAACAATGATCATTCAATGTTCTTAATCAACTAATTGAATCCATTCCATCGTTTTTTTGTAATGCATTTTTATTTATCAATAATGGTATCCGTTGGTAGTCGCATTTTCGTTCACTGTATGATTTTTAGAGCTTATTATACAAAATTCAGATTTTAATAACTATCGAGTGTATTTCACACGTTGGGACAACCGTAAAAGATTTTAATCGTTTAGAAGTTTGAGGTTATCTGTCTGTTAATGTCATAAACTAGAACTAAAAATTATAATTATTTTTTCTTAAATATATGAAGTTATTCTTTTTAATTACAGAGGAATTTTCTAAAAATTACCATTTAAAATGTCTGTTGAATTTTTTTCTATCGACTGTATTTTATTAATGAGTGAAATAATTAACATCGTCGTTAATTTGTTAGTCATAATTGATATTGAATTTGTAACTGCACTGTTTACTTCACGTTCATTTATACCCAATGGAGATTTATTAGCATATGTGCCTCCTACAAATGCACATATCTAACGAATTTCTTTTCGGTTAGATCACTCTCTATATTTCTAAAGGTAAGTATGGAACATTTTAAACTTGATCTCTTCACGAAATACTTGATTATTTTCACAAGTTATTTTATAAACTTTTAAACTATATTTCGGAATTTTTGAAACTTTTTGATTGAAACCAAAAACTTTTATACCCCGATTTAGAAATTTGCAATTAAAAAAAATAAAAACTAGAAATTTTGATAATTTAATAAACGTTTGTACAAATAGACCTAGAGCAGTAGATCTCTTGTAGCAGAACAGTAGTAGTTCAAACTTTCCTATTGCTTCCTGCTATATGAAATTTAGTTCCTTTATTTTTCTACAGACGGGTCATCATAGTGTGTAAAATGAAGTTGTGTTCCTTGTTATTAAATTTTTTTTTATTCTCTGGTTCTGATTGTGAAACCAAGGATTTGTTTGATCGCATATCCTGAAAACAGTTTGGTTAACCGCACGGTATTTTCAAATCAGCTTTTATAGCTATTAAACCCTCTAGCGGTCATAAATATTCAAAAGCGTCTGGATTTGAGAAACATTTATGAAACTGTCGTGTAACAAGGCAGGAAGAGAGTTCCAAAATCCCTTCTAGTAGTTTCTTTTGTATTAAAAGCCCTCTAGCGGTAAAATATTCAAAACAGCGCCCTCTGTGGTTTAAGAAACTATTTGAGAACTGTCGTGTAACAAGCAAAGAGTTAAACCCTCCCTACTAGGTACAGTTTCTTTTATAGTTTTTTTTGTATTAAAAGCCCTCTAGCGGTAAAAAATATTCAAAACAGCGCCATCTGGGTTAGAAACATTTCGGATGAACTGTCGTGTAACAAGGCAGGAAGAGAGTTCCCACCCAGCCCTCCCTTCTAGGTGCAGTTTCTTTTATAGTTTTTTTTTGTGTTAAACGCCCTCTAGCGGTCAAAAATATTCAAAATAGCGCCATCTGGTGTTGTTGAGAAAATTCATTTCGGATGAACTGTCGTGTAACAAGGCTGGAAGAGAGATCCCACCCAGCCCTCCCTTCTAGGTGCAGTTTCTTTTATAGTTTTTTTAAGTATTAAAAGCCCTCTAGCGGCCAAAAAATATCCAAAACAGCGCCATCTGGCGGAATTCGAGAAACTTCATTTCGGATGAACTGTCGTGTAACAAGGCAGGAAGAGAGTTCCCACCCAGCCCTCCCTTCTAGGTGCAGTTTCTTTTATAGTTTTTTTGGTATTAAAATCCCTCTAGCGGTGAAAAATATTCAAAACAGCGCCCTCTAGTGGATTTCAAGAAAATTCATTTCGGATGAACTGTCGTGTAACAAGGCTGGAAGAGAGTTCCCACCGAGCCCTCCCTTCTAGGTGCAGTTTCTTTTATAGTTTTTTTAGTATTAACAAGCCCTCTAGCGGTCAAAAAAATATTCACAACAGCGCCATCTGGTGGTGGTGGAAAATTCATTTCGGATGAACTGTCGTGTAACAAGGAAGAGAGTTCCCACCCAGCCCTCCCTTCTAGGTGCAGTTTCTTTTATAGTCTTGTTTAGTATTAAAAGCCCTCTAGCGGTCAAAAATATTCATAATAGCGCCATCTGGTGGAGTTCAAGAAACTACATTTCGGATGAACTGTCGTGTAACAAGGCTGGAAGAGAGTTCCCACCGAGCCCTCCCTTCTAGACACAGTTTCTTTTATAGTTTTTCGGTTGTTCAAAAGCCCTCTAGCGGGCAAAAAATATCCAACACAGCGCCACCTGGTGGTGTCGAGAAAATTTACTTAGTTGAACTGTTTCGTATCTAAAAGGAAATAAGTTTCCAACCCGCCCTCCCTTCATTCTAGGTGCAGTTTCTTTTATAGTTTTCAGTGCTAAAAACGGACACAAAAAAAATCCGAAGCAGGGCCACCTATCGGTCGCATGGCAAACTACAAACTGAGAATGATTATATACAGAAAGATAGAAAACCGCACGTAGGAAAAGTTCTCAACTCTCCCTTCGAGATGCAATTCTTATATAGTTTTTTGTCGTTAAAAGCCATTTAGCAGCAGAAAAGAAATCGGATAACAACGCCATCTATAAGTCTTATGTTAAACAATTACACTTAGAAAATGGGGTAACTGAGCAGTGTGGTTTTCTCTCCACTACATCAAGGCGTACGTTATCGAATAAGATCATGGAGAGAATTTGCCAACGTGGTCAGGTCCTTACGTTCCACCGCAGTTCATTCTTATACTTTCTTTCCCTAACGGTGGATAGTTTAATTTACTTTCGTAATGCTCTCCTATTGAATTGATAGTGGAGTTAAGTCGGCAAATTCACCGATCTCAGAACCGGAGGTTTACGAGCTCGAACTAAAGATCTGCCTTGTTCATTAATGGCACATAAAATGGGTTCGGAGCCTGGATATCCTCTGGGGTTGGCCGGGCAAGCTGGGGGTCACGTGTTTACCGGGTGGTGCTAAATATGCAACAGCTCTTCAACCGTGTTTGGAATTAAGATATCTGTTTGCATTGCCCGCTGCAGTGAAAAGAAAGTGATAAATAAAATAGTGGTCGCCAGAAAAGCATCAAACTTTCTTTGCAATTTTGAGCCTTTTAAATGTTCTTTACAAAGCTGCAGATTTAGTTAACCGCTTTTTTATGGTAGTGGCCAACATTATTCCCCAAGGTGAGACAGCAAAAATACATCCAAGCTGTACTCGGGAATCGAATCCGAGCACAATGTGAACTCCTACATGATTTCGGCAGTTGTAAGTATAAAATAAGTATCCTAACAAGAGCGACATCTTTCATTGATTTTTCTAGATCTTACAGAATAGATTCATACTTTGCTACTCTGCGACAACTGTGGGAATTTTCAAACAATATCATTAATAGATAAATATTAGCTCAAGGGTGGTACTTTACTTCGCCAAGTCGTCGCCGCAAGTAGTGAAATCGATAAACAGGGGAATTCGATAATCTATTCCAAACATGGTCGACCCTTATTCGATCGCTCGTGATATTGCTCGCCGTTTACATAAAGAATAAAATATTAGTGAAGAAATTAGTATTGAAATATCCAATACTTACCTTTCTAATTACAAAAAAGGTTATTCAACCGAAAAGAGATTTGTTAGATATGGGCATTTGGAATAGACACATATACTAATAAATCTCCATTGGGTACTACTGGACACGATATGGTGTGAAGACTCCCCTTTGTCCGAGAACGCGTCAAAACAGATGACCGGAGTACACCTGGTTACATGGACAATAGCGTTGCATCGCAGAGTCTGGGATCTCGACAGTCGGACTGAATAGACGAATACGCCCCTGACGGATCTCGTTAATGAATGCTCGGAATTTCCGTGAAGGGACATCGAGCGAATGAGAATTCAGCTAAAAAATATAACTAACTTTAGCTGGAGTTCTCAAGTAACTGGGATCTTAACTGACCCAAAAAACAATTGGCGGAACCGTAACTGACCCCCCAGGTATAAAAAGCCTACAATTTTGCGACTCAGGGCTTTTCGTCTTTTTTTCGTAGGTGTGTTGACCTCGTGGAGGCTTTCGCCTTTTTTACTAGAGAGCCAGCTTGCCAGTTCGGGAGATTCGTAAAGTCCGCTCATATAGGGAGCGGCAGAGTCTCGGGTACCGAACGGGGGATAGATTGGAATTGATTGCACCCCGAAAAGCCTCCCCACTTGTAAGAGATTATTAAATCTCTTGTTTTTCTTTCGACTGTGATCGTCGTGAGGAAGTTTTACCGGCAACCGTCCTTTGCAGTTCTACATGATTTAGGAATGAACATTCCTTTGTAAATAGCCGTATTTAAATCAAGAATAAAAGTAAATTTCCAAGTTTATCTTTGACTCTGATCCATTATTCACGTTACCTCTCATTTGAGAATATTGAGGGCGTCACAGATGCATTATAGACGTCGGCTCCGTCTGTCTGTTTTTTTTTTGGGGGGGGGACGACCAACAGAAAAGTGAGTATTTTGAAAAGACGTCAAGTAAAAAAAAAAACATGGTGGCGGTCACTTGGCACATTTGAAACACACCAATTAACATAACTGAACCTTTTCCATAAAAATAAAGAACAAAACAGATTCACAATTTATAGTATTAAATTAAAATGAACAAAAGTTATTTTTTAATTTATTTAAAAAATAAATAACAGATTAGTAATATTTATGATATATATCAATAGAATAAGTACAATATATTGCATTTTAATAAGCACTATTATAAAAAATCTAACATTGAGGGGACGTTTCCCCCCTCAACCCCCCCTTTAATATTATATATTAAAAACATTACTTCTTCCATTGCTAATTTAGATCTATTAAACCAAGAACCCTCCCCGTACTCCACCAAAGTCAAGGTAAACAAACCCACTCTTTGTTCCATAAAACCGCCAAAAAATAGCCAAATTTGGCGAAAAAACACGGCGTCTAAATGCATCTGTCCCGTTACTTCTCTTAAACATGAAATTCGCAGACAAATATAACATCAAATTTCTAACGTTGTAAAAAACTTATCCACTTATCAAACTTAGGGTTATCTCAATGAGTGAAATACATTAGAAGGTTATTGAAGTTAGAATTTTGTAGTAAAAACATTTTGACCCACACATGTTAAGGATATGGAAGCTTTTAGATGGCCAATCATTTCTACAAATCCCCTATACAAATAGCCTAAGTTATCTGTCAGTTTGTCCTCGAATTTCTGAAGCGGTTGCACCTGGAATGGATAGAGGCAGCCATATTGAATTCTTGGTGAGTTAGGTAGGGTTAGCAAAATTCAAAGCCAGTAAAGTTTATCTTTTCCTAAACGATCGATCCGATTCTAAAATAAATTGGTATAAATAGGCTTCATATAACAGAAAAATCCTGTCGTCTATAAAACGTTCGAAATCCACCCCTTCTCGAGTTTTTAATGCCATTATTTCGAGACCTATTTTCCCCGGTTAAGAGCAGGCGATTCAATTTATTACATTATAAGTAGATGAAAATAACTTTTTCTAGCATCATGATGCCATTCCTGTCATTGAATCCTTTCTTATTTTCAATTATTTAAATATCGTCTGCATTATTTTCATACGTTTTATCACCGAACTTAGATATGACGTCAATCATTTTCTTTTATATTTGGCTTAAAGAATAGATTAGGTACATACGTGATAATTTTAAATTGAATCATCAATTTTTTTTATTGTAAGATAATTCTTAGCCATAAAGCAAACCATTTTTTTTACCTCCCTCATAGGGTACTTTATAATTCTGGAAAATTAAAAATTTGACTGATTCCATCATATGACGGGCGATATACTAGTCATACAATAAACAGGTCGCTACCAACGAAAATCATTACTAATAAATAGAAATGTTATTTCAAAGTATCGATACAATGGATTCAATCAGTTGATTTAGGAAATTCAATTATTATTTATTTTAATAAACGTGCAAGAAATGTAATTTAGGATGCTAAACACTGTCAAGATGTCAACTGTGTCCTTAAGCAGTCGATCTGATTTGTGAAAAGTTGGTCAAAGCGTACCAACTTTTCTTGCTAAATCTGTTAGATCGTAGTTTTAAAGTGCTCTTACACCACAAAACAGTTTTAAAAATTTAGAAATGTTCATTTTTGTCTCCATAGGGAAAATAAATTCCGAAGAACTTTTTAAATTTTGAATAGATACCGTTTTATATATTAATTATCATTAAAAAAATGGCTAAAATTCACAACGATTGATTTAGATTACGTTTGTTAACGCAAATATAAAGACACACAAAATAAAAAAAGCCTTCTTAAAAGTATTTATAACAATACTTTATAAATTCAAACTGAAAACCTATTAATATATATCTTCAGAATACAAACAAACATTTAACCTTGTAATAAAGATAAAATGCATCGTCGTATAAATACGAAATGCCTATTACTTAACTAGGATCATATATGCATTGCTGGAGATATTTATAAAAGCTTCCAACACATACAGAACATTTTAAAACTAAATTTTTATTAAGGGAAAGGGGAATTACATGAGAAACATGCAGTATTTCCAATCTGTTGATGAGATTTAAGGAAATCAATTCTGCATAAAATAAAATAAAATGCGCACTTTAATTTTTTTAAAGAAAATAAATTATTACTCGCATTAAAAAGAAAGATAAAAATGCAATAGATGAGTGTTCCCGATGCCACATTGACAACATTACATTGTTACATTGTGACAGTATTGTGATTTCTGTAAATTGAGCTCGTTAAAATAAAGCCTTTCCAAAATTAGCGTGACAGGCTTAAAACAATAAGTCGTAACAGAGTTAAGACTTGTTCAGTTAAACTAGTTTAGAAAAAAGCATAATGGACATGCTGTCGCTCATAAAATGTTTTGCACCCAACACCCGTTCAATTTTAAGGAAACATGATACTCTTTAAAAAGAAAACAAGTTTATTCTAAGTATTATAGTAAATACACAGGCTGTTCGCACATTGTTTAGACGATTTTGGTCAGCGGTATTAAAAAATTGTTTGTTGCAAAATAAATAACTGCAATTGTACTATGTTTTTAAAAGTCAAAATTATCGTCTGCGGCTTGAGAGGTTTGTTTAATCAAAATGGAGTTTTTAACGAAGCTGTCGCAAGATAGTTCAGAATAAGGGTTATCAAATAGAACATTTCAAACACAAGAATTTTATGTAATTTAATTTTGTGACTATAATATACGTAGTCTAAAAAATGTGTGAAGCAGTTCAAGAAAATAAAGTCTATTAAACCAGCCTTTATCTGTAAACGTTTTTAAAATCTCAAGTATAAATCATTTTGTTCTAAAATCCTTTTTGAGACTTATCAAAGCTCGCTAAATAGATCTATAAACGCATTTTTTAATATCTCCAAATTTAAATTTTATAAAAACTTTATTGATAGAGTGAAACCAAGCTTTTTGACAGTTTTATCTCTTTATATCAGTGTATAACACGGAAGCAACTCTTTGCTTATTCAGAGTAATATCCTGCATATTATAAAAATACTGTATACAAAACTTAAAGCTTACATCTTCAATACAAAATAAATAGAAAGACTTAAGACATATGAATACATGTAATTTAGAAGAAAATCACTTAAAAAAGGAAGCCATTTATAGTGCTTATTAGTTTAAAAAAAAGCCCTTATAATTGAAATTATATGCATAAATATAAAAATATCGGAGATGCAGATTTCAAAATTTATAATATGAGCCAATTTAAACAATTCGATATTTTTAAAGCTAACATCCTCTTAAATCGACTGTAGTCATGCGAAGTCGTGCGAAAAAGGGGGGAAACAGTACAAGAATTCACCAACATTTTAAAAAGAATTAGTGTGAATTTACCTTAGATGTCCGTGTGATAGATGCCCATCAGAAAACTCCTGTATCAAAGTTGGAAACCCCGTAGTTCTGAATGGCACTCGACGAACTGATGAGTACATCAAAATTGGCGCCGAAGACTGTTAAGAAACCATATTACCATTGGATAATAAAACATTAACTTAAATCTCCTCACAATTGATTTAACACTGTTAATACTATCGAATTTATACTTTTCCGTACCATTTTCAGTTCACCTGTAAAAGTTGAGAACACATTTCAAAAGTCGAGAGGTGCGTGCAAGTTCAAAATAGCTAATTTGTTGCCACAAATATATTTTCCTTTCAAACAAAATTTAGAGGTAACCAAAATCAACAAAAGTTCAAAGCCCTGTATTAAAACTATTAATTATTAGTTATAATACACTATTAATTATTAGTTACTATTACTATTATTTAAAAACTATTTTCATGTCATAGAACAAAGGCCTGGTCTAACTGTTATAACTAATCAGGGATTAACTACGCATTTAATTATAAAAATTAGAGGTAACCATAAAGTTGTCTCATGGATATTGCTTTAATTGCAAAGCGTTTAATCTTCGATTAGCTCTAATCGCCGATTAAGGATTGCAACCTTAATTTTCCACAAGCAGTTTGAGGTGGAATCCTTAGGTTTAAACTTAAAATAAAAACAAAAACAAATTTAGAATTTTATAAAAAGTGGATACATTAAATTTTTCTTTTTCTATCTGAATACCTTGAGGATACATAAAACCTTTTTCGTAAGTATGTATTAAATAATTATTACATTTTATACCTTCTTAAACTCATTATAAAGTACCTAAGCTTTGTGGTGAAAGTACTCCAAAATTAGAGATTTTTTTAAAAACAGTACTGGTTAACCAACAGCCCTTTTAAACGAATAATAAAAAAATTGAGTAAACGTTTAATTACAGCTAAATGGCTTTCACAAACTCTAAGAGACTATTTATTTGATAATTTATGATCTAATTTCTCACCTCTTTTCATAGCATTAGTCCAAGTTTTACGTATACTATTGATGATTTTTAGAACGATGGAAAATACCTTTTCGTTGAAATTAGTCGCAGTATTTGAACAGAGTGACACTGCTAACAACCAACATAATAAAAAATGTACAACGTAAACAGTAATATTGAAGAATAAGGTGCCCCTTAGCAAATTTGGCGAATTTTTTGGCGATGTTGGTAATACTGAAGAATAAGGTGCACCTTAGCAAATTTGGCGAATTTATTGGCGATGTTGGTAATACTAAAGATTAGAGTGCCACTTGGCAAATTTGGCAAAATTATTGGCGGTGTTTACTAAAACACAAAGGTATTCCATCCGAACATTGTACCCCTTACTTTTTGGGCGACTTTAACGGATGTAAAGTGCGCCATTAAAATAGAATTATATATTTTTACTTAATTAACCAAAACCACTTAGAAATCGGGCATTTATCTTTATGGGCAATTAATCCCTCGACAGTTTACAAAGCCAAAAGCTCAAAATTATTAAAACTAAGCCATATTGAACCATTAATGGTTAACTATATCTAATTTTTTAAGTATTACGCGAAATTAATATATAAGAAATGGGTTCCACAAAGAGAGCTGAATACAAATATAATATAAATTGAAATATAGATACAGATTGTTTGGACATGGCGAGATCGGGAGAAAATGTTAGTATACCGTTCTCAGAGCTTTATCGCCAAGTTGACGGAGGCACCTTGAATGAAACCAACGTATACAACAAAGTATTTGTTGATGTATTTGAAATAAATGTTGTCTTCATTGTTTTCATGAATTTTGATGTCACAAAATTGGCATAGGAAAAGTAAGGTTTTCGAGAGAATGTAAATGGTAAGATATAAAAACCATTAGAAATCCCTAATTAAGACTTAAAATAAAATAAAAGAGGGTACTATCATTTTTTTGTTTTGTTTTCTGTTGTTTAAAAATAAAATTAACGTGAAAATGTGAAAATTCCTCAGTCTGTGTTACTTGGCACTAAGCTCGTTTTCCACAGAAAAAGAATACCTTAATAATAAAGATATAACTTTTATTTTCTCCAATATATATTACTGATGTTGTATTGGTACAGATGTATTATACACCATCACTGGTGCGCATTTCGTATGTAGCGCATTTGACCGACTTTCGAGGTACAGATGCACCTAGCACGCTGCGTAATATCAAGCCAGATTTGGCGCTTTCACAGACTCGCCAAATTGGCGATATCGAGCCAATGTGGTGGATTCTTCAACGAGACTTCATGTAATAATGCTAAACATTGCTTGTCCAGTGTGTTTAAAATTGTATAAAATGCTAATTTAAGTTTGCAATAAACCACGTAAAATTATGTTCTATTTTGGCGATCGCACAGACATCGCCAATTTCGAGTGGTCGCCAAAAGAAACATGGCGGTGAACTGATGCACGTTAGGTGCATCAGTTCCCAGTAATAAGCCCATAAATTAGTCTAAAATAGACTTTATATATTTATCATTTTACAGTCAAATTGTAAAGTGTTTCAGAATTAAAAAAACTGTTTTCGATTCATACGAAATGCTATTAAACGCTTCACATATATACATCTTTATTCTGGAAGACTCACGAACCACAACCTTTTCCGGCAACCATATTTAATGCGCAGTAGAGCGGAAACTGGACAACTCTGAGCAAGAAGTGTGTGAAAGGAATGCAAGACTCACAGCAGGCCTCCAAAGGACTGAACAGAACATAAAATGGCGCACAGAAGAATGCAACTGGATAGGAAAAGATCATCAAAATGAACCACAGAACAGCGAAGATACATTTTGACATTTTGATTTATTTGCGAATTATTAAAGAAATAAATGCTTGGGCAGTTGTTCGAAGCTTTACGATTTCCTCAGGAATTTGAAGAGTATTTCAATATTGAACGAAGGAAAATCTTAATTTAAGGGAAATAAATAGATCAACAGATAACTTCAGTTTAAACCACCACGTTAAAGATATATTTAAAATAATTTATGTACAAGTAGGAACGACTATTATGTGCGTAATTACAGCATCACGTGAAAAATAAAATGCTGGACATGAGGTAATGCATGCACTCATTACAAACTTCTGGTTTCGCGAATGGCGATGAATTCATC
Source organism: Pardosa pseudoannulata (assembly GCA_032207245.1). Classification (NCBI taxonomy): domain Eukaryota; kingdom Metazoa; phylum Arthropoda; class Arachnida; order Araneae; family Lycosidae; genus Pardosa; species Pardosa pseudoannulata. Next base: position 184,558,411 of record CM063498.1, read on the forward strand.
CTAGACCACATAAAATTTCTTTGCTTGGGAATGAAAAACTACTGCAGCATATAATATGCAGCATGGTGTATCTTAACTCATGAAAAATCTGACATTAAAATCTAAACATGAAAATGGTAATACTTCAGAATCGGCAGATTTGAAATTATTGGCGGAAGGAACAGGATATTGGTTCCTATTGGTTAATGCAAACATGAAAATGGTAAGACTTCAGAATAGGGTGCTCCTTGGCCGATTTGGCGAAATTATTGACGATGTTTGCTAAAACACAAAGGTATTCCATCTAAACATTGTATTCCTTGCTTTTTTTTTCCAACTTTAATGGATGCAGGGTTCGCCATTGTAATAGAATTGCATACTTTTACTTAATTTAAACATGAAAACTTAGACGTGGATTTACATTTGGTGAATTTATTGGCGATGTTTGCTAAAACACAAAGTTATTCCTTCCGAACATTGAATTCCTTGCTTTTTCTGGCGACTTCAATGGATGCAGGGTGCGCCATTGTAACAGAATTGTATACTTTTACTTAATTAAACAAAACCACTTAGACACCGTGGATTTACATTTATGTGCAATTAATCCTTTAACAGTTTACAAAGCCAACAGCTCCAAATTATTAAAAATTAGCTATAGTGAACCATTAATTGATCATTATATCTATGATTTAAACATTACGCGCATTTAATATATAAGAAAATGGCTGTACAAGGAGAGCTAGATACCAATATAACATAAATCAAAATATAGATGCAGATTGACATGGCGAAATCAGGAAATTATATTAGGCTATCATGCTTAGATGTTTATCGCCAAGTTGGCGGAAGCACCTTGTTCTGATGTCAAACCAACTAAAATAGACTAAAAAAGCATTAACATAGCGGCGTGAAACTACCGTATGATTAATTTTGAGGTGGCGCAGTGAAGGGGGAGATATGGGATCGTAACCCCCATATGTAGTGTATCGCACCAATACGGTCACTCTCTGATTACTGACGTTCTATTTAAGGGCATTCTCTATTTAAAAACGATATTTTACAGTCCCGACCCTTCCGGTTTAAAAACAATTCTATTTACAGACGACATTGTTCCTGTTTAAGAACGATTTTTTTTTTACATGATAAACCATTTTTCAATATTTTACCTATAGCAGGGGAAGCTGTTTAGTTAAAAGATGTTTGAGAAATATGTTTAGTTTTAATCTAACCCTGTAATAAGTTACGCGGAATACCAAAAATCGCGTGATAATGCTGCCAACAGCGAAAGAAGGGCCATTTATTGACGCCAACGCAACGATGGAAATGTGTGTGTCACATATCGATGTTTGCTGCACATCGATAAAGTTAAACCAGGCCATGCCATG
>CM063498.1:184572274-185064774 GCA_032207245.1 Pardosa pseudoannulata
AATAATCAATTTTGTACTTTTTTAAATATTATTATTATTGCAATAAAAAAATGTATTCAATTTTTGTTTTCTTAATAAAAAAAAACACCATTTTTTATTTGAATTTTTATATTATCTGATAGCAAATAAAAATAGCAAAATAATGCCATATAGTTATTTTGATGTAAAAGCAGTAAGCTTTTAAACAATACACAGAATATTCTCAGAAATATTTCAATTTATAGAAAAGTGCAATGTTTAAAGATCAATTAAAAGGGTAAATTTCATAATTGATATTCAATCTCTGTACAAATAGTGTCAATATTAGATAAACATAATTAATCAAAGAAATTAGAATACTAAAGAATACACATTTGTGAATAATTATAAACTGATAAATTTGTATTAAATATATTCTATATAAGCTAACTATATAAAGTATATTAGAGATTTAACACAGAGCTACATAAAAGTATTCTAGAAAAGCAATTATGATTGGTTTTATTTTTAATAGCTTAATTTATAAAAAAAAAAAAAAAAAAAGTCCAAACGGTATAAAAGCACCCCTACGCCAAAATTTGTTTTCAAATAATTAAGAAAAAAGTCGCCAAAAGAGCGATGAACATAACTTATCAGGTAACCATGCTTTAGTTCCGATGGTCTGACACCGAGGGCGGCCACTTTCTATGCGAGCGTCCCATGTTACAGAAGCGTATCGCTATTGCCTATGGGAGTTGACTGTCTGAGTGTATCTAGTCTGTGACTTTTAGTTTGGAGAGTAGCATTTTTCCATGTGCGTATCATAAGTAATAAAACGTTATTAATGTATAAATGTAAATATTAAATGTTAAGTAGTAATAAATAATGTGGTTGTGATAACAGTCTACACGTCATTAAGAGTCTTGAGCATTAGGAATACCAATCTATAATTGAGTTGAGTTTTGAAACCGGTATTCCACAGTAGGAATACATAGAACAACAACACTATCCCACCTTTATATCCTCTTTCAAGGTATAGCATGTTTAGGTGAATAGTGCGATATCAGCAAAGCAGTATCATACGTTGGTGTGTTGGGAATATTACTCATGGTAATTATACATCACCACAAAATGGTGCGTTGAGTGAAAATAATCTTGATATTAACTTGAGTTATAGTCAGTTAAATGGATCTTCTGGAAATAAAAAGTTCAAAAAACTTAAAAAATATCTGACGTTTAAAATTGTTTTTAAAAAAGAAAAATATAAGAAATGGAATTAAAAACTAATGTTTAATATAATGTAAAATAAAATATATCTCTAGTATTAATGTATATGAGATTCACAGAATAAAAAATATAATTAGCTTCTTCTTAAAGTTTCTTTTTAAAAATTATTTTCTAATTTACATGTTAACCTCAGTTACAGTCAGTTAAACGGACCTTCTGGAAATAAAAAGTTAAAAAAACTTTAAAAGTATTGGACGTTTAAAATTTTCTTTAAAAAAGGAAAAATATAAGAAATGAAATTAAAAATTAATGTTTAATTTAATGTACAATAAAATATATGTCTAGTATTAATGTATCTGAGATTTACAGAATAAAAAATACAATTAACTTCTTCTTAAAGTTTCTTTTTAAAATTAGTTTCTTTTTTACATATTTCAAAAGTTATTTTGCTGATAATTGGATTTCGATTTATTTTTTTCACTTAATGCGAATACTATATATTTTCTATATATATTTTGATTCATATCAGAATACTAAATATGTTTTTATAAAGTTAACTTATTAATGATCTAGGAAAATTTCTAACCATAGCAGAAAGTTTTATTTTATATTGTCTCAAAAATAAGGCTAGTGAAAATGTTTCAGCTCAAAAGATACCTTGTTCCCTTAAAAAAAAAAGAAAGCTCAAGAGGAGAGGCCTATTTTTTTTCTTTTCATTCCTTACCAGTCTCGTCTATCAATTCCACAAATATGGCCTTTAAGACAAGAAGAGTTGAGTGGAGAGGCAATCCTTTCACAAAAGCGTAGAAGGTATGGCATAAAGCAGTTTCAAAGCCTCAAAGTCCCCCTAAAATTACGGTTCCATGTATTATAGTAGCTTTGTCCCTCTAAAAAAACGGTGAAATTAATCATAAAAGTCCTGGTATCTCTCAGAGATTTTGAGTGCGTCTGTAATGCTGCTTTCCAAAATCCTGGAAAACGATTTTCCTGCTTTTTGTATTTCTAGGTTGAACTATACTTGGTTCCCGGGAATTCCTTGACAATATATGCACAAAATTATAAAATATAATAAATTATAATGAATGTATGTTTAAAAAAACATTATGTTGGCCGAAAGGAAAACAACAATGGAAAAAATTAATGGTTTATTTCTATCCAAAACGTTTATTTGAATCAAAAATCTGAAATAATTACGACAATGCTTTGTTTACAGGGAAAACAAATCACTGTTCAACTCACTCAAAGCACTCAAAGGAGACCACAGAAATTTTGAAAGAGAATTCTTTTACAAACAATGTGAAAAAACTATTCTTTCAAAGACAAAACACCAGGCCAGATTTCTAGCATGAGCAAGTTAGGAAAGTAGAAATTGTAGTTACATTGACCACTCGCCTCTCATTTATACGTCTCTGTCAGTTATAATATTCTCTTCTCTGGTTCTGTCAAAGCTCTATGGTAAATAATGTTAAATTTCTCTCAGTTATATCACTTTCAGTTATAAACCTCTCTTACTTTTATGAGGCCTTTTTTTAAGGTTACAAAGTACACTATCACTTGACGATAATTGGTCAAACGAACTAAGTAGCTCTAACGATTTTACAGATTCTGTAGGTTATGAATGATTGCTTCTTGTCTCTGTGTAAGAATAAATGTACTAATACAGAGAGATATTAGTATGCTTGTGAGGAACTGAAAACAGGAGGAATGCAATTTCAATTTCATAATGTACAATTTTTTTTTTTGGGGGGGGGGGGGGGGGGTTAAAAGCGTCATTTTCTCTCCCTTGAAAGACTGCAATTTTTTCAAACGAACTAAGTATCTTTAACGATTTTACATGTTCTGCCAGTTATCGATGATCATTTTTTTTTCTCTGTGTAACAATAAATGCACTAATACAGAGAGATATTAGTATGCTTGTGAGGAACTGAAAACAGGAGGAATGCAATTTCAATTTCATAATGTACAATTTTTTTTTGGGGGGGGGTTAAAAGTGTCATTTTCTCTCCCTTGAAAGACTGCAATTTTTTCAAACGAACTAAGTATCTTTAACGATTTTACATGTTCTGCCAGTTATCGATGATCATTTTTTTTTCTCTGTGTAACAATAAATGCACTAATACAGATATAAGTATGCTTGTTAAGAAGTGAAAAAAGGGGGAAGACAATTTCAATTCATTTTTTGTTGTTTTGTTTATATGTTTATAATTACACATATGTACTTAAATATGTCTGTAAAAATTTCTTTACATTTTTAATGATAGTAACATATTTTTCATTGCTTCAAATTATTTTTAAAAGTTATTTGACAGTTTTATGTCTGATATTCATATGGCAGATAGTTTTGCTGCAACTTTAATAAGTTTCAAGAAATTTAAAGTCTTTATCATACTTGTTGTTAGCTTATGATTCTTTTTCCCGATGAAAAATTAGTGGATTTCTAGTGTAATAGTTGTATTTCAACCATTTTATTTTGGTTCAGATTGACATTTGATAAGGCATTTAAGTAATTAAAAAATATTTCGCTGTCGTACGAGAAATCCGCATATTCTTCAACGGGAAAAATATTATAAACTGAATTAGTGGCTTTTTCAATATGTACAAGCTCACGTGTAATAGCCTTGATTTAATTAGAAGGTGTGATATTTCACTTAACAAGGAGACAATATCTTGTTGCCAAGTTGTCCATATTAAAGCTAAGAACTAGGTTGAGTGATAAAATGTTTTCTTAAAGGCAAATATTTCCTTTCGGCACTTAAGAAGGAGACAATATTTTGTTGCCAAGTTGTCCATATTAAAGATAAGAACTAGGTTGAGTGATAAAATGTTTTCTTAAAGGTAAATATTTCCTTTCGGGATGAAAATTATTCAATATAATAACCTAGTTTTAACTCATTATAAAAGAAAGCGTTCTACTCTGTTTAAAATACAGTTTTTCCCAGATTGTTAATGGAAGTTTAACTTCAGAAAAAATGTTGAGTTTTGTTGTATATCGTAATTTTTTAACATAAAATATGTACATCAAGTAAAAAAGCAAAAATTCACTAACCTGCAAAATAAGTTTTGAAATTTATAAATTAGAAATTAACTTTCTATATCAAAAAGAGTTAACTATCTATTTTATTCAGTGAATCTTAGTTATATTAATACAAGCAACCTATTTTATAATAATTGCTATTTTTTTAATTATCTTTTTCTTAACCGTTTCAGCTTTATTTAATTTTAAAATATCAGATACCTGTAAAGATTTAGGTTTATAGTACAAAAACATATAAATTTCTTCAATTTGTTTTAAAAAATTTAGTTTCTAATATACATATTTTATAAGTTATCTCGCTAGTAAGTGAATTATTTGGTGTATGTTTTAAATATTATTAAAGAACATTCAACTTAAAATGGCAAAATTAAATAATTTCTTAAAGCTAGAGAAAATGATATTAAAAAATTTGTTTTTAATTAATTTTGGAAGAAGCAGATCTTTCACTTTTATGATGAATATGGAAAAAGCTGTTATATTATTTTACGCCTCAAAAAGCACTATTTCTCTTTAAATCATACTTTAATAAAGGAATAATCAATATATTTTGTTTGTAATTTTTATAACTCAATAAAGAAACATAAGTTTCAGAATTTATATCTATTTTCATTAGTGTAATTATTATTGGCACCATATAAAAATAACTAATTTATTTTTTATTGAATATAAAAAATAATATAATATTTTTTAATTTATAGAATTTTTAAATATTAATGTCTTTTTGGTAATCTCGAGAATGACTATTTTCTTCCTGAGATTTTCCGGAAATGAAAAACGAGGAGAGGAAATCAAAACCCTTAGGCATATGCTGCAAAGAAGACGGTGTTCAGAGTCCGAAGAAAATTTAAAACTTTAGAGAGATAGGAAGAGAAGCATTTTTTCCGTTATCAACAAAAGGGGTATTGACTTTCACGCCATGCCCTATTTCTCTCACGAGATAGAGGCTTCGTAGATTATATTTCAGGAGTGATAAAAGAGACTTGGGTTGCCTTATCGAATCGAAGCAAAGTGCTCTTTTACACAGTCGGTGCAATCTCTCTTGTCATCCCACTGACAATTAATCAGACCGTATACTCGTGATTGCTTGTAAACATGTTCATTCAAGAATCAAAAATTAAGTCAAAGGCCAGTGGAGTAACTTTTACTAGAGCTTTTAATAGAAGTTTTTTTTATAAAAAAGATTGTAAAAACTCTCAGTGTTTAAAAATGTTTCTAATGACAAAAGAATTTTCATCTGTAAATTCTTGATAATTGCCATAGGTTTTCCTTGACACTTAAAGGTCCCTCCACACTATGGTCGACTGCAAGCCATCACCACCGTCTGGAAGGGGTATGGTTTATCGTGGTCGATGGTGGCAGACGATAAAATAGCCTTGACGGACGATGGCTTCCGAGGTGGTTTTTCTCCTGTAGACTCCACACTATGGCCAATAGTTCACCACTTCCTGATGGTGACCTTCAACGATGGTTCACGGGTTGCATCCACACGCTGGACCACTAAATGACCCTAGCGCTTGGATTCGTCCATAGGGACTACCGCGCACTTTAGTTGCGCATCTGACTGCCTTTGATCTTTGGAGAAGCACCGCCTCCGAAGCCATCCTCGGCCAAGGCTTTATCATCTGCCGCCATTGACCACGATAATTCACACACCCCTCCAGACGGTGGTGATGGCTTGCAGTGGACCATAGTGTGGAGGAGCCTTCCTAAGATCAAAGGCAGCCAGATGCGCAACTAAAGTGAGCAGTAGACCCTATGGACGAATACACGCGTTTGGCTCATTTACTGACCCAGCGTGTGGATGTAACCCGTGAACCATCGTTCAAGGTCCCCATCAGGAAGTGGTGAACAATTGCCCTTATTGTGGAGGCTACATTAGAATTTGTTTCACAAAATACTATCAGATTCCGTGGCGTTATCTTGTAGAAAACATCTGCTGCCATATTTCTCTCCACTAACTGTTATAACAACTTTTGAAAATGCAATATACAATGCTGGGGATGTTTGATAGAAAGAAATAAAATGCTACAAAAAGCAGATTTGACACAGCATTTAAGTTTTGCAGTGAAGTTCATTGTATACAGATACATAATATCATTGGGTAAAACAACGAGCAATGACTGGATCTATTCACAGACACAAGGACAACTATTCTAGGAGAACATCTAATATTGCCTTGTTTTACCTTGTTTTCTTCCAACTACATACTATTAATACCACCGTTCCAAGCGTAATACAGTTGACTCCGCTTAATGTGATCAGTTTAGAACACCGTGATTTTGATAAAAATAACCGATTGATAACAATAAACGATATGCAAAATTAGATAAATTTACCTCCTCTCCCTTTAATTCATACGTACTAAATTTCAAAATAAAATGAAAAACCTCACCTTATATTTATGTACTATATATTATCGTTTAAGACATAAGAACTGTTTACATAATAAAAATAATTGATCAATTGTTGACTGTCTACAATTCTTTCTAAGAAGCTCATTGATAAATCGTTAGTAATCATAACGTTTTTAAAGTCATCGTAGTGGTGTTGTACTCTACGTTTCAACACTTTCAATGCAATTCAGAAGCTGAGAAATGTTTAACTGCGCTGCAGCATTGCGTTGACTTATATTTGGTAACCTGCCATAATTATCTAAAATTTCGATATTTAGTTTTAATGTTAAATCATTTCGCATTCTGGCTTTCATATAGACTAACTGCATGTAAGCGAGAAAGGCATAAAATGTGAATACGCTCCTTCTCAGTTCCGAATAGAACTTTTTGCCTTTTGCTTATCTAACAATTATTGACCACCAGCAAGGTGTGCGTATTTCTGAAAAATACCAGGAACGTGTAATTTCCCACTCCTTTGTTTTTTCTCCTTTTCCCTAGGTGGAAGAGGTAGAATTCTCGGAAACTAAAACGAAAAATAAATGAAAGAAAAGAATAGGTTCTTTCTGAATGCTTTGTGAATATTCTTTTGCCAGTTAAAATCCGGTTCGAAAACAGATAACATTAACAGATGTAACGATCCCATAAAGCAATAATTTTAACATACAAATGAATAGAGAAAATCGGGAGAAGTGAGCTCGATAACAATAAGCGATTGATAACATTAACCACGATCACATTAAGCGCAGCCCATTGTACTTACATAGAGATTCTCTTTTACTATTGAATGGCAGGGATCATAACAATTCATCTTATCTCTCTTCCCATGCCAAATGTGCTGTAACAGACAAGAGAATTGTGTTGGACAACTACCAAGGTGTTGAACTCGGTCGTGAATACATTATCAACTTCGCAAACTGTATGATTATGTAAATAATGTTGCATTTTTTTTACCCGAATGATAATGCGTTAATAATTTTGTAGATTTATAAGTATCTGTAAAAGTTGATAATCTTGTAAACGTTTAAGTTATTTTATTATCATTCAATGGATAAGTAGAAAGAATAAGTACTTGTTCTATTTTAAAAAAGTATTGCGCACTTAGTTTTTTAACTTAACACCACAGACCACTACAGACTTTTACAACTGTGCAGTACTCTATAGCTAATATCAATACAAATTGAAATAAAAATTAATATTGGGACTCTAGATACCCTTATGCAACTGTAGCCAAATGCGGCTCTCATGCTTTTTATGCAAATCCATTTACTAGAGATTTTATTGTAGATGAATCATCCAAATTTCTGAAATAATACTTCTTGAAAAGGCAGCAGGAGAGCAGCTGCCACTCGCCTCGCTTATGTCAGTACTGACAGAAAACGGTGAAAGAACTCTAATACAGAATATGAATACACCAGCTGCAACAAAATAGTAGAATTTGGAATAATAAATCCAGTCTCGATAATCGTCTTTAAAAAACGTAGAGGTTTTAAATGGAAGTTAAAATATTGGGTGTATATGTATGAATGTATGCATGTATGCATATACCCTGAAGAGCGAAAAAACTGCTATAGGCAGTCGTATGCAAATAAAGATATAAATAATCAATCAGAATACGGCAATGCCTTCATAAGACAGCACGTGTCTGGCAGAGTTATTAGATCGGTTACTGCTGCTACAGTGGCAGGTTATCAACATTTAAGTGAGTTTCAACGAGGTGTTATAGTCTGCTCACTGAGGCATAGCATCTCTGAAGGACCGATGAAGTTTGGATTTTCCCGCACGAACATTTAGCGTACCGTGAATATCGGGAATCCAGTAAAACATCAAATCTCCGACATCGCTAAAGGCAAAAAAAAAAAAAAAAAAAAAAGATTGTTCAAGAACTGAACCAACGATGACTGGAGGGAATCATTAAGCGCAAAAAGAAGTGTAACCCTTCCGTAAATCACTGCAGATCTCAATGGTAGTCCTTCAAGTCTCAGTGATCGGACCATCCAACAAAACATCATCATTTGGTCTTTTGGAGCCGAAGGCCCACTCGAGTACCTGTGATGACTGCACGACACTAAGCTTTACGCATCGCCTGAGCCCGTCAACACCGACATTAGACAGTTGATAAGTGAAAGTGCCTGTTCTGGCGAGTTTCTTTTCAAATTCTGTCTAGCGGATAGACGTGTACGTATATTGAAACAACCTCATGAATCCATGGACCCTGCGTGTCAGCAGAGGATTGTTGGAGCTGGTGGAGGTTCTGGGATAGCATGAGGCACATGCAGTTGGAGGGTTATGGGGCACCTGATATGTAAAAATATATACAAAATAGTATGAATAGATACAACTCTGACAGGTAGCACGTGCGTAAGCATCCTGTCTGATCATCTGCACCCATTCATGTTAATTGTGCATTCCAAAGGACTTAGGAAATTCTAATATAACAATACACTCCACGTGTTCAGAATTCAAACACTTACAGAGTGGCTCCATTCTACTGACTTTAACATTTCTTCTGGCTACCCACATCCCCAGACATGAGCATTATTGAGCATATACAACGTGCTTTGTAGAAAAGACCTACACCACCTCGTACTATTAGGAATTTATGAGGAGCCCTGCAGGATTCATGGTGTCAGTTACCTCCAGCACTACTTCAGACATGTGTTCCTGCTGCGTCGTGTTGCAGCACTTCTGCAACACGACGCTCGCATGGGCCCTACACTGTATTAGGCATGTGTACTAGTTTTTTTGGCTCTTCAGTGTATGTATGTATATATATATATATATATATATATATATATATATATATATATATCCGTGAGGAGTGGAGAGCTATCCTGAAGCATACTCCAGTCCTTAATTGACTCTTAAGCCAACGAGTAGTAGTAGTAGTACATATATACAGGGTACTGATAAGAGGCGGCCAAATTCTAATATGTACGCAGGCTAATAAAAGACTTTTCTTTCCCTTTTATAACCCAGCTGTCAACTCCCCTAAGAAACACACAGATTCTTGCATTTTTTATGCAGTTGTATAACTGTCCTGTCACGAATGTTTTAACAAACTCCTAAAGAACCTCTGACTTAAGTCTCACTCTCATGTGAAATTATCCACGTTAATACTCCTCCCTCCTCTTCGGCATTTCGCAGATCACCAGATGCACGTTTGTCTTTTTCCTGTGTAAGATATACCCTGAGTACTCCGACCTTAAGTTGAAAATAAAGGATTTTGATGAGCATTAGCTTGTTTCAGTGACAATAACTTGCCTTCCAATGACAGTAATCAAGCTGAGTTGCTAAGCCAGCCCTGGCAGCTAAAAAATATGGACTCTAACTTCATGTGATCAGTGAACAATAATTTTACCTGTTGCATATATGCATATAAATAAAACGGGAGAGATAGGTATGTGGATGTAAATTTTCTTCCTTTATGTTGCTTTTCTGTTAATCTGGACTGGTATGTTCCTTTCAGGTGCAGACGGTGGTTCGCAATAGCTACTTGCGGGCCGTGATCCGCCGAAACCCCAACCACCGCTACGCCCGGACCCGCAGCCTGCCCCGCACCTCCACGGCCTTCCTTTCTCACACCGAGGTGTCGGTCGCTGACACCGCCCGCCATAAGGTGGCTCCTTACAGGAACGCCCTCCTGCCCCTGCAGGAGGTCAACGGCAAAAAGGAAGACAATCCTGACGCGCAGAGAACCTATGTCTTCTGAGGAGCCCGCTGTATTTCACTGAGGATTCCAACGATCCATGAAATGATAAAGCATGCTTTGTATTATGAGACCCTCCTCCCTTGTTTTTAACTATGACAGCAGCCCAAGACGATATTTGATTTCATCGTCTGTCGAACAGTTGATATTCACTTGGTTGATTTGGAGAGCTACGGTCTAGTTTTTGATACACGAGGGGATAACAATACTAGAATCTACTGCTTAACATCTACTGCCCTTTGTAATTTTATTTTTCGTTTATTTGTGGCATCTGAGGTCATATTTTATGTTAACGTGATTATTAATACTATTACAGAAAGTTAATTTTATTAATGTAAGATATAAACTTTTCACACTAAGGGACATATGTGCCTCAATATGCATTTAGGTGAGGCGCATAAAACCCAGTAGTCTTGAAAACAATTTTATTACCTGGATGAGACACATATGTCCTAATATGTGTGACTCCAAATGGTAAAAGACGATTCTAGAGAAGTACAACATCAATGCAAGCAGCATATTCGAACCCAAAAGCTCCGGTATCCGAAAAATACCACTTTATCTGTTGGGTTATCGTTTGTCACACTGACGTTTGGTACAAGAAACTATGAATTTTTAAAAAAGTCTCAGAATTGGCATAAACTTTGGCTTCTAGCACTTCATGACGGGCTTTGAATAGCAGTTTCCAGTACGCACTGAAATCCCGCTGCTGGCATATTGTTCGTAACCGTTGAAAATCGGCTTTATGTAGTAGGTCTCGATTTAATAAGCCCTCGTGTAGTAAAAGCAAACATCCAAGACTATGACAAACCAAACCTGTATAATAAACCCTCGAGAAATGGACCGTACAGCTTCTAACTAACAACCAATGTCTTACGTACGTGTTTCTTCATATTTGTCGTGCGAGAAGTGAGAAATATCGTTTTTCTTGTATCTTGTCTGTCTTTGAGACTAATTTGCTGCCAACAATGGAGCTTTGAAGTATAAAACGATTAGAAAAAAATCAATTGCTCTGCTAATCTGATTTTATATACTTTTGTAAAAAAATATATGAATAATTTAAAGTCGAAGGCAATTTTTGTCCACATAGTTACGCAAAGAATATAGGCGTAGTTTATTCATTTACATGTTTTGTCTTTTCATTAAAGTTGTACTCATTTGGATTCTTTGATAATGTGTGTTCTGTTAGGATAGTGTCAGATTCGCTTGCTATTTATATAAGATTTGGATATTTAAACAAAAAGAATTCTCATATAAACGGCCACTAAGAAGTAAATGAAACTGAGAAAACAAGCTAAAAATTTTGACGTATGATAATAATTCAGTTCACTATTACTAATTGAAACTAAGAAAAGGTTTCTTTGTCATTTCATATTTATATGATTTCAAAAGATAATTGATTTTACAAATAATGTCATTTGCAAAAATAAGAAACTTCGAACATCCATTTCGAGCATCATTCACTTAAGTTCCTTTTCAGCTCAAAATAACATCAACAAAAGAAATTTAGAAATTTAATACTTATTTTTTACAAGTAATATATCTTCTACAATTCTTTTTCTTTAAGGTATCCTTTATATAGCCAACTTTGACCAAAAATCAAAAAAAATATTTACTGGTTTGTTTGAAAAATTATGCTTTTAGGTATCTAAAACAGTTTATGCGTTATCTGTGTGTTTATTAAAATCATAGTTATGACTATTTTTACATTAAACCGGGAATAAGTTTAAATGCACTTTGAGAAGAATGAGATTATATAATATTTGTCTTGTTTTAGAAAATGGGCTTAGAGTGTAGTCGGGTACCTTGAGTCAGAAAATATATCGAATAAAAATTATGTTTTTTTACTTTTAGGCACTAAAACACATTAATATGAAATTACATTTGGCTTGTTTTACAAAAATTGGTGTTAAACGTGTATTCAGGTACTTTAAATCTGGAAATAAATTATGTGATTTTTTATTTATTTATTTATTTACATTTATTCTTATTTTTATTTTTTTTCTTTATTTCTATTTTTATTTATTTATTTATTTTTGTATTTACACATTAAAAAACATTAATATGTTTGGCTTGTTTTGCAAAAATGAGTGCCGAACGTAACTTTGTCTAAAAATAAATCACGAAGAAAATTGTACAATGTATAAAGATATTCAACTAGTTCGATTAGTTTTTTCAATAGTTTTTAATTTAAAAAAATCACTTTTACAATGTAAATGATCCATATAAAGTGATACATAGTATTTATTTCATATCGGCCGCAGTGACTAGGTGATTCACAGTCAGCTTGTACATCCTTGACCGTGCTGTATCTGAACTCAAGTCCCTCTGTTGTTTGTAGCTAACTGTTTCGAAACATTTTCTAAGAGAACTCAAATAAAAGGAGGATAACCCAAAATACTAAAAGCATGATTTTTCTTGAAGACTCGATGTTTTGCTTCCTTGGAACGATATTCCACCAGAAAATAATTCAAGAAAAATTGTGTCTAACATCTGTGACGCAATTCTTGTTGCAACCTCGTAATTTACGTTTCCATTTTTTCTTTGTGAATGCTTATTCAGTGTATATTTGTGAAAGTCAAAAATAATGTTACAGTCAACAGAAATAACTGCAACACAGAGGGGAGGCGTGCTCTAAATCTTTAAAATCTCATTATTTTATCCCGAGTTGTAATTTTTAACATCAAAATTTCAAAATGCGGAAAAGCTGCTATCGTTGAAAATTTATGCATGAGTTTATTAAATGAAAATTCATTACAGCTCTCTTTATTAATAGGTTTTAGGAGGATTTTTATCTAAAGATTAATTCCCAGTATATGTATTACCCTGTTTGGCTACGTTTCACAGAAAATGTTATTGATAATCAAAATGGAAGTTTTAAAATTGGAGTTGAAAAAAATCAAACAAACAATAAAAGATTTAAAATATGGAAAAACTATCCTCGTTAAAAAAATAATGCGTCTATCAATGAAATGAAAATTACCTATAACTCTCTTTATTAATACATTTTAGGAGAATTTTTCTAAAGATTAATTCTCTGTGTACTCATTACTATCTTTGTCGACATTTCCTTGCAATATTAACACCAGAAATAAGACACAGAAATAATATGACTGATCATTGAATGGAAAATATTACTAAATGGAATAATAAAAATGGAAATAAAAAACATAACAGTTTAAAAATTCAATCAAACAATTTCTTTTAATGAACTTCCAAAATAATAAAATTAAAAACATAAGACAGCATAAAAGCGTAATAGAAATCTCTTTTAAATAAAACTATTAAATCTTAGACCAGAAATTTGACAATTTGAATCTTTCACAAAATAAAAATGAGAATGGTTTTATTTTCATTTTTCATAAAGCTCTCACAAATAATTTTGATTAGATGACGATCATTTGTCAACCATCATACTAACATTTCAAAAGCCTTGATATCCTCTTTACATTATTTTGATATCTTTATGAATCCACTCACATTCATATTCACTGAAATTACCCAAACTATCTGCTTAAAAATCGAGGTGAGAGTCAAAGAAGTGAATCATCAGAATCATCAAACAAGCGAACATTTTGCACTTGATCAGCATGGTTGGAAACTGAAATATATTGGGGTCATTTCTGTTGTCCTAAAAATTTACTTTGAAGGATATCCAAGCCTCCCTCAAATTGAAATTCAAATCTGATTTAAAGTTGGAATCGAACTTTTTCAGATGTTAATCCCAACAATCATTTATTGTTCAAACTTGCTTCTGGTAAAATGAGAGACTCATCAGATAGATACTTGAAGCATAGGTCATCTTTTGTTCAGGCTTTCATTAACTCTATTTTTAGGCCTAATTTTATATCTGGAGGTAACAGAAGAATGTTTTCGGGGTAAACGAAGTTCTTGTGCAATGTTTTTCTCTGGGCTTTACTAATTTTATTGCAAGTCACATGTTCCCCTACCTCTTGTCTTGTCCCTGGTAGATGCAAACAAAAATTATACAAATCATATGCATGTGTTCGGTAGAATGGCTGTGTAATAATACGTTTAAACATGCGAATTACTAAGCTGAAATTTTGCTGCTGATAGATGGAGAAACTCATCGCACAGACACTTGAAGTATTGTTCATCTTTTAAGAGTTCCAAAAACTGTTTTTATTAAGGCCAAATTTTATATCTAGATTCATCAAAGTACTTGTACAACATTTTTAAAGTTTTAAAATTTTTTTGCAGGTCACGTTTCCTCTTCCCTTTGTTTTGGTCCTGGTAAGTGGCGGGAACAAAAAGTGTATATGTATATACATTTGCTGAACGGAATAACACTTGTTAAAATGCGTTTAAATATGGCTAAAATGAATTAGCTAAAAAAAATATTTTTTTATATATTATGTCAAAATGGGAGAAAATCGCAAGTTATACGGTTTTTAATTTTACTATCTTATTTTCATTCAGTACACTTCCAAGATAGTCCTTATAAAAAGTTATTTCTTCCTTATAATTGTGCTGCTACAGTTAATCGCAACATCGTTCGGCTACTGAAATTTGTGAAACTGGCCAATTCAAGATAATACGTGTTCTGGGAATACATAACTTATAATTATTTGGAAATAGTAATACATCTATTCCATATCTATTAATTAAGGTATGAAATTCTTTACGCAGTGTCTCTTTTTTCAAGGTTTGTATCTATGATCTTAAGTATTTTTCTACATTTGAAATTGTAAATCACAGCCTATTGTACTCTACAAATCAAAAGAAAAAGCACTCCTTCGGGACCAACAGGATAACTTAGTTCTTTTGAATCCAAATTTTGGTACAGTTTTGCAATTAATTTTGTAAGTAAACATTTCTCATAGTAGTATTCCCCACCCTTTTTTTACCGAGAGAAGGAAGTTGTAAGAATAATCCATTGTATTAACTTCATTTCTGGGATTATTTGATACAATATCTTGGAAAATATGATGATTTTTAGATGACTGTAAAAATTTAAAGCGAAATTCATCAAACAGACCTACCATGGGTCAGCAATAAAGGCATAAAACGAGAATGTATTTTCAGTGGCAGAAGCCAGTGAGGAATCAAAAATCACCGTCTACAAACCGTTATATCAGTTTTACAGTGAGATAATGATATTTAATAACTGATAAATATTTAAATTTCAATAGTATCGGGATTTTTACTTAAAAATTATTATTATTCGTTCAAAATTTTGTACTATTGTACAGCAACAAAAAGTTATTAATAATTTTTAATACAATTTCACAATCTTTTAGATTCATAAATATTATAAAAAATTATTAATATTTAAAAAAAAAATATCGGATTTGTTATAATAAATATACATTATTATTCGATTTATTTATTGATTATTTGTATAGAAATCATGCATATTTTTATAGATATTATTTCTACTAGCCGCCTCTCTATTTATAAAGATATTATTTCTACTGGACACCTCTGAAACCACTACAGTCTCCACAGAAGTCGTCATTACCCAATGAGGGGGGCGGGGCAGGGCGGTATCGCCTCTGTTGGTAATCTATGTTGTATATAAATGGATAGCATTAAAAAGTTAAAAGAAAAAGTTGAGAACCACTGTTCTGCGTGAATGAACAACATAAGAAGTTCTAAACACATGTGAAATTAGCTGTGAATAAATGCGAATAACATTTAAAATGTTTTAGAAATGAGATTTTCGTTTTTTTCTGGAGACCGTAATCACATTATCCACAACTATAATACGTTGAAAATGTTATTTTTAATGAATCATCTTTCACTTTCTTCGTGGAAGAAAAATTTTAATAAATGTGTTCATATTGATCAAACGAATTGTGTACCTTTGACCCTCATATAAATGTTTCCTAATCCCTGTGTAAAAGATGTGTAAAAGTGAACTATGTAAAACCGAAATATTCGTGATATGTGTACATATACATGCATATTATTTATTGTACTATTCATGTGACATTAAAAGAACTTGTGAAAATTGGAAGTGGTTCTTTTTTGTGAGTAAATTTTTATATTTGCATTTCTTAAAACAAATTCATGCATAAGATTCACATGTAATGCAAGGATGATATATATATGCACACACACATACACCTATGAGAACACTTTTAACGATAATTAATATATTTTCAATGTATTAAATGCATACTGTAGTGTTTCTTACAATTTCAATATACGTAACACTTAACTACCTATAGTATTTCAAGGATGAGTTTTACACGGTATAGCAGAATATATTCTTTACGAATATCAAATTTATTAAATACGTACAGTATGAGCTATATCTGATAATAATATGTCTTCTAAAAGGAAGTTGATAACGTTTTTCTTATATTTTTTGGAATAATTCTTTTAAGTCTTTCTGCCTGTTATTTTATTGCAAATTAAAAAAAAAATACTTGTTATCTTTACTTTGACAACAGTTTTAATGATAATATAGAAGAGTGCAATATGAAACGTTGAAAAATAATTTTACTTCGGATTTGAAGGAAATTATATAAAAATACATATTTATAAAAACAAAGAAATTTTATCGTTAAAGCTACCAACTACATAAATCACAGCTGCTAAAGTACAAAAAGAGACACGTGATGTTTAAAATATTTCTTGAACAGAATAAACAGTAAAGACTGGGCAGCTGAAATGAAATGTTTAACCAAAAACAGGATATGCACAGTGTTTAGAAATGCTTTTGTGAAACATTTCCTGTTATATGAATTAATTTCTGTTGATTCTATCTTATAGCAGTCGAATGAAAACTGCTGTAAGGATATAGTACATTCATACGTCTGTATTTCACAATGAAGATATTTCCTACCGATTAAAGCAATCCTTTCGTCCTTATTAATTAGTTACATTGAGAACATTATTCTGTTTAGTATTCTATTTTAGCCTTCTAACCCCAAGGTTTATAGTTGTTTCAAAATTGAAATTAATTTTTAGACCAAATTATTAACCAGCAATATAAATATTTATAAAAATAAAATAATCTATTTTCTTAAGATGTAAAGTATATTTTATTTAAATTTGATTCTTCATAAACTTAAGAAATATAAAGTGAAAGAGAAATATTTGGAGATATTTAGCGATTTGTCCTTGCTCTCGGCTAAGGGAAAAGTACCTAAGTATCCTCCGAGATTGTTTCAAGATATTTAAGGTATATATAAAAAAATAAAATACCACGCACTTAGCATAAATAAAATATTAAATACGTTTAATTTTGAAAATGAACACGTCTTACTTATGCATCGGCAATGGAATCGTAAACTGAACCTGTTGTTTTTTCAACCCGCACAGGATCATGTGTGATAAGGCATTCATCTTATATTTGTTTGTGAAGGACAAAAGTTGTTCATTTCAGTCAAAAGGTGGAAAATGTGGCGAATGGGCAGAAAATTAACATCTGTTTTAGAGTTAGCTTTCGGAATCGAAGAATTCACTTTTTTAAATAAGGTATTAGACGGCTGGGAAAATAGATTTGAAGGAATAAGAGCGGGAAAGAGGAGAAATTTTAAGAGATGTTTTAAGTATAATAATTTATATATATATATATATATATATATATATATGTGTGTGTGTGTGTGTGTGTGTGTGTGTGTATGACACGTACGAGTGGTTAAGGCATGGAAGACACATTTGATTTCATACATAAAAACTTCTTTATTGTAATCCTTCTGTCCATGGCTATGCCATTTAGATATTCTTTGTTCTCATATTTTGTCACGACAAGCGTGGAGGATATTATCAGCCCGAGTTCCCGCTCAGAACTGTCTTTTTTGGCGTTGCTACCGAAGCAAATTCCTATGTCTACTTTCGCGTCAGCTTCTTCACTCTGTATAGCTCCGCTCTTTTCCTATGTAGCTATTAAGACTCACAAAGTAGATACTAATTAAATGGGTAATCTTATGTAGCAAAAAAATCTTATTAAAAATTATATAACAAGTATTAAATCAATAAAAATTAAGTAATTAGATACTTGAGGCTAAAGTAGGGTTTTAGCAGTTGTTAATATGTTAATATGAAGTTCCAGTTTCGTTAACATCATTCGCAAATGTCCGTTGAATAATGTTCGTTTTTTTTTTTTTTTTTTTTTTTACATCCAATTAGCTACTGCTTTCAACCCACGTTCAGCGAAATAATAAGAAAATATAATTAAAATTTCTGTTGTCTTGCCTGGGATACCGAAACAGCTGCCCGTCATGGGAATGAAAAAATTTATTATTCAAAAAGGTATCTCATTTACTAAAGTAAGTACAATCCTTTTTGATTGATTTATTAATAATTTTATGATCTACAGTCTGTTCCATAAGAGCGTGTCGTCTATTTCTCTGAAAATACAAACGAATTGCTTAAAAATACATTTGTATCGTGTAGCATACATATTAAACTGAAATGCATTTCACCTGATAAGTTTTCCAGTCCCCATTAATTACCGATTATGCAAGAATCACTTTATCATTCGATTTTGACGTTGAGCGGCCTTTACCTCGTTCCGGTAGGTCGTCAACATTTTGTACCGTTTTATAACGTACTACCCACTTCTTGACGAATGACTCCGACTTTCTCATGTACCGGGTAGCAGCTGCACAAGACATTTTTGGTCCTTTTGGATGGTTACACAGAAACACTGCCACAAAACGACTCGCATACGCGGCACTCATTTTGGAATTGTTTATTTAAACACAACAAAACAAATCGAATAAAGAATATAACCAAAAAGCATTCTTCTCTAATTTTGAAGAAACGTGCAATTAAGCCGGTATCTGCGCGCTATCTATTGACGAAGTTATGAGCGACACGCTCTTATGGAACAGATTGTAGATCAGGGGTAGGCAACGCGGCGCCCCCGATCGATTTTTAATGCGCCCTCGCTGGACTAATGTAAATGTATGATAGCCAGAGCGATTTACTTACTCTTGTCAAACGGAGATATACAGCAAGTAGTCAGTTGAGTTTAGGATTGGGCATAGATTAGCAGTTTGCTAACCTTGAGTTTATCTAATAACACGCACGTATTTTTTGTTAGTGTGTAATCGTATTTCGAATAGACCACGCGTAGACCATGCATTTAAAACTACCAAGTAATCCGAAATAATTCTTTTCTTTCAAAACCCTTCATGGATAAATGTAAAAGAAAAGGAACATATTATTTTAACGATGAATGGGAACATCTATATTGTTTCGTTGATTACAAAGGGAAGTGTATTTGTTTGTTGTGTAACAATAGTGTTGCGATTCCCAAGAAAAGTAATATTGAACATTTTAAGACCGTTCATACCAATTTTGTTAGTGACTATCCAATGAACTCTGAAATTAGAAGAAAAAAAATTATTTCTTTAAAATGTTCAATAACTAACCAGCAAAGTTTTTTTACTAAACCACTGCAACAACATAAAGCAGCAACGATCGCGTCATATAAAATATCGCATTTGCTAGCTAAGAATAAAAAACCATTTACAGATGGAGAATTAGTGAAAGAAGGCATGTTAGAAGCTGCTGATTCATTTTTTTGAAGAATTTAAAAATAAGAAAGAAATAGTTTCAGCTATAAACTCGTTGCAAGACACTCAAGTTTCACACTGAATTATATGTATCATTAGGTATGACACCAACAAAAAAAAAAAAGTTATAAAAAATCTGGGTTTTTTTTTTTTAATGCCTATTTACACCTGTTGATTATCTGTAAAATATGCACCCTTGGTGATTTTCAAATTTAGTATTGCGCCCTTAAGGATAAACAGGTTGCCGACCCCTGCTGTAGATCGATAATAGACATAATTTTTATTGAAATTATGCCTACTAATCGCTCGTCTGGACTACCTTAACGTTCCCATTTGCCTCTAAACCGGGTATCTCCCCATTTGGGAGCTTATAGTCTACATTCTCCATACATGCGTATGCATTTAATGGATTTTTTTTTTTTGTTGTTGTTGTTTTGTTTTCTTTTGTATACATGCTGCACATAAAAACTCGCCGAAAAATAATGTACTAAGAGGATTGCATAAAACCTAGTTTAGGTTTCTGTATGTTTTTAAAACATTTTTTTTAATGAAAATACCAAAGCCCAAAGTTGAAGGACTTAGATTTTTCTGTATTTGTTGTCTGAACATAATTGAAAAAAGCAAACGTACTCTGAAATTCTTAAAACCCAGACGAAAAGTTTATAATGATTATTATAACCAATTTCTCAATTTGGTGTCAGCCTCTTATTTAAACAAATCTTCATGCACGTAAAACAAACAGAATACTTTCTGCGCATAGTCCTGATTCCAGTTCCTTTCCTTACATAAATTCTGCAGTGTTGTTACAGTTGCACACCAACAAGCAAAAGCTAACTCCAATGACCCACTTTATGGGGCGCTTTGCGATTGGCTAGAGATCGCTCACATCCCAAAATCTGGATACATATCTCTCTACCATACAACAAACCTGAAGGCGTTACATCAACCAACGAGGTTTTTTTATCTTTGCAAAGTGCAGAATAATTTATAGGAGTTCTTTTTTTAGCTCAATTTGTATTCAAACGGTGTCGTTACTGTTTCTCGTTTTCGTCAGTCTTGACGTTCTAATCATTTTTCTGAGACACAAATTGCGTCACAAGTCATTTAAGTTTCTCTTCTGCCATTTCGTTTGCCTCTCTAAAAGTTACTGAAAATAAATCTATAACCCAGGTTCTATAGCCCAATTTTTCGTACTACTTTTCAGTTAATTGTGCTTTATCCACATACTATATAAATTCTAAGCAAAAATAGCTTTCTTTTAACATATTAAAGTGTATTAAAATGCTTTTGATTTACTAATTTTTATCATCTGTCATATTACGGCCAGAGACTGAGTTTTAAAAAAGCGGAATCATGTGCAAAAAAGAAAACTGGGTTCGCCTTTAGTTTTAAAGCGGCATTCAAGCAACACTCTTCTAAAATCAATGTAAATTACTAACATTATGACGCTTAGTTTCAATTGCTCAGGTATAAAAATATTTATTAACAGGAAATTTTCAAGATTTAAGGTATCATGTTTGAGAAAAAATAGCGAAATGTATTTGCACTGAATCAGTTAACACACATTTTCATTATTATATCATACTTGAATGAATTACCTATCCTTATCGAATGACGGTCGGACGGTTAGAGAGCTGATCTTCGGAACTGGAGTTCATGGGTTCGAATCCCACTGTGGCTTGGATGCTCGTAGCTGTTCGGAGTCAGCTTTAAGCAGTAGGTCCCGGTCTCTCTTTAGCCCTCGTGTTGCAAAACAGTAGACTGTAACCCTCCAAACAATTACCACTAACTTCCCATCTCTCCAACTAAACAAGAAGTCATATAAACATAATCATTAACCATCGACATTTTAATGGTTAATTATTTTCCACGTATTTTTTAAACGAAATCATCCATAACATTCCTAAAGGCCTTATCACACGGCACCATTTTATCACACGGTTGATAAAAACCTGCGACCCAGCAAGACACTTATAACCGAAGCAGCCTCTTTCTGAGAACACTGTCGTCTATGCAAAGCCAGGCAGATGACACATGATCAATTTTCTTTCCACGGAACGATCTTTTAGAATTTGGGAATTTCAGAGAGGGACCGGTCCCCTAAATCCCCTTCCTTGCCTACGGCCTTAGATGAACGTGTTGCTAACATGAGTTATCAAACCGGGGCCTTCGCCTTAAATTCGATTTGCTGTAAGCATTCCTGCTAGTAGTGATATTTCAACTCTCCGATTCCTGTGGATTAAAAAAGCGCTCAAACTGTTCGACCATAGTCTACTTTTTGACTGAAATGACCAACTTTTATCATTCACAAATAAATATAATGTAGCCTCCACACTATGGTCAAGTGTTCACCACTTCTTGATGGTGACCTTCAACGATGGTTTACGGGTTGTATCCACACGCTGGGCCACTAAATGAACCGAGAGCATGGATTCGTTCATAGGGTCTATTGCGCACTTTAGTTGCGCATCTGGCTGCCTTTGATCTTTGGACAAAAACCGTCTTCGAAGCCATCGTCCAACAAGGCTATTTTATAGTCTGATACCATCGACCACGATAAGCCATACCCCCACCAGACGGTGGTAATGGCTTGCAGTGGACCATAGTGTGGAGGGGCCTTAAGATAATAGCCTTATCACTCATGAACCTGTGTGGGTTGAAAAAGCAAAAGGTTCAGTTTAGGATTCCATTGCTTAGTGCTTGCCCCTTACCGAGTTGGACCGCATTAAAATCGGACCATGTTGGACCTCCTGTAGGTCATCAGCGGCTAGGTAGCCGTTATGAGTTGCTGCTGTAATGGCTGATCTTCAATAGTTGATGCTGTATATCTTCGGATTAGCGTTCGGGTCATCGTAATGCTAATAAACTTACGATTCCATTGCTCGATGAAGAATACGCAGAATTTTTGTGTAAAGGCGGAAAACTTCGCTCACGTTGACGTGTGATAAAGCCTATATTCGGTCGAAATATTTCACTACTAGAAATCCGTGCATTCTTTATCAGGAAAGGTAATCGTCTGTTGCTTTTTCCTCGTACAGGTTGACGTTTGGTGAGGCTTTAAAATTATTCCTCTTTTGAAATTACAGTTTCTCTGTTTACAGTTTTGGTTTTGTTGTGAACAGAAGTCTTTATAGAGAGAAAACTTTAATCCAGAAGTTGTAGATGTGTTAGAGAATTACGCCTAAATAATAAATGTTATTAGGATGTTTCCCCAAAGCTTTTTTTTTTTATTATTATTAAAATTGTCTCGTAGTAATATTGGTACATTTTGTTAAAACTGATATTTCGCACAAGGATCCTGCAGTTTCCTCTAGCCTTTCAAACAGATAAATTTGGGTTTCACCTGCTGTGACTCACTGCAAACGCATTCTTCGCTCGTGACCTGTGTGCACAGCTGTCGCCCTACACTCTAGCAATGCAGTGGTTGCGCTGAAATCCGTACCAATTAGAATGTGTTTGCATTTCATCGAACAGACGGTGATTAGTGAAGGAGATGATCAAACTGAAGAAAATATACAATTCTCGTAAGGAAGAATATGGCATGATTTGAATGGAAGTGCAGCTGGAGAATTTTTAGTGCCCACAATAATTCAGCTTAGAGCTTTCAAAGGGCGTTGAAAATCGAAATATTTGCAGTGTTTGCCTCCTGAAAAGAAGTTGATATGAGAGTTCTTCGACCGGGCGTGACATTAAATTTACTGAGTCGCATCCCCTTTACGAATAAATGCATGTTTCTGAAGACTGTACTTCTGCATTTGAAAATAAGTTCTTGAATGTAGCATTTGAAAACTATTCAAGAACGCAGTTCGAAGTATTACATTTCTGTATGTAAACATGTATTGTGGATATCGAGTTGAGGTCTCTCTTCGTCCGCAGAGAACCTTTTTGATGGATTGCGTATAAAGGTTTTTTACCCGTTTCAGAAAAAAAATCGTCCCAATGATTTTGAAATGCTATCTAAAGCTATAGAGTATTCAAACTACGGCCCTCTTCCTCTTTCAATCTGGCACGCGCAAATAAATAAATGGTTTGGTTTGATTTGGAGCGCTGCGGTCTCCCATTTTGAGACGCGAGGGCTAATGAGATCGGGACTTCTGCTTCAAGCCAAGTTCTGTACGGCTGCAAACATCCATGCCTGGAGTGGAATTCGAATCCACGAACTCCGGTACCGCGAATAGCACCCTACCAATCCGTCATCGGTTGGCGGCATGGCGTGGCTAGACTTAACCATTTTAAGTTTCGAAGAATGACCACAGGTGCCACTACTTGTGTGGTAGTTCAGCAAAGCGTAAAATGTACGTATTGTTAGGTCAATTTTGCTTTAGTGAGATATGCATGTTTTCTTGGCACTCTATGTAAAATCCCAACACAGATCTTTATTACTGATGGCAGTTTACAACAACTTTAATGATAGGAATTATGAAGATTGAAGTCTATTATGGTGAAATATTATCTCAGAAAAAGCTGTTTTGTTCGTTAAAAATTTTCACCGTTTTATAATAAATTCATTACAAATGATTAATTTTTTCTAAAAATTTTTAAAAACATATATAAATATTATCTATATAAAAATATTGCTTTTATTAAAATAACTATTTTATTTGGCTTTATGAGTAAAAGAACATTTTAAAAAGTATACTTATTCAAATCTTCATTCTCAATACAAAGTTTAAATTTCAAAACTTTTCTTCTATTCCGTACTTATAAATTAAATAAAAAAACTTTTATTCATTTAAAACGGAGAAAGATGCAATAAAATTAAATGTTACAAGAGATAATTCAATAAATAAAGCCCAAAGTAAAATAAACACGATTTTAAAAATGCTCGTGATAGAGAAATTTTCTTATTGTACGACTTTAAAGAAAAACTTCCGCATTTATATTTACTTGCTTTCTTGTAGTCTATTTCTCAGATTAAAAAAAAATACAACAATTAAAAAAAAATACTGGATAAACACACACACGCATATATATATATGTGTGTGTGTGTGTTTGTAGGTGTAAAAACTGAAAATAATGTTTACTCAATATAGTGGAAATTATTATAAGTATTGTTGGAATTCCTTATGGTGATATTTTCTCAATATTTTATTATATAGAAAATTCTATTTTAAAATAACAAGATCCAAAGATGAAGAAAATTATCCTCGATTAATCAACGCTTTTGTCAAATAATTTATCACCTATGAAATGGTAGTAGTAAAACGGAAATTAACGTTTCTTACAAAGGCAATTTACTCTTCTTTATGCAGATATTACGATCTGTGTAAAGCAGGTTTAAGTTATATTAATATCCCTTTAATTCTAAAAAAAGAATTAGGAGTATTAACCTGTATGAATGGACATCTTTCAGAATTATGTATTTGAACTCCGCATAGTAATCAGAGATGAGAAAAAAAGATTTTATAGCTGTGAAGAAAACACGATCTTTTTAGATAGAGAGATGTCCACGTTTGCAAACACCTGTAAAGCAACGTGAGATCCCAAGGCTCCTTCTCTGATAAATTTCTATCACTTGCAGATCTATCTGGGTCCGGGAGCAGACACTCTTGACACAGCTGATCGCGCTCATTGGTTGGCGTTCTCAAACCAAGGTTAATGACGCTGACTTGGCGCACATGTGTTTATCCAAAACAAACGCACCCTGGCGGAAGTCTTATCGCAGAGAGGAAAGTTTAGGCAGATGCATCATCAACTCCTTACTTGCAACAGCAGTTAGTCGTTTGCTCTAGTTTTTCATACCCCGTTATTATATTTTTTCATCTTTGATATTATTTCATCCCTAGAATATTATTTTATTGCAACCAGTTTTAAGTTTTCGTTGGTTGTATTAACCGAGAGGACATTTACCGTTGAATTATTGAATCGAACGAACTTTTAAGTCACGGTTATTGTGTGAGTTTGGTTTCTTTCTTTGTCGGTCATAAAGGACTAAATATCTAATTATGCCTGAGGTAGAGCAGCAACAGCAACAGCCAGACGGAGAAACAGGGGATGGCAACGTAATGGAAAGAACGGTTTTCGTCGAGAACTTGCGTACCTCGGTCGAAAAGCTCGCGAAGATCCTCAAACCGCTGTACTCGGAGAAATTCGGCGAGAATGCTGTCGTGGCTTTGGTCCGTAAGCGAGATGGCTACGAGATCACGTTCTGTTCCATAGAAGCAGCTCAAGAGTGTTTGGATAACGGTTTCCAAATCGAACGCCGGCAGTACGATGCCGTCAGCGTCTCCAATTCCGACGTGTTGGTCAACCTGAATTCCGTGCCAGCCTACGTCGACGACGCGGCCATCGTCAAAAAGTTGACGGACCTGGGTTGCACCTCGGTCAGCGAAGTCAAGCACAGCAAGATCGAAGGAGTGGAGACGGGCAGAAGGAAAGTCCTGGTGCAGCTGCCGAACAACATGCGTTCCCTTCCCAGAGCTCTCACGGTCAAGTCCATCAGTGGCAGAGATGAGCGGATTGAGTGCTTCCACCGAAACCAGAGGCTAAGGAAGAATACGCGGTAGAGGCGTCACTTGGATTGATTTTCAAAAGTTATAACTTGTTGCGATTGATGTTTCGAACTTTTTTGTTTCAATGAAGTCGCCGCGTAGGCACAACACCTGGGGCATCTCTTTGAAAAGGAGTGGAAGGAGCTGTCCCGGACGTAAGCTGAAATTGTTGGGGGAAAAGATCTAAATTTGATATCACACATATATTAAGATTTAAGTTACACTTTAATTTATTTGCTTCAGCATTTAAAATATTAAATTTTTATCATCATTTTGTTAAAGTATAAAATAAATCTAAGTATTCTTTTTTTTTTTCAATTTGTGTTCATTAATATTTATAAAATTGTAGCATTTTGTTAAGTATGTAACTATTTTACACTAATTCAGCATTACAGTACTTTTAATTTATTATTTATGATCTGCGCTCTAAAGCTGAATCACATATTAAGTATTTGTTCAAGTAAGTTATTTTTTAAACATATCTTTTTATGTAATACAATTTTTGCTCAATTTATTTTGTATTTTCTTTGTATATATGTGTGTAGTTTATATTGCAATGTCTTTTAGCTCTTTAAACGTTTTACAGACTTTTTTAAAATATTTTCGACAAATGGGTAGTTACTTATATATTGCAAAATCTCATGAAATTCTAATTTTTCTTATGTTTTAGAATTCATTATTTTTAATTTTTGTTTATAACCTCCAATAGTTTTACTAATCTATTAATTATTCAGTTTCAACTCATTTATATTTCTTACTCCAATTAATATTCAATTTATGTTCAACTATTTCAGCTATTCTTTCAGCCGTCCCAATTTTTTTAATCTTTGATCCATCTTATTTTTCACAACCTTTCCATAAAAAGAGTGAAAATATTTTTTAACTACTATTTCTGAATATTTAAACTCATAAAATGTTATGACTATTAACGAGTTCTTTAACGAAACACGACTGTTATAAATTTCGGTATTCTCATGAATACGGATGAATAAGATTCCTAACGTGTTTCGTTTGATGTAATTTAAAATCGTTCGCAGTACTCTTTCTAAAAGAATATCCTGTTGAAATAAACGTTAAATATTAATAATAAATATTATAAAATAAATATTATAGGAAATAAATATTATAATAGATACTTACCCTTAAAGTGTATTCAGAGCAGCATTCGGCCCGCAAGAGAAGCTAATTAATTCGAAAGTTCATTAATTTAAGAAAGTACTTATCGATTATCTGTTTGCAAAGCCGTAGCCAGAGGGGGAGCTCGACTAACTACAACCCTCCCCCAAAATTCTGGAGTTTACAAAATTGCATTTTAACGTAGAAATTTAGTAAAAAATATTTTTAAATATTAAATTTTTTTTATCTGCATTATTAATCAAGATATAATTTCAGAATATAAATTTCAATCTTTTAAATTTTTATGTGCTTTTTAATTTTTATATTTTTGATCCAAATTATTTTAAGCATTTACTGAAACATAATACTCAATATTGTACATGGATGTTTGTATACATATAATATTATTTTTTATGTAATTTTTAACTAAATTTTCCGAGTTTAGTTAAGAAGTAAAAAAAATATTAAGGATCGTTCAGCCCAATTTGTATTTCCTCCTCTAAACTATATTCGGATTATAATCATGTCTTGTTCGAATACTGCTCGAAATGCCTTTTTTGTATATCATTCCATATTTACAACACACATCCTACCTACTTTTACATAACTTTTTCTCTTCTATTTCTTAAAATTTATCTATAAATAAATGGCGAAATATTTTTAATAAAATTTGGATATTCTGCTATGCAGGTACTTGCATGAATATTCTGGTTAAAAGAAACTGTACTTAACTTTATTGAGAACTTAATTAACTTTATTGATGGCTTTAATTAACTTTATTGGGATAAAAATTCTTTTCATATATTTGATTGATCAAATTATTTATTTAATTATTTGATCGCATATTGCTTATTTTATTTTCATAAATGTGAATGGGCAATCGAAAAAGGGATAAAATTGCAAAATGTAGTGAAAGTTCCATGGACTGTTAAATACTAATACCTAGTTATCTAATAAAAATTCAGGACTTTTTTACTTGTTTTATGGAATATACATTGTCAAAGTATGCAAGTGACCGATTAAAATTCTTTCCAAAATTCAACAATACAGTGATTAGACAGTTTATTTTTAATTATCCGGAAAAAAGCGGTACTGAAATATTATCCTTTTAACAGAGACCTATTTATTTTACCCCTAAAAGTATTTTAATTTACAGTAGCCTCAATTTTATCCTTAGTTCGGTTTAATAAATCTTACCAGATATAAGAGCATATGGTGTTATGGAGAAATGTATTCTATTAAATACCTCAATACACTAAGAAACCAGACAAATCTTTTTCAGTAAAATCAAGAATGAAAGTACAGTAAAATTTGTTGAAGATTTCTGTGTATTTTTTTTCATGTTTTCTTGGTTTTTATGTACTTTCAACCTGACTCAATGTAACTAGTCAAGTTTTACTATTTCTTACATTCCCTCTATCCCTTATAAAGTAATCAGGTTATTCCTGAATAAAAATAAATTTTATTTTTCATCAAGCGAACGATTTTAAATTCTGTCCGCAATACTGTTTTCTTTTCTTTTTTTTTCTAAATAGATGAACATAATTTAAGTGCATCATTCGCAACAATGTCATTGAATTGAAAATCAGCTGCTTTGTTATTTTGGTTTTCGAACATGGCTGCACGTTTTCACATAACTACGTCTACTGATGATGAACGGAATGGTTTATAACGATAATGGTAATACAGCATTGTTGAATGATGGAGCTTCTATCGCTCTGGTTTAATTTTTGTTTCTCTTTTCGCTCATAAGCAGCAGATTAAAGAAATCTAGCAATGATAGAAATGTGCAGAATGCGCACTGATTTTGTTTTGTAACTAAATTTAAAATAAATAGTTACAATATACCTGTGTTAGATTTATTTTGTTCTCTACATTGTGTTTCTTGTATTAATATATATATATTACTCTGTGCACCAAGAATTTGTTTTCAATATGATGAACTTATGAAGTTGCCATTTTGTGTCAACAATCACGAATAACTACACATTTGAAATTGTCATCAGAGAAGATGGTGAATTTTTCCCCCATGTGAAGTAAAGATAGAATTTCGTACGAAAAAAATGTACATCTTCAAATGTTAAGGAAAGTGCATATTTCGTACGAAAAAAAATGTACATCTTCAAATGTTAAGGAAAGTGCATATCTTAATGCACTTTCCCTAAAATATGAATATATTATACAAAAAAATTATACATCGGAAAAAATAATTTTTAAAGAATATATATGTATTTATATTTAAATATTTATATATATATATATATATATATATATATGTATATATATATATATATATATATATATATGTATATATTTATATTTCAATATTTACATATATATATATATATATATTTAAATATACAGTGGACTCCGCTTAAGGTTATCGCGGTTAATGTTATCAATCGCTTACTGTTATCGAAATCACTTGGATCCGATTTTCTCAATTCATTTGTATGTTAAAATTATCGCTTTATGGGATCGTTGCATCGGTTATTATTATCAGTTTCCTAACTGGCAAAGGAATATTCACAATGTATTCAGAAGGAACCCAAAATTTTCTTTCCCTTCGTTTCTGTTTTAATTTCAGAGAATTCTCACTCTTTCACCTTGGGAAGTGATCAAAGGAGTGGGAATTACAGGTTCATGGAATTTTTCAGAAATACGCACACCTTGCTGGTGGTTAATGGTTGTCAGATAAGTAGAAAGGCAACACATTCTTATAGGAAATGAGAAGGAGCGTATTCACAATTTATGCCTTGCACGCATACATGCAGCTTGTCGATATGGAAGCCAGAAAGCGAAATGATTTAACATTAAAACAAAAGATCGAAAATTTAAATAGTTATGACAGGTTACCAAAAATGAGTTAAACATTTCTCAGCCTAGAAACTGCATTGAAAGTGTTGAAACGTGGAGTACAACACAGTTCCGATGACTTTAAAAAACATTATGATTACGAACAATTTATCAATGAGCTTCTCAGAAAAAATTGTAGACAGTCAGCAAATTATCAATTTTTTTAATTATGTATATAATTCTTATGTTTTAAAGGATAATATACAGTACATAAATATAAGGTGGGGTTTTTCATTTTATTTTGAAATTTAGTACGTGTAAATTAAAGGGGGGGCGGTAAATTTATCTAATTTTGAATATTGTTTATTGTTATCAATCGGTTATTGTTATCAAAATCACGGTGTCTCAAAATGATTACATTAAGCGGAGCCAACTGTATTACGCTTGGAACGGTGGTATTAATAGTATGTAGTTGGAAGAAAACAAGGTAAAACTAAGCGGAGTCCACTGTATATACATGTGTGTGAGTAACCGGCGAAATTACTCTCGCTGATTACGCAAGAAAATTTAGCCACTATTATTTGGATTACCAGGGCTTACTGGGTAATAAGAGATCATATAGAGCCCTCCACACTATGGTCCACTGCAAACCATTACCACCGTCTGGAGGGGTGTGGCTTATCGTGGTCGATGGGGGCAGACGATAAAATAGCTTTGGCGGACGATGGCTTTCAGAGGCAGCTTTTCTCCAAAGATCAAAGGCAGCCAGATACTTAACTATTGTGTGTAGTAGACCCTATGGACGAATCCACACGCTCGGCTAATTTAGTAGCCCAGCGTGTGGATGCTACCCGTGAACCATCATTCAAGGATGGGGATCTGTCAGGAAGTGGTGAATAATTGGCCATAGTGGGGAGGATACATAAGGGATTTGCACTCTTGACTCCATTAAAAAGAAGTGATGTCTAAAGTTGTATAGCTTAACTTTATTAAGACTAAAAATGAACGTCTTTACAAGGCAAGAGCTTTGCATCGAACTATCACGAATCCACTTTTATCGTAAATTTCAAACCGAACAGCAAACGATCTCCCGAATTATTTCCTATAGTTCTAGAGAATACTCAGCGTTATCGGTAGTCAGTAATGAACTTTAATCATACGGGTTAATTTAAAAACCGCATCAGAGAAAAGAGAAAATAGTCTCGCTGAAGGGTGGCATTTTCACAAATTACAAAAGTACAAAAAATTCAATTATTCAAATAATTAAAATATAGTTAATAAAATTATAACATAATATGGAAATTAGTGCACAAGTGGAAGAGTCACAAGATGTCTTGCCACTGTGTGAGAATTGGAGACACCAGGCTTGCAGAGACAAATGCTTGGTCTGTAACCCATAAGTAATTCCACACAATCATCAAAATTTGAAAACTATGTATTCCGTTCCTATGATTCTCCTACACCATCACAAAAACTATAAAGAATCAATATATGAACAAAGAATATATAAAGAATCAATATGTGAACAAATAAACAATGAAAAGATAATATGTAAGGAATTTAAACAAAAACATAATAACACACACAAATGAAGGTTTACAGTAAACAAGTTTTCAAGAAAGTTTACGATTATGAAATTCAATGTCCTCTAAGTAAAAATTTAACTCAAAATGTACAAATTTTGTTTCAATAAAACTTAACTTTACTGACAATAATATTTGGAGAAAGAAAAATGGCTGTCCTCTTTGGTGACCAACGTGAAAATTTGTTAGTGACCACGAGGATGCTCGCACAAAAGGCTCATCCCTCTGTGAGACGCGACTACCTATCGCTTTTGTGACAGGGCTCTCCAACATTATACAGTGGACTCCGCTTAATGTGATCGCGGTTAATGTTATCAATCGCTTATTGTTATCGAAATCACTTGGTCCCGATTTTCTCTATTCATTTGTATGTTAAAATTATCGCTTTATGTGATCGTTACATCGGTTAATGTTATCAGTTTCCGAACTAACTGGCAAAGGAATATTCACAATGTATTCAGAAAGAACCCATTCTTTCCCTTCGCTGTTGTTTGAATTTGCGAGAATTCTTCCTCTCTCACCTAGGGAAATGAACAAAAGTGTGGGGTTACACGTCCCCGGAATTTTGCTAGCTTACATGCAGCTTGTCGATATGGAAGGCTGAAAGCGAAATGATTTAACATTAAAACAAAAGATCAAAATTTTAATGTCGTTATGACAGGTTATAAAAAATGAATCTGCGCAACATTTTTCAGACTCTAATGTGCAAAATTTTGAAAACTCTTGATGATCTTACTAGAAGAAATAAAGAAAGTGAAAATACCGAGACACATTCCAGTAGCTTCCACATTAGCAGAGTCTGAAATCTGTCACATTGTCATAGGAAAATAGACGAATGATGGAACTGATGAGTCAGATGAATAATCACTGAATATTAAGCCACCTCCTATAAGTGATGAAATGAGAAATGCATTGAAAGTGTTGAAACGTGGAGTACAACACCGGTCCGGTGACTTCAAAAAACATTAAGAACAATTTATCATTTATTTAGAACAATTGATTAAGAACAATTTATCAATGAGCTTCCTAGAAAAAATTGTAGACAGTCAACAAATGATCATTTTTTAAATTATGTATACAATTCTTATGTGTTAAATGATAATATACGGTACATAAATATAAGGGGTAAATTAAAGGGGGGGGAATTTATTTAATTTTGCATATCGTTTATTGTTTTCAATCGGTTGTTATCAAAATCACGGTGTCCCAAACTGATCACATTAAACGGAGAGCACTGTATATGAAAATGAACTAAGTTCCCTCAAAATATTAGAAAAGATCAGGAGTAATCTGTGACAATGTTAGTCCTAACCTGGCCAAAACTCTCTGTGTAACTCATCAAAACTTAAAATATTCTCAAATTTTGTATTTTCAAACAAATTTTTTTTTCTATCAAAACCAGAGGTATGCGGATTGATAATCTTCCACATCGTGATCAACCAAACTTGACTCATCTTCACTGTGAAGGGAAAAACTGAAACAAAATAATCAGATTTAACTTCAAAGAGTATCTCGGAGAGTGAAAGAAGCTTGTCTCGAAGGCGATGACGGGATGACCGTGCATGACTTAGAGGAAGCTGAAGTGAAAAATGACAAAGGACTCTCCTAAACTATCCCTTGACTTTGCAGAGGATCTCTCCGGAGATAAATATCAGAGAAAAAAACTAACTCCACACTAAAAATCAAACTGAACTTCTCTTCGCAACATTGTTCGTTTGTATGTTTTAACTACCCTGTATTAAATTCACATAAAAAAAATTAAACCTAAAAATTTCATATTAATTGAATTTCTCAAATATTAATCAAAATGTATACTCAAAATGAAAACGTCATTGTTCTAACTAATATTAATTTAAGCAACTTACGTATTTCTTGTACTGTAAACATTCTATTATTACCTAACATTTGCATTAAAATAACACATCATAGATTCAAAAACTATAAAACACATTTAATAATGTGAAAAAATGTCGAATATGAAAAATGTAAAAATATAAAACACTTTAAAACAAATATTTTTTGCAATTCCGTTTATAAAATCAGAACCTCAAAATTACTATGTTCAAAATTAAACTATCAAATTCTCAAAAAAATATGTTCAGAAGTAATAGCAAAAAAATAAAAAAACATGAAAAAACACATTAAGTTTATTATCTAAAGACAACACAACACATAATGTAGCCTCCACACTATGGCCAATTGTTCACAACTTTCTGATGGTGACCTTGGATGATGGTTCATGGATTGCATCCACACGCTGGGCCACTAAATGAGCCGAGCTCGTAAATTCGTCCTCAGGGGCTTACGCAAGGGTGGGGGTAGGGGTTTAAACACCCCCCTTGAATTCAGATAAAATGGCAAAAATAAAAATTTTAATAGAAATTATGCGAGCTATTATTTTTTTAGAATTATGACTCCCCCTTTGAAAATTATAACTCCCTTGAAAAAAATTCTGCGTACGCCACTGGGTCTACTGCGCACTTTAGTTGCGCATCTGGCTGCTTTGATCTTTGGAGAAAAACCGCCTCCGAAGCCATCTTCCACCAAGGCTATTTTACCGTCTGTCACCATCGTATACGATAAGCCATAAACCCTCCAGACGGGGGTAATGGCTTGCAGTGGACCATGGTGTGGAGGGGCCTTAAAAAGTAATAACTTAAAACAATTATCAAAGTCAATTGCGGTTAAATGTAAAAATGAATAAGATATAAAACATTGATATCGAGTTCGTCAAAAGTTCATTTATCAGCTTAACAGTTCTCTTTTCAACCAAAATCCGCGCTCAGCGAAAACTGTCATAACATCATTCAATTCAGAAAGTATCAAAACATATCCTCTCACAATGGGCAAGGTTAAAATTCTTGGCTATGAAAAAAATAGAATGAAAACATCAGTTCACCACACCTGCAATTCAGTTCAGACCGAAACTGCTACGTCATAACAATTTAGATGATTTTATGTAGCCTCCACACTATGGCCAGTTGTTCACCACTTCCTGATGGTGACCTCGAACGATGGTTCACGAGTCGCATCCACACGCTGGGCCACTAAATGAGTTGAGCGCGTGTATTCATCCATAGGGTCTTCTGCGCACTTTAGTTGCGCATCTGGTTGCCTTTGATCTTTGGAGAAAAACCGCCTCCGAAGCCATCGTCCGCCAAGGCTATTTTATCGTCTGCCGCCATCGGCCACGATAAGCCAAAGCCCCTCCAGACGGTGGTGATGGCTTGCAGTGGACCATAGTGTGGAGGCGCCTTTAAACATCAAGTTGCGCTCCAGTCGAAGAAAAGTAGCAGATTGGCGATATTCGAAAGTGCAACTCTTGCGCTATTAGCTCTTTTCGAAGGTCACAAATGATTCATATTTTTATCGATGAGATAAGTAAAATATTCAATCACGCGAGCTCAAATTAAAATCATTTTTTCTCCCCGTTCAAAATATTCGCCCATGTAGATGGGCCCTTCCTACATGGTGGATAACAAAATAATCAAATTTCTCTAAAATCAAAATTTTAATTTATAACCATATTTTTAAATTAGCCTGGGAATTCACATACACAGATTTTCAAACCTAATTTAAAAATAAAAATGTTGTTATATTTTAGAACAGTTTTTGTAAATAAAATTTATAAATTAAACCACCGAACATCGTAATTCATTACATTATAGATATCAATTTCAAAACATGAACTTTTAAGTCAAATACAATCAATAATTAGCAATATTAAAATTTTCCTTTACAAACAATAAATATGCAAAATAATTTCAAGTCCTGCTGTTTGATAGTTCACGTGACTAAGTTTCTTGATCCTTTTTTACGTATAATTTGCACTGTAAAAATAAACCAAAATTATGAAAATTTACACTGTTAACACATAAAAACCAAAATTATTCTTAAATCATTTCACAGGGCATATTTTTTTTTTGTCCTTACATTTTAACTATCAAAATCTAACCAAACATCACTGTCAACAGTAAAAACCATCAGATAAGTTAAATTATAAACATTTCTTCAATATTATAAATCAAATTAGAGAAACAACCATAATAATTTATTAAGAGTTATCACATATCTAGAATTGTTATTCATTTAAACAAATTTAGACATATTTTCAAGATTATAATTTCGAACTATAAATTCTAGAAATAAAATAAAATTTTAATTTGGAAAATGATACTTTGAATGACGAAAATAAGTGCAAGAAATGATGTTGAATTTTTCTGTTCGGTAAAACTGCATATTTTTTACCCAAATTTTATTGGAAGCACTGTTGAATTTACAAATTTCACAAAATAGAGTGGTCATAATGACTGTTCGGTGTGATATATATATACATATATATATATATATATATATATATATATATATATATGGGGGGGAGATTTATTCCCACGGTGGAAAAGATGCACCAAAGCTTAACTAACACGAACTTATTTAATGAAACTATTTATAAATTATTTACAAATTATATGGTGTCTAGGGACAATTAAAATGAAACTGGACATCAGTGCCTGTCTGGCATAACATCAGCGCCCGTCTTGGCGATCGATCGGTCATCGAGAAGTGCCGTCTGCACTCGGTACCGTCCAACTCACGTCAGGCCTCCGTCAATGTCGGCGTTTCACTGGAGATGGTTGTTGCCATACCGTAAAAGTAGAACTTCGCTTGCTCGATGCGCGCTTCGAACCTGGTGTTCGATGCCAGCCAGGCTACCACATATATATATGTAATATATCAAAATCATTTGACTTTAATATTTCCTTAAAAACCTCCTCTCTCCCATTCTAATTCCTTAAAATCTTTTTCCCAGCCTCTAAATATCTTAATCAAAGGAGCATCCTCGACTTAAAATTCTTTCGATACATTTCCCAAAGCTTTCTGTCCTATAGGTGTAAATTTTCTGTCTAGTATGCACGTTTTTCAGCTGTCGCCGGCAAATGGCTCGGTGATTCATCCTGCTGGTAAACATCATTCCCCGATGGAAATACTGTTGTCATGAATGGGTGAATTTGGTCTGCAACGACGTTCATGTGGCTCACAGACGTCAGGGGTTGTTCTATGAGGATTATGGGTCCTAATGTGCTCCATGACAATATTGCCTATACCATAATACAATCTTGTCTCCGTCCAAATGTACATCTGAGACCTAGGGTTTCCTTAAGAAATCGACGTATTCGCACACACCCGTCAATGTGATGGACCAGAAAACGTAATTCGTCGGGTCATGAAAATTTCTTCCATTTTTCTGAGGTCCAATTCCGATGTTTCTTGGCGCATTGCAGACGCAGCTGGTGATAACGAGCCGTCAGTGCTTCGGCCTCTGGCTGCGTAAACCCATACGCAGCAATGTACACTACACAGTGTGGTAAGAAACACTGTCTGGGTTACCACTGTTGTAGCTGGTGAGGATTTCGGCTGTTTTATTTCTTCGGTGACTGAGAACAATGCGTAGCAATCTCTGTTTTCTTCTGGAACTAATGCGCAGTGGGCGACACACCGCTGGCCAGCGACTTGTCGTTTCATCATCCATACACCACTTATATATATATATATATATATATATATATATATATATATATATATGTGTGTGTGTGTGTGTGTGTGTGTGTGTGTAAGGAAAATTCTCAGGTGTTTTCAAAACTTAAATCAAGGACTAAAAATTAGAATCCCCTTTTGTCATTTTGTCATTTTGAATTTCCCTTTTTAACCCCTAACATAAGTTGAAAACTGGGGATACAGTTTACGCCCTCGGAGAAGGGGCCTGGCCAATTATAATCCTACATGGCCCTAGCGGACAATTTAGGAAATTTCCAAATAAAAAGGAGATACACGCTGTCGGAGACAGATTTTTCTAGAGATATTTTCCCACAGATGTTGACCCAGGTGTTACATGTCTTGTACATAGAACTTCATGATAGCTGACCCTTCAGTTTGTCCTGTCCCTATGATGAAGTGGGAACCCGTCCTTCAACGTTATCTTAATAAAGGTCTTTAGCTGAAACGGTATCATTTTTATGGCCATGACTGCAACCACCCATCGAGAAGTCCGTCTCATTACATATATATATATATATATATATATATATATATATATATATATATATATATATATATATACAGTGAACCAAAAAAAAAAGTTGGACAATAAGGTTACAGGATTTTATTGTTTAATAATTTTACATTACATTATACTTTTTAACTAAAATAAAATTCCGAAAAAATAGAATTTCAAAAATAAATCAAACAGCTTGTTTTAATTTCAATAGCACATAAATATAAATTATAAATTTAAAGAACATTATGATAATATCACTTTCGATAGCCAAAACAAACTTGGACATTTATCCAAGCTAACAAAAAATACATTTTTTAATTTTAAACAGAAACATTTAATACTTCGTGTGATATTCTTTGGCTGCTATAACAGCTTCTAATCTTTTGTTCATCGAAAGGACCAACTATTCAGTGAAGTCTGTTGGTATACTGTCTCATATATTCTGAAGAGCACTTTTTAGTTCATTTTAATTTTTTATTTTTTTCTCTCACAATTTTTTTCCACAAAAGCCCATAAATATTCTATAGTGTTCAAATCCGGACTTTGCGGAGGATGGGGCAGTAATTTTTGTACATTATATAATAATCATTCCTTTACAATCCGAGCGTTATGCGTAGGATCATTGTCTTGGACAAAAGAGAAGTTTCTATTTAAATTCAATTTTACAGCTGTGCCTGGTAAATTTTGTTTTAGAATATTTAAATATACCATTTTGTCCATGGTACCGTCAATAAACACTAAATTCCCAACACAGCTAGATGCTATTGCACCCCATACGATAACACTATCCCCGCCATGTTTAACAGTTACTTTTATATTTGCTGATTTAAGTGCTTTACCTTCCTTTATGCATACAAAACGACGGCCATCAGATCCAAACAAATTAAATTTTGACTCATCAGTAAAAATAACAGATATACTATTTAGCATATTCAAGACGTTTTTTCACATTTCTGGTAGATAAGTATGTTTCTTTTGTGGTGCATAGGCTCTATATTCCTTAGAATGTAAAAATTTTCTTACCTCCCATGGATATGCACTATAATACTAGACTCAAGACTCGAGTTGGTGTTACATGGGCACCTGCTTTTTTTTCGGCGGCCGAAGACGGACACCCCGAGAGAGGGTGGACAAGCCCTGTTCCAGGGAGGTGAAAGTTCAACAGGAGGGGGCGAGTGATGCCACCCCCGCCCGTGCCAGCTGCGGAGAAGGACATTTTCCCAGGAAGGCAAAAGCTTGACCAAGGGGGGGGGATTCCCCTCCGGCCCTCGCGAAGAGGAGTGGAGAGAGGCCCGCTTGGAACGACGGAGAACGGGATTATTCTGGAAAGAGTTGAGACCGAGAGAGGTGCTTTCCGCTCGGCACAATTTGGTTTTTTTTTCTCCGTCTTATTTCAGCCATGTTTAGGAGTAAGATGTTGAGTGTACATATGCTTTAACAGAATTTGTAAAATAATAAATGTATAGTCAAGGATTTTGTCGCTGCAGTACTTAATTATCGGCAATGTAGGTTTTCCATCGAATCCACGATACCTGCTCCAGTAACAATAGGCTAGCAGGTACAGAAACGAGGCGTACGGACATCAGAAAGGACAGCCGTGGACGAGTGAGATCCGACAACATTGACAACAGATGTCTCCTTTAAGTCTCTTACTATCTTCACTGCAGAAATTATAGGTTTCTCTTTAACATATCTCAGTATCCGCCTGTCTAACTGAGGCGAAGAAATCTTTTTGGGCCGAGCATTTCCATTTGGTCTATGGAAAAATCCGTATCTTTTATAGTTATTAATTACGTAATGCACTGTTGCATGAGGCTTTTTCATAATTTCTGCAATATCTCTTGTGCTTTTCTTTTCTTTCCATAACTTCACAGTTAAGTTTTTCATATCTATAGAAGTTTGATTTATCTCCATTTCCCAAAATTAAAACAATGTATAGTGAGAAAAAAATGTCCTTTTTTCTTTTTTTGGCTGTGGAAATTTTAAAATTTTATCTTTAAATTATTTTAAAATTAAATGCAGTGTTTTATTGAAATTCAAACCAGTCATCTCAATCGTGGAAGAAATTACCATTTTTTTTTTAAATGTTTCATTTTAAAAGTACAACTCGCTTTTAAAATATTGGGCTACAAAATTGATTCTCCCCTTCCTGAATTTTTCCTCTAATTTTAATAATTCTTTCTGGAGATATTATTGTTGAAGTTCTGTTCCTCTTTTTTCTTATTATATATACAATCGACTCTAGATATCTTGGAATTGTTCGAACCATGAAAAGTTTCGAGATATCGAGAAAACGCACATATTATTTTATAATATTGACGTAAATTAGAATTTTCGTAAAATTTCCGGCCTTTGATCTGATTAAAAATTTATAAAAATTCATATCTAATTGAAAATAATTAAATAATTGATGACCAG
The DNA here is from genome assembly GCA_032207245.1 of Pardosa pseudoannulata. Lineage (NCBI taxonomy): Eukaryota > Metazoa > Arthropoda > Arachnida > Araneae > Lycosidae > Pardosa > Pardosa pseudoannulata. The sequence continues at coordinate 184,612,549 of CM063498.1, forward strand.
CAGTAGCTTGCGGAAGACGTTTGAAACCCTTCTCCTCAAGGATTATTTTGTACATATATAATACATGTAAGTATAGTTTTAATGCTAATAAAGAGAAGGGCATCTGAATAAAAAAAAAGAAATAAAAGGATTTCTGTATTAATTTTGAGATCAGTTCAAGTTGGAGAGCTCCTCGCTCTCGTTCTGTCCTTAACAACTGAGAAAATTTAGAAAACAAACGGTCAAATATTAGCCATTGCTCAGCGGCTGGTACAGAGAACATGCTCTTCTGATCACTGTTGTCCTGGAAAGTAAAACTGAATTAAAAATAGCGGGGCAATGCAAGTAACAACGGAATAAACAGGCTGAATTAAACCATTGAACTTGTAGTTAAGCTTCATGTCAATAACTGTAACCGCTACTGGTAAAATTCTGTCCTCTTTTTGCCGATCGTGTCCTTTTGACTCTCTAATATATAAACACGGTACTTTAAGTAATAAATTACCTGTGTATAGTTATGGCTGCTGAGAAATTAAAAGTTCATGCTGCAGAACCCGAAGAGGAGGAGGAAGACCTTGTTGACCCAATGGATACTATTAGAGCTGAATGTGTTGAAAAGCACTGTTCGAATTTTCTAGAGAAGTTCCAAGAATGTACCGATAGGGTCACAAGCAAAAAGAAAACAGCAGAAGAATGCAGCGAAGAGCTTTTCGATATGTTACACTGTAGGGATCATTGTGCGCATAAAGAAATATTCAAACATGTAAAGTAGACTTCATTTTGGAGTAAGTTAATTTTAATATTTGTATGTGATCATATTGTAGTTGGCTTATAGGGAATATCTTCATCCAGCTCATTTTTATGGCGGGGTACTTAGCAATATATAGACAAGGGTGTATTTTTTCTTAAATTAATGTATTTAGTGAAATTTCTTGTAAGATTTTCACGGGTTTTATAGAATAAATCCTTTAGTAAACACATACTATGGATTGCAATGTGTTTCCCCTCGCTTAGTTAGTTCTTGTAACAAATTAACCAACATAGGGTTACAAATGATTGAAAACAATGACTTGTTAGCATTTTTAAAGCTACATTTGAACGATATCATAATAGAGTGGAAGTTAAGAAGATTAGCTTCTATAGCAATATATTATACTTCAAACTCTTTAAAGTAAATGTACACAATAGTGAAAATTTTTATGCAAATAAATTTAGGTACTGTTTTAGTACAGGATCCCATTGGCAACTTCTTGCATTTAGAGCATTTTTACATTAGAAAATAACTCTTAGAAATGTATGGAAATTGAGAAGAATTTTTAAAGTTTTTGTAAGTTTATAATTTCTGAATCTTCAAAGTTCAATTCAAAGCACTATTTTCTTTATTGTTTTATAAGTTTTTTACAAAATAAATTATTATGTAATTCATGCAGTATTAACAATATGAGTCTTGGCTAGACGACAGAAATGTCATCAGTATACAGTGAAACATCTCTGAGCGGCCACCCTACCATACCGAGAATATTTGGTAGCTCGGAAGGGTTTTATTTACTATTATAAGATAATTGCTATAATGCGTAATATAAACAAGTCTGACTTATATTCCTTATTTAAAATGAAATATAAAACTTATCTAAAGAGAAAATAGTACTTTATTTCATGCTTTCTTACGTTTTTTAAAAAAAGGCTACAATTTGTCTCTCTTAAGTTTTTATATTTCTCTATAACAACCATTTTTTTTTTCAAGTTCGTTATTTACTTTAAAAAGCAGATTTCTAACAGATTCATTTGCAACCGCTTCGAATTTTTCAATAATTTCATCGATTTCTCCTAAAGTTGCTTGTGTTGAAAGTTTAGATTGCTCTCCATTACAAACAATGGGAAGTTCCTCGTCTGAAAGTTACAAAAATTAATTTGTAAAAACATTTATATACACATACATACTGTTTAGTTAGTTTAAATCAACCTCACATTTTAGATTTGATAAAAAGGATTTAAAGTATGTTTACCTTCGCTAGACTCGTTAACTCAAAGGCGCTCCTCCAAATTTGCGCTGAAATAATCACAGCATTCCACTGTTGCTTTGTGCTGAAAAGATTAAGGATCATATTGATCATATTCTATTCCAGCAAGTTTGAGAGTTCTGCTAATTATTCTTCCGCATTTGATTTGTCACAACATTGACATTGTTGCAACTCAGATCACTGACCAACTAATGAAGTGAAACTGGCGTGAATGACATTTTTTATGACAGAGGTGCAATTCTTCCTTAACTATACTAATTGGGATTCCAAACAAAGGACCTGGGATTCCAAACAAAGGACCTAGGATACCTGCAATGCCTGATTGTCCAGTTTCACCCTCAGTTTCTGTGGTTAGGGCAATAGGGATTTCCTATTTGAAGGATGGGGTAGAAAATATGAAAGAGTTAACAGATTTATCTTTCTAAGAAGGTGGGGGGGAACCGTGGGAATGGACTTCGTAAATTATTTTTTAGTCTTATATTCTACCTTAAACATGACCTACAGTTTTCCGCTCAAAATTAAAGCATGGAGTAAGTAGAATTTCCCAAAAAATAAAATGGGCTATCCCACCAGGTAGTCATTTAGAGGAAGTCAGGTAGCTGCTGATATAGGTTATTTTACCATTATGTCTATGATATTTTAACGTCCTGTGTTTGTTCTAAATCATTGTATATAAAATTTTTTGGTAATCAATCTCCTAATCTTAATTTAATCATTGGGGAAACTCCACATCCAAACTTGTTCTCCTTTCTTCGTCAATCTGGTTTTTATACTGAAATTTGATTTTTGATTGTGTTTCAATTTTCTAATTTTCAAGTTTTCATCTTTCAATTTTCAATTCTTGTTAATCTGTATATAACTTAATTTTTTTTTTCGTGTTTTTTGTTGTTTGTTTTATTTTTATAATTGCTTTAATCTGTTTTTGAGCCTGTAATTTTTTTCATCTTGTTTGGCGCAGTTTGTCCCTAGAGGATTTAGCGCCATTAAACTTCAATCAACCAACCAACCAACCATTAGGTCTATGAGTCGAAAAATCCGTGCCATGAAAAATTGGCCTTTTAGAAGGTTGGCCATTATACAGAGGTAGCTGCTCAGAGAAGTTTCACTGTATTGATAATATAATTATCAGGACAAATATTGCCAAATGTCAAAAGCTGCTAATGAGATTCCAAACTAGAGGTGTTCCCTGGTACTGACTATACTTTCGTTCATCTAAGTCCTTTGTTGCTTTATAACCATTATTGTAAATATTGAGTTTTACTTACAAATTATTTAAAATACTTAAAGTGCATTTTCTTCTTTTTTTTATTAGGTTCCAAGATAGGAAATATGTGGATGTTATATGTTACAAGTATATTATAGATGTGTTGTATACTAATTGCATAATCATTAACATCTAATTGTAGTAAAATACCAAATAAATGGATTTTTTTTAAATCAGTATTAGCCTAATCTCTTTATAGATAACTATCCACAAAAGTGTTAATTTTAAATGTGATTTATAATATATTCAAGTTAAAATACTCCTACAACATAGTAAAACTGCTTAAAAGATTAATGTATTTCAAAGAAAAAAAGTAATTTTATGTTTTGAAAATTGCTTTTTCTATACTATTGTCATTCATGTTCAGGGTTGGAAAAAAATTATTTTTTTTTAATCAAAAGAATCAATTTATTTTATTTAAATCAATTTTTTTTTATTTAAATTGGATTTCTTTGATTTTTTTTCTGAATACTAATTTTAATTCTTATTTTTATGTTTTTTACAATATACATAGACTAGTTTGTTATAAGAAGTAACATCTTATCTATCTAGTATATTCTACACACTGATTACCTAAAATTAAATATATAAATTTTAATCTAAACACATTCCCTTATTTTGTAATTGGATAGTGCAAACTAAATAAGATGTAAATTTAAAGAACAAATTAAATATTCTTTTAATGCAAACTATTTATTTATAAAAACAAATCACAATAATTCAATATTTTTTAAGCACCGAATTATGGATTTAATTGTTTCATTAAAAACACTAGCTTTGATGCTTTATCCACTCCCAATTGGTTATGAAGGCTAGAATGAACAATACCAAAAGAAGAAAACTGTCTTTCCATTCCAGCAGATGAAGCCATGACTGTTGTTATTTGGTAGACAAACTGGATTTCAAGTTCTGTAATACTCTTTACTTCCCATTACAAAAAAAAAAATGAATTCCACCAGTCATAACTAGTCATTGAACTTACCTTACTACATACTTTCTGATAACAACCCCTATATTCTTGGAAAACACATGCTATCTATTTACACTTATTTGCTTATTGGTATTACTGTGCTGACTAATTCCCAATTCTCCTTTGGAATATAGGTTTTAAGAGAAGTGAAAAAAAAATGATTTAAATCAATGATTTTTTTTTTAAAATCAACTGATTTAAATCATGCCAACCTTAATAATGGGTAAATTAAAATTTATGCATTTAATAATGTATATATAGCTTTTTTAGCTTTAACAATTTCTTTTTCAAAAAGCTTTTCTTGTAGCAACATTGACCCTGATTAAAATATTTATTTTTTTTTCTTCTGGGATTCTAGAGTTTGTCTACTCAAATTTGACCTAAATTCTGTTTGGTTTTTCTGTACAGTACTGTAAACTTTTTAACAAGCAACATTACTGTGTGGAAAATGTAGTATATTCAGCATTATTATTATTATTATTATTTTTTTTTTTTGAAAGACTTTGTATTTGATTGCTGAATTGCCATCTTTTAATTGTTCAAAATTTCTGTTGTTTTCCAGAGCAACCTGGTGGGTTTCCGGAATTATAAAATTCTCTCTCATTTCTCCGGAGAATCTGGAATAGTTGGCATATCTGCACACACATAAATATATATATTTACACAAATATATGTATACACTATATATATATATATATATAATGACTGAATTCCTATTGGTCCTTTTAATGTTTTCTACAAGTAATTTAATAAGATACTCAGTTTTATTGCCCATATTGTTTGTTGGATTTGATAATTTACAACAGGTCTTCATTGTACTATGCTGAAAATGGTGTTTAGTTTTAATAATCCTTAGGTACAGGGATTTCTGCCCTTCTTTCTGACATGCCAAACCTCCAAGCAAGAAAACATCCAGATTGACCAATTTACCCTGCATGCTTTACAAGTATACAAGGAAATGTTTGATTATCTTAGTGTTTGAGCCCAGCACATGGTAATTCTAATCCTGCATGTTAACAGTTAAGCCATCTTGCATTTCCAATTTACAGATTCAGCTATTAGGTGACCTTGATATATTTCACTTTCGATAAAATGTCAATGATTAAAATGGATAATAATACTGTTGCTCAAAGGTAAAACCTAATAAGCATTGCAACTTTAGTTTTAGCTCTCCAATTCATAGATTCTGAATGGGAGTGGTACCTCGTCTAAAGGCCCCTCTACACCATGGTCCACTGCAAGCCATTACCGCTGTCTGTAGTGGGTATGGCTTATTGTGGTCGATGGTGGCAGACTATAAAATAACTTTGGAGGACAATGGCTTCGGAGGCAGTTTTTCTCCAAAGATCAAAGGCAGCCAGATGCCCAACTAAAATGCACAGTAGACCCTATAGACAAATCCACGTGTTTGACTCATTTAGTGGCCCAGCGTGTGGATGCAACCTGTGAACCATTGTTCAAGGTCACCATCAAGAAGTGGTGAACAATTGGCCATAGTGTGGAGGTTACATAAAAGGTGCTGAAATGGTCCAGGAGAACAGTAACATTTTCAGTGCCAAAAGGGGGACATTAAGGTAATCAAAAAGGGTTACCAGTAGTCGTGTAAATATCAAGAAATCACTTAAATAATATTGTAATTATCTTAATATATCACTTTTATATGTTGGCATCAGTAAAACTTTTTGGGAAATATCAGCTGATTGTTTGGTTGATTCATTTTTAGTGTCACTAGTAATTTTCCTTTTCCTTTGAAGATTCTAAGTAAAAGTTTTATGTAATTAATGAAAGCTATGTGTTAATTATATATAATAAACCTTAGCTCTTTTTAAATTAGATACTACATAAACACAACCTAAATTTCAAACTTAATATCAACCTAAATATCTATTTTGCAAAATCAATAAAATAAGATGTTAAAAGAATCAAACTGCGGTTTAATAAGTTTTTAAATCTTTTAAAGAAATTGATAATTTTTTTTCAATGTTCCTAATCATTAAAGTCATTTTTACAAAACTTTGATAAAACTGATATTAACTCTAGTCCAATAATGCATCACTGTTTAATTTTAACAAAGTTATACAGGAATGTAATATTTTAAAAACATATTAAGCATATTTATAGATTTTCTTGTATAGATTTGTCAGATATCTCAGTAAATTTCTGCTAAAATGTGATGCATTTTTTAATTTTCAAATATTACTAAAGTGAAAAATCCATTGTTCTTTTTAAAATTTTTGATTTCATTTACAGAATACCAAAAACCTGTTAAAATTATGTCCATCAGTAACACTATAAAATTAAACCAAAATTTTATGGATAATCTGTTAAAGTTAGCTGTGATTTAAAAAAAAAAAATTTTTTTTTCAAATATAAATTTTATGAATACCACCACAGACTACCCCTAGGCTAGAATACAAAAATTTTAATGACATTTCCTTCTTTGTATTTTGCTGAACATGGGCTCAATGCAGTAGTTAAATGCCTAAGAAAAGGAACATCATGAAACATAAAAAGATATTTATGAAATTGGAGCCCCACATTAACAAATTGTTAAAACTCCACCCGCTTCAACCATCTCCTATTTCTTTTTTTAATTTCTTATTGATTTTAGATTTATTTCTTATAAACATTTTTTTTTTACTACATTTGATGGTTGTTTCAATTAATTTCTACTTTGTGATACTATTTGTTAGACAGATAGATTAAATATAGATAATATGCAGCAATATTTTAATATGTCGTATAATTATCTACTATGGAAGAATAGGGGGTGTTTCAATATTTTTTCGGAACCTAAGGTCTGAGACATAAAGTATATGAGTTGTCTTTTTAATTACATTAAACATACTCATTTCCTTTCTGTGACAAACTGAGTATGGAATATTAGTCATACTATAAAGGCAAAGGATTATATAGGAAAGGCAAGTAAAATTATCACAAATTAGAAGTCATTCACTTATGCTTTTACAAATAGGAGCAACATTTAGCGAGTCTGTAAATACATGAATTCAACAATCATTGGGTTAAATTCATTAAGCAAATTAGTGAAACTGTAAGATATTGGAATAATAAAGCGATTTCACACAATGTCACGAACTACTTTAATGCCCTTCCCATTCGTTTTCAAGTGTAAAATGTCCATTAGGTATCCAATATGTTGCCCTTCTGTTTGAAATGAAAACCAGAATTGTCATGAGTTGAGATGCGTCCTGCTGCGTGAAATTCCCTTATTTGTGCCATAAATTCCTTTTTTTTTTTGTAACCCATAAGGATACACGCTACCTACAGTTACATGAAAAGGCATGCAGGACCTCAGAGGCCCACTGCAACTTTTCTCAGACAATTACCATCAAAATTGCTGAAATATGATTACAGAACATTTGTATTGCTAAATATACATTATTAAAAATATTCCTAGAAAATGAATAAATGCAGGTGGTTGGGATCTAGATAATTTATAACACAGATACTGAACATATGGGAAATTTATTCTTATTAGGTGATTTTGTGTAGTGTTTTTATAATGTTGGTACTTAAAGGCCTGGCATGCATGCTTGGAGGGTAAGATGGGAGAAGACTGTCTTGTTGAGGATTTTATTTTTGCAGTTATTTCAGAATTATTTACTATCTTTGTTATGATTGATTTAAATCATAATAATCTGTCAACAAAATGTTCATTATAAAGATTTTAGAATATAGTCTAAATATATTAAGATAAATTGCATATAACCATTTTCTCTCCCACTGATGTAACTACCTTGCATTAATCGATTCTGGTAATATTGTTACATAGATTATATGTCACCTTTTATAGATTATCTGTAAAATTTAAATGTTTTGGTTTAATTTTACGGATTTACTAGTGGATCAAGAATTTTTACAAATTTTAATACTGTGAAATGAAATAAATTTTTTTGAAAATAATGGATTTTTCTCTTTAATAACATCTGAAAATTCAAAAATGTATTTCATTTCAGAAATTTACATAACTTATATATAAATATGCTTAATGTTTTAAAAATATTAAATTTCTTGTGTGTATGAAAGTAAAGAGACAATAATCAAGAATTAATGTAAGTTTTGAAACTTTATTACCAATCACCAGGTCAGACATTTAAATTTGCATATAAATAGATGAACTTCTCTGGTAAAACACAAAATGATAAATTTACAATGCCACTTTATAACAAAGATGAAAAAATATTTAAAATTGTTAAGTGAATGACACTGGATTGCCATATGTAATGATATCACAAAGCTTCTCCAATACTTTCTCTTCAAATGACATTTTAGCATAAAGTATTTTATTATTAACAAAGAAGAGGAAAAGGCCAAATATTACTAAATCAATAAGAAAATATGAATTTAATAAATAAAATTTTGAAGAATTTTACACTTAAAGTTCCAAATTTTATAATTATCAGACTACAGCTTTCATTGGTATACGCAAAAAGTCCAATATTTCTAAAGATAATAGCTAATTTAAATAAATTTAGCAACATTAAATTCAAAGCAAGGTATATCAATCCCATATTTAACCTTTATTGAATTAAGCAAAACATTTTTTATTGCTGCAGATAAGATTAATTTTCTAAGAAATATATTTTTAATGAATGATATTCACGTAAGTTCTTTTTAGTTACCTTAAGTACACCCATTGTAACTTAAACTTATACACTAGAAACTCCAAATTAATAAATTTTAAGCCATGAAATATATAAAGTATCTATGAAATGTAATTATAAAGAAAATGGATTATGAAAAAGAATTATACATGTAAAGAAAACTTCTGGAAACACATTACGGATAATGGAGAAAAAGTTTTTTCTACTAAAAGCTTAAAAATAAAAGCATTTCAAATTCAGTAAATAAAAATAAATCATTTCATCAATGTAAAATATTACACCACCAATGTTTATCCTGGGATTGGCAAACCTCTGCTTCAAACTATGCCAACAACCATAATACAATTACCTACACCTTTACCATCAGACTTAGAATAATCTAAATCAAGACATGCTTTTACACTAATATATAATAAATCTACAACTCTATAAAAATTTTCTATAAACATTTCAAAATACTCAATTCTTACAAGCACAATGGTAAAAAATGTTACAAAGCCCTTCACATCAGGTTTGTAATTTTTATATAGTTCTTGTGTGTGTGTACATATGTATATATATCCAAGCTATTGTTCAAATGGGGATATATGCTGAGTTGAGTATCCCTGATTGCACATACATTTATTACTGTATACACATAAAATTCCTATTAAATTGTTAATAATGTGCAATGCCAAATTTTGTGTTTTGTTTTTTCTCATATTGATATCCCTTCTACTGAGATATTTTAAGGAAAAGACAATGTTCTGTAATAAAATGTTAGCAAGGAGAATATATACCTTTGAAATAGTTGAGCATATAATACAAGAGGTAACAGTGTTTTTAAAATTTTTAACATTAAATTTTAGAAAGTGGGTGGGGGGATGAGCAAATTATACAATTTTAAATGTATATAAAAATTTCATGGCTTACATGCTTATTTTTATTTTCAGTACCTTATAAAATCATCTTAATTTAAATCAATATATTTGATTGGTTACAGCCATTTTTAAAGAAAATAAAGATCATCTTGCTTACATCAAGCAATGTTAATTGTTTACAGCTAAAATGATTAATCAGGCCCTTGATATACACTGTATACCTCAAATAAAATAACCAACACAACTAGGGTATAAAATAAGTGTACAAAATGACAAGATAATGAATTTTAAAAGTTGACTATAGAGCATAAACTTTATTGGGTTAAAACTAATAGTTTGCTTAGCAAAATTAAATCCTTACATGTATAACACAAAGCTATAAAAATTTCTTATACAGCAAAAGCATTTTTTTTCCCATTATATTAATCACTATAAAGATAGTAACCGAGAGAAAGGAGTATAAAGCACCTATATCACTAATTTCCTCGTAACAGGTCATGCAATTATTGCAATATAAAGAGATTTTAATTTTCTCAGAATTAATGTGGGAAAAAAATAGCCCTAAATAAATCTGATTGCTGAGCAGACACAGACACATTTTACTATACTTAAAAGATATTACAAAACCATGAAATGCATATAAAAAAAAAAGTTGCATATCTAGAGAAGAGCCTTGTACATAGTTTAGGCATTTCAAGAAATATTTTAAATAAAAAATACACAGATTATTCTGAAACAGCACCCTTAGAAACATGCTAGATCAAAATGCACTTCACATTTTTATTTGAAACACTAAAAATATTTTTCTTTTCTTTTTTTTTTTTTTTAAGAAAACTATCACTAACAATATTCTAAAATATGAGAATAAAAAGGAACACAATATTTAAATATAAGACTAGATACAAAATAATACATATATATAAATATATACATACATGAACAAACATGCACATTACATAAATTTAAAAAGACCAGAACATCTGTGTCAAACACTTTTTGAAATTTATTATTTCATTTCCCTAAACAAATTAAATTATTAATATTTATTTAATCATTCACTATACAGGGGAAAAATAGGAATGAATAAAAGAATATAATGAACTAGTTAATTACCAAAGCTTTGAGAGGCTTCTTTTATCAAGCCATAATGGATATTAAACCTTTTTATTAAGTCTTGTAGAACTTCATGTAATGTGCCTAACAAAAGTTCATTTTATTAAAAGCACAGCAAATGTAGGCACCAAATTCTTTGCTGACAAGTATTATTTGGTTTACTTTATCTGAGCAAAACTATACTTTTTCCTCTTGTTTTATGAACCGAACATAGTGATTCTACAACAGAATTAAGTTTTCTTATTTTTTTTTTAATTAAATAAGAATTAAATTCATCTAAATACTGAATCTTGCATCACAGCTGTTAATTCTTTTATTTTAAATATTTTTGTATGAATCATTCTAAAAAGTTCTTCACTTTCAGCTAGATTAATTTATCAAAGAGAATTTTAAAAAATGTCACTTTGTAAAATATAAATTGTTCTTTTGAAAAGATATTTTATTAGCTGCTTATATGCTATTTTTTAATAATTTCATTTACATATTAATTTAACAAATAATCTATTTAGGAAAAAACCACAAAAATAATTTTTTTAAAGTTTAATTATTTTATAAATAATTATTAATATATCTAAATGCTTATCTTCATGATGTTAATATATCTATTCTCCCATGAATATTAAAATAATACATTGAATAATGCTATAAAAATTTTAGTATGGTGTTTTTAGAATTTTAAACATGAAAAAACTCAAAGGGGCCCAACCCACCTGGTTTTTGATGAAAAACAAACCTTGACATTTAATACTGTCAAATTTGTGTTATTATATTCTTGATTTCTATGTAAATATTGTACACATATTGATCATTTTAAATTTAAAAAAAAAAATGCAGAAATGGATGTATAATAGAGAGCTGGAGATACAAGTTCTTTCATGTTACTAAAAAAACTTATAAATTATAATTAAGACATCCATCTTCCATGTTTAAAAAATTTATCTTCAGTTTTGTTACTCTATCAGAAGGCTAATTTCTGAAACAAAGTAAAATTCAATATACTCAACATCAAGTTTTGTTAATTTAGATAAATTAATACTGACTAATATACATATAAAAGGTTACAAATTAATAATATGTCAAAATGACAATGTCATCTAAAGCCAGACCTGATTAATGGCTACCAGAGTTTGAATTTTGTTACAATTTTTTATTTTTAAATAATTCCATAAATTTATGATTTTTGTAATTATTTCCAAAATAGTTATTTTACTGCTAAAGTGAAAGTGATCAATGCACTACAATAAATTCTGGAGGAGGGGGGACATAACCAGAAAAAAAAGGGGGGGGGTTAAGGTGAAAGAAAAAAAAAAGTCAAAGAGGGTGAATCCTAATTTTAAACCTATAATTTTCCCCTATAACGTTTGAATTTAATGTTATTCTCACATTCAAATTGGCGTTTGTGGGGCCAAAAACATTTTATGGACATACGTCAAGAGGGATACAAAAACAAATATCTCACTTCTATGAAAAAAAAAATAATAATAATCTTTTACAGATATGTAAGTATGTTAAATACAGTTGAAAAAATAAAAGAGGGATACAAAAATGAATATTAGCGAATAACATATTATTTTATATGATATATTAATTATCTAACATTTTAGATGTGAGGGGAGAACTCAATCACCTATAAAAAATAAAATATAAAATTTTTCTCTTAAAAAAAAAAAAAAAGATTTTCATAAATTAGCAGAATTACTTCTACAGTCAAAAATACAATTTACTAATTTTACAATCTTTGCCTTTTCAATACCTACCTATAGTATGCTATCAAAATAGCTTACCAAGTTTTAACTTGTTATTTTACAAAGAGGGTTCCAAAAGTAAGTTTCATCAAAGAGCAGAGGGTACACCAGGTGAAAAAGGCTATCACTAAAATAACCTATACCTATTGCTGGTGCAAAACAAAAGTGTCAGCAGAGGAAATCTAACTTATGCACAAATTGTCGAAAAAGTAGAGTAGCACCAGAATGGCATGATAAAAGATTATTAGAGCACAATAGCAGACACACGTGTAATGGTAATGTGGTTGCTAATGAAAGTGTGTGTTGTTATCCGGTATGAATAGTGCCCAAGGATCACAACACAAAACTTCACACAGCAGGGTTTGCACAATATTAGTTTCATTGCTTTAGATGAGAGAGATTGGATCATATGGCTTACAGCCCTAATCTTGCCCCATAGGACTCTCACTTGTTTGCCGCTTTGAAAGCTGCACTCTTGGATGTCACTTCTTAAACAATGCTGAGATGAAGCAGGCCTGACAATACCTCCCATCAGAGAGCATCGAGAATTTCAAAAGTAGTATTTTCAAACTGATTGCACACTACATCAAATGATTAAATGTCAGTGACAGCTATGACTAAAAATAGTGCATGGTGAAAAGTTTATAATTCCAAGGTATATTTGTTTTTTGCAATAAAGTTTCCAAATGAAAAAGATGACAAAACTTACTTTCAGAACATCTTCTTGTAAGTCTAGTAGACTGTGTCACAGGAGTCAATTATCCTAATTATTTGAGCAGTATTCTTTGATTTACTTTCAAAATAAATAAAGAGTAGTATATTAGAAAATGCCTAGAATTTTGGGGTTTCTCCAGAACACAAACACCTCTGCATTCAAAATAATAAGCCTCTATTTTCACCAATAAATACAGAAATGACTGTACATTCAATTGACAAATATGGCAACAAGTCTACAGCTACCTACTAACACACTCTCAATTTATTTTATTGACATTTCTGGTAGTTTTAGTTTCAAAATAAGTGATATTGAATAATTATAAAGAGCTCTATAATGCTCCTGTTAAGTCTATAAACATGGTATTCTATTTGTTTATGCTTTTTTTGAATTAACAGTTGGTTGAAATTGATTTGCTTTTGAAGGCAATTTATAGGAAGGAAAATACAAGGTACTGTGCATGCTTGCACTCTCAGTATGGAGAGATGCAATCTATGAAATAATAAATTACAATATATCAACACATTCTGAGAATTTAAAAAATAATCAATCCATTCTCAAAGAAGATCCATAAACTGTGATTTATCAAAGTCAAAGAAGCTCACAAATCTGAGGTACAATTTAATGGACCATAAATTGAAACTATACAGAAAGCAAACCGAAAATTTGGAAGTATAAATATAAAACTTATGCTTTCTACATGGAACTTCTGTTAATTGTTTTAATTTGAGGAAGATGATCCATAAAATGGCCCACTACTTGATAAAACATCAACAATTCACACTTTTTCCTAGAACACACTGATTTACATTAGGATAATAAAAGAAAATTATAAAATTTTATCATGAATCCAATTTTTTTCTTCAATTAACCAATAATCAATATTTAGTTGCTTCTTTTCCACACATGTTTAAATAGATTAAACTGCTAATGTTTGATACATTAATATATTCTTTGCTATACTTATTTACACAAAATTTATACCAAACTGACTGCATATACACAGAAATTTTTATAATGGATTGTTGTTTAAATTAAATTTAAGTAAATATGCATTTGTACTTCTCTAGTGAAAAGTTCACCACATTAATTATCTAAAGATTTTCGAATGAGAATTTTCATTCTAGTCATCTTTCAATTTAATTTTTATAATTCAATCCATTACTTAATTTTTTTCATTTTATGAGTTAAGTATTATAGTTGACATCAGCTCTTACAAATTTAGCAATTATCAAGTTTATTTATACAAAATCAAAACAATCTTTGTTGCTGAATGGTCTCAATAATAAATAGAATTTATCTTTAGGGAGTTAATGCTTCTTACATAATGCACATACAATTTTAGAGTCAAAAACATTTTTAAGCTTAACAGATTACATATTTCATATATACAAAAGAGGTAACCAGGACAATAACATGGAAAATACAGAGCAATAATTTTTTTTTCTTGTGGCCATAAGGAATGTTGTATTTACAAGTTTATTTTCAGTTAGAAGTACACATATATATAAAATGGAAAAGCCATACAAATTTTATATAAAATGAAAAGTAAAACTTTGATGTTCACCTCTGAATTATTTGATGAAGAAAAAAAATAAAAATTGCAACTAAGTTAAAGCTTGGTAAAAAAGAAAAATGATTAAATTTTCAGATTGTTCAGAGTAAGAATTAAATAAAAAAACCCTAATCATTTCATCGATTTAGATTGATCTTACACTTTTCTTCCTATCATTTGAGTTTTTGCAAGATACTGTCATATTTTAAATGCAAGAGAAATAAACTATAAATAGTCAAGACAATGTACAAAATTAATAATATACAAAGTACCTCAGAAGCACAAAAGAGTAAAATTTTAGACATTAACAATGCCAATAATCACACATGGAATAATAAAAGTTTAAACTTGGCTTACTAGATCCATTTTTACAGCCTCCGAGAATATGTCTCAGCAACAATCTTAAATCCTTAATTTTCTTAAATCATGAATAAATATTAAAATACTCAAAGTAGGCTTCTTTTAAATAACAAAATGGTATTTGTATGATATTTTATATGATATATTAATTGTCAATAAGTGCTTCAAAAGGCATAAATATCTTCAAAATAATGCCATACAAAACATTAATTGGTATATTTTGTCAACAACAATTTTTACAATACTAGATATTAAATATGTTACTAAGAATTACAACACACCACATTACTTTTTTACTGTACAAAAACAATTGGAAGAATAAGATATTGAATCAAAGAGATGTGATCTAGTGTAACCATAGAACAAAATGCACTAAATAAAAAATAACTAAAATTGATAAGTGAAATGAATTAGCTAAAATGAATTATACTTAATTTTATAAGTTTCAAAATATTTTTAACTTAAATACCTGTAATTTTTAATTAATGTGGTGGCTAAAAAAAATTTTTTTTTCAATAAATTGCAATTGATCAATATGAATCTGTTACCTTCTTAAGGATGAGAACATATACTTTAACAATAAATTAGCAAATTCAATACACCAATACCTTTTTTCCCCAATGTAAAATTAGATACCGCCCCCTTCCAACTCTTAATACACTTTTTTAAAGTATATGCATGTTATCAGAACTATAAATGTTTATTCTAAACAAACATTAAAAAAGACAATGCAAAAAGAAAGAGTTCAAATAGTTCAAAAGGTTTGACCTAAGTTTCATTTTAGCAAGAATTACCATATCTTTATTTTATCATTTCTGAATATGTTCTTAACCTTTATTTCTTTTATAAATATGGATGGAATAAAATACCCTTCTAAAGAAAAAAAACTTTAGAAAGCAAACAAATTTATCTGGTACATACCACACTTAATTTGTCTAATTCAATCAAAAATTATGTAACTGGTAAAATTGAAATATTTTGTGTACAAAATACGATAAAATAACAATAATTAAAGAAAAACACAGTAGATATTTAAACTTTCTGCAGCATCATAACCTACCAATCATTATACAGACTGAGTAATTAAATAAAGTTTTCACATATTAGAGTAAAAATAAAATGGTATGACTGCGTGGAATACATTAAATACTCACACTTGAACATTTCAGGAATGTTTAAAGGTATCTTTGATGCTGTAATAAGTCTACGAGCAGATATGAAAAAATGTGATGATTATCTGCAAAGCTGTTATTTTATACAGACATGTAACTGTTACAAAACTTAACTATAAATACTACAACATAGAAATAATAAAAATATTTGTCATACATGTGTATATATATGAGATGATTGCTACACGTTAAGCACAAACACACAAACAAATGCTCTAAAAATGTATACAGTTCACAAGTTTGATGTTTGGAATCAGTTCTGCTGCATAGTTATTTCCTGGAACTAATCAAAGAAAAATTGGAAAGTGAATCTACAGCTATGTGATGGAGGGAAACAGGCTTTGGCAAGATTTTGTTTCCCTTAAACCACAAAAGCTTACTGCATAGTGAGATGGAGGGTATTATCGTTTTCGCCGACAGGTTCGTTTGTGCTCTTTGTGCCAATGGACTTGCTGACAATCAACACTGCAATATGAGGTATTCCAACAGCAATGGTAAATAGCTTCTGCTTCACAATTATAACACTATAAGAAAAGAATACAGTCACTTTTTAGTAATTATGATTAATTTCAGTATCTCTTTGAGAATAAAATTTATTCTAAATATCCACAGTGGCCACAAAATCCTGGGAAAAAAGTAGCCCAATATTTGACTTTTTCTCAAGGAATTTCACCAAAATTCCTTGACATATTGCAGTTATACAATGTTTCTTGAAAATGTACCAAATTTTGATCCAGCAGAGGCCCTACAAAGATAGTATTCATCCTCTTTTGCATTCATATAAATAAAAAGTACAGGGTATCTGCCAAAATAAAATTTTTCAAATCCATGACTTTTCATGACTTTCCCTGATTTAGCAGATCATTTTCCATGACTTTAAAAAGCTTTTGTTAAAGTACATATGAATAAAACTTCTGATGTACATACAAATAAAATATATGCTTTTAGAGAAATTATAGGAATTTTATCATAAAAAAAACTATAAACTTACTTTATAAGTGTTAACAAACTAACTTACATAAAAATAAATTGTTGTATCTACATACCTAAGTTTAATCACATAGCAATTTTTCAATCAAAATGTTTCCAATTTGAATTCAAGGTACTTTAGTATTATCTAGGTGACCATGAATAATAGCCAAATATAACCCTATAATGTTTATATACAGTATCCCTAGAGATAAACTTATATTTTGTGCAAAAATTTTAACTAACTCTTATTAAAAAATAATTATTATTATATTAATAAAATTTTAATCTACAATTTAAGAAAAAACCAGAATAATATACATTTACCAACCCATTAAGCTTTCTTGCTTTGAGTTTCCTTGGTGAACAAATTTTACTTGCAATATGGTCATTAGGATAATACATAAGTACCAAACTCGGTAACTTCAGCCAAATGACAAGTAAAAATAGAATTAAACAATTCAATGCATTTTTTTTAATCGGTAGTTTAGCTGATTCCATGACTTTATTTTACTTGAAAAATCAAGACTTTCCATGACAAAATTGATCCACTGTCTAAATCCATGATTTTCCCTGACTTTCCAGGTGCGCCGAAACCATGAAAGTAAAATATTAGGTATAGGCTTAAACCTAATGATTTTAGAAGTCTTTCAATAGAGTAGCTAAAATCTCATATCAAAGGAATGTGTCGTTTCAAGTGCATTGAGTATGTTACAGTTGCAATTTCTTGCTAAAATACTCTAAATCAGCATATTTATAAATATACTGTATATTTTTGAATATAAATCACACCAATACATAAGCAGAGAGGGTGTATTTTGTTGAAAATTTTATCTAAAATTTAAACTCTGTATGTAAGTTGAAGTGAAAAAAAATTTGTAGTGTTCAAATATGTCACCACCGAAGTAAAACATTTTCCAATCAAATCACTGTAAAGTAATTCAATGGTTCTAAAACTTTTTTACCATGACGCAAAAATACAAGGTCATTTCTTGGCACATTTTAATAGCGGCAAAAACAGCTTAATTTAATCTTTAATCATCTTAACATTTTCTTTATTAATTCAACAATTTTAAATTCACTTTTATTGATTACTGCCACAGTACCAAGTTTGAGAATTGCAAAGTAATAAGGCAGATAACAGACTTATTAATTGCCAACAACAATAGCTTAATTCCTAATAAACCTATCTGAAGATACCTTTTTTAAAATTTAAGCAATATAAACTAAGAAAAAATTTTAAAAATGTTATTTTCAACAATTTATCACTTGATTCCGGATTTCAAGGAAATATGCTTTTTACAAGATTAGTCGATCTGCTACAGATTTAGGTTAAGTTCCCTTGGCACATTTTCAGAATTTTTTTTTCCTATATTAGCTTAATTATAGAACATGTAAGACTCATAATAAATTTATTTTTTCAATTATTGTGTTTTACTCAATTTAAAATTTTTCCTAAAGTTTCTTTACTTTTATAAGTTTTATTTTTAAAAATAAGCATTTTACGAATTTCTTTTTCTATTTTAGCAATAGCTATACCTTTTTTTTCCCAATCATTTGTTCAGAATTAACTTTAAATTATAGGTCCAGTTCTCATTAGCCCATGAATAGCAAGAATGTAGATCATAATGTACCAAACCAAACTTTTTATTCCCATACTGTTGAAAACAAATTTTGCAATTTTCTTGTTGCATATAAGTACCTGGATTTAAAAAATGAATAAATGCTACACAAGAAGCGGCAGAAGAGTACGATTACTAGTTTTAGCCATTTGTTATCTAGGACCACTGAAAGATTAAAAAATTAAAGAATTTTAAACTGTTTACCCATTGTTTTTTCTTTATTTCTGATATTTCCATCCTATGACGCTCCATAAGTTCTGTAACTTCCATTTGTTGTGCAGTTCTAAGTTGCTCTTCTGACTTTCTTTTTGCTTCTCCCAATTCAACTTGTACTTTTTCCATTGCTGCTGTAACAACTTTCTGTTTCTCTTCTTCAAAATCTTGTCTTAACTAAAGTCATTAAATCAATTACAGAAAATAATCAGCCAAATAAAATTTATTATTATAATATATCTAAAAACATATTTGAAAAAAAATACAAGATAACATTTTAATATTTAAACAATTTTTCCTTAATATATATATATATAAATTCATAGAAATAAGAAAAAATAAAAAAATCTAAAATTTCAAAAACTTGATGTCAGATAACAGTGAAAAAGGATTACAATAGATACGATTGTTTATACCATTTGAGAATTTGGAATCCAATAAGGGCTTAAAATGGTTTTATGTGGCCACAGCCCTTACTCTCAGTACAAGCATAGTAAATGTAGGTTAGATAAACCAAAGTAGTTTATAATTTTTCAGAAAATTACCACCTATAGCACTGAAGAATTGACGATACAATGAAAGAAACTTGATCCTCCTCAGCAGCTAAATCAAAAATAGAGTGTTTCACCACCCAAATAGACATTGCCATTTGAAAAAAAAGAATAAAAATATTTATTGCCTCCAAAATCCGTAAATAATTTACTGAATTTTTAGAATCATCTTGGATCAGACCCCAATTTTTAAGTTATTTGAAAATACAGTACAGAAAATTAAACATGAGATGATAAAATTAAGGCATACTGCTTTTACATTACTTTATATTTAATTCATTCCATACATACTAAAATGATTAGTGATGCCATCTACATAAATAAAGAATAATCATTTTAATTTAACGAATTAACAGTAAGATAAGGAATATATATATAAATAATACAGAGAAATTATATACTACACACATACAGGCACACATATATTTACAGATTATACACACCTACACATGTGTGGTATGTGGGTATAATCTGAAGATCTGGCTTTAACCTATGTCCGAATGTATATGGTATGTTATGTTGAAATTTTCAGACCCCAAAGAGCAATAGATTTATCAGAAAATCATGACATGGCACAAAAGCATGCTCATGCCCACAAGCAAACAAACCATTTTATTACTATAAATTGTTATAATAACTCAAATATTACATTTTGTACATAATATATGATTATTCAATGCTTTTTGAAAACTGTAAAGAATATAATAAAGTCTGTTAGCAGATCAAATTAAAATGCTAAAATGTACATTTTATTTTAAAGCCAAGACATTGACATAACAGAAGTAGAAATTATTTGAAAATTCCACAGTGACAAATTTATTTTAACAATAAAATATCCGCTTTTGTAAGCAGTTACCAGTATTTTAAAGAAAGTACATACAATTCAACAAAAATTCTAGATATATTAAAATAACTTACACGCTCTGCTAATTCTCTAAGTGATCTTTCTTTTTCTTCTTTCTGTTCTGCTTCTAAACGTTCTTTAAATTCTTTGAACATTTTGCTATATTTTTGTTCACAGTCACAAGGAGGAGTTTCTTTTTCTTCTGGCTTAACAGGTTTCGGAGGGATGAGGCTCGCTAAAAGCTGTGAAGAGAACATTAAATCAGTGAATGAAAATAAAGTGTTAAATTGGCTATAGCATAAAATGGTTACACATCATACTTTTTTATGGGTTTGAGTTGATACTGTTACTTTAGCACTAGGAGAAGATTCTTGACAAGAAGAAGATACAACATTGTGATCTTCTGGGGTAGGTGCATCCTAAAAAATATTAAAAACAAGAATGGTATCACTTTTATTTTTAAGCTAGGTAATTACAGTTATTAGGTTACAGTGTTGCAAACTGTATGAACTTCAGTAACAAATAAAAACTACTAAACACTGAAAGAGAAAATATATGACATGAAACTAGATTTTTATTTCCAATCATTAAAACAGTCAAATCCAATTTTAAAGCCATCAAATTTAGAAAATTTAACTTATATAAAATGAGACAGAAATCGTTAGTTAAAGTTTCATATTAATATTTTTGACATATAAATATATATATATAAAATACATAGATTAGTATAAAAACCTATAGATAAAAGTGTTATATTTGATAATGAATTAAAAAATAAAAAAAGGATAAATCTGTGTATTTAAATCAGAGTTCCCAACCTTTTTCCTACATCGACTCCTTTTAAAAGACTGATTTTCTTCATCAACCCCCTCACATTTTCTCTAAAATATACAGCATACAAAATAATTATAAAATTAATAATTGCACATAAAACACTTAAAGATAACAACTAATAAAATTAACAAAAAAAAGTACAAAAATAATAAAACCTAAACCTAATATACCTTTTTTTAAAAAAATTTTTTCATTTATAATTTTTCAGGTATAAACAAGATAGCAAACACAGGCTGTAATAGCACAAATATTTTATTTACCGTGATACAGTTTTATTAATATTTGGCCTAAAATTGGTTATAATCTAATGTACAATAACATAAAGAACATAAGTAAAAATTTTATTAAACAATTTTACCAACTTACATGTAATTATAATATACTTATTTTAAAGTTTAATGTAATTACTATAAATTATACTTTTCTATAATACTTTTTTAAAAATTAGATATCAAATTTAAAATATTTTTATAAACCACTGTGCTCTGTAATATTTAAGCAAATTCTAGTTTATCTAAATAGTTAACATGACTGAATTCTGGAAAAATTAAATTTTTTAACAGAAAACTTTATCTTTGACCTGCAATAGACACTTGAAAAACTACAGACCACAGGTGGGGAAAATATGGCCTCTTGAATTTCTTCTATAGCCTCAAAAAAGCTCTTGTATTAATTTATATTTAATTAGATAAATCATGACAGTTTGAAAAATAATAGAATTAAATAAAAATGACATGAAAGTTTCTGTGACAACTACTGGTAAAAACCAATTGTATACTTTTATTTTATTTCTTTATGATGCAATAAATTCATTTAAAAATACTAATATTATTACCATTTCTACTTAATATTATTGTTCATCTATTGTATTTCTTCATAACGTAATAAATGAATTAAAAAATATTTTTACTTTATTATTTATTACAGTGGTAATTTGATATGTAGTTGTTTGTTAAGAAAAAAACAAAAAAACTAAAGATTAATACTATAACTTGTTATAGCATTAATCTTTAGTTATTTTTATGCATAATTTCTTAATTAAATAAGTTATTTTTGAGTCTTTGCATCTTTCCCACCAGGGGAATAAATATTGAACATTTATAATGTAATTGGAGGTAGTTTATTTTAAACTTTTTCTAAATCACTACAGTCCATTACATCTTGGCCATGGGGTCCTATATGATCTGACCCCTTCCAAAGGATTTTTTGCATTTTAAAGTCACTTTGAACAGAATCAAGCCACCTAATTCATGGTCTTCTCCACTTTCCAATCCCTAGAGCAGGGATGGAGAAACTTTTTCGGCCGTGGGCCAAAAATCGAAAGAAAATAAGTAGACCAAGAAAATAGGTAGGCTAAGATAAATTTTTCTAAAATTTTAAAAACAATATAAAAGTACTAAATGGTTTAAATACATTAATGAGATGAATGAAATTGTGATTTCATTTTTACAAGTTCCTTATACTGAGGTTCGAAGTGAGATATACTGATTTTAAGAAACAATGCTAAATGCTCCATCTGTCAGTCTACTTCAGAAATTATTCTTTCTAAGATTCAAAGTTGAAAACACTCGTTCACATATAAGAAGCAAATATACCGCTGATCTTCTGGACGTGAGATAATAAATTTGGGATATAATATTTAAGCAAAGTAGAAAAGGAGATGGATATATAATGAATACATATATATTTCTTTTAATTTGCCTTGGACCGGCAACTTGAAATTCTATCTGCAGGCTGGATAAAACCTTCCAGCGGGCCATAGTTTGCCCATCCCTGCCCTAGAGGTTTAAAAAATAAGAACTTTTTTTACTGGGTTGATATTCTCAGTTATAAATAAATGTACTAGCTACCAAATCCTGTAATTTTTAAGACCGTAACAATGCCTAGTTGTTAATACATTTTGGTGCCAAGGCTAATGTTTTAATTTGATTTTTAAGACCATGATAACATCTATTGGCCATATAGAGTCGTAAGCTTATTTCAAAAGTCAAATTATTGCTATTAGAGACAAATGTTCCAAGATATTTGAACTATCATACGTTTTCAAAGATTTAATTTTTGAAGACTAATGGTAGTGGGTTAATATACTGTAGGGAGTTTCTAAGAATTTAATTTTATCTTCATTTGTTATTAAGTCCAATTTGCTAACCTTGGCATCTAACGAATTGAATGATTTCAAAACAACCTTTTTGGTCATTCTTTCTGGTCTGGTAAATGTCATTGACAAATGCCAAAACTTGAGGTGTTTTGAAAAATAATTTTTCTTGCTGTAAGAAGCTCTGATAGCTTTTCCATTAAAGAGATGACAAAAGAGATTATTTTAAACTAGATGTCAAATTTTATACAGTTTTCTTGCATAAAAAAAAGCCCCTTTTTTAATGTTTCCTCCAAAATTATGTGATTGTTAAGGAATTGAAATCTTCTACATTAAAAACATACAAGAATGCTACAATTTTCATTTTAATTTCTTTGTAAATAAACTATATTTTGTCATAGAAAAATAAAAACTGACTCTACATGCAAAACAGAAAAATAATTAGCTGGTGTATTTAAAAAATACCTTAAATCTTGCTATTTTAGGAGATGATGATGATGGACACTCATCATGGGATGAATTTCCTTCTTCCGCTTCATTTTCAGATACATCTTCACTAGAAACTGATCCTTTACGTGATCGTGATCTAGAGGCTGAATTTGAGCGTGAAGAACTGGCAGAAGGAGATCTATTACTTTTTGATTTCTTAGGAGACAATTCTTTGGCTGGGATTTGACCTAGAAGTTGCTGGTGGCGCTTCAGCTCTTCCAGAGCTTTATTCAGAGCAGCACCTCTTTTCAACTGTAGTTGTTGAAGACTGGTAGATATTGGTTTGATATGATCTTTCTCAACATTAGCTCTATGAGAGAATATACTAATGCTTAGTAAAATAAAAATTAGAAGAGTTTGAAACTAAAACACAAATTTTCCAAATTTAACAATGAAAAAAATAGCCTTAAAATAATCCAATAAATAGTACACAGTTAACATGATATTTATTCTAAAAATATTAATAACAAGGTTCATACTCAATTGACAAGAGCAAAGAAAAGCAGTATAAGTAAAAAATAAGCACATACTGACAAAGCATCATAGCAATTTAGATTTAATTATTAATTTAGAAATTGTTTCTATTCTACATCATTATTGTGCAATCCATTACTTGAGCAAACTTTAAGAATTCATTCACTCAATGGATTTTCAAATTTTATTGTTTATATATATATATATATATATATATAATAACGTAAACCCACATAACACAATAAAAAAATAAATTTCATTTAATTAAAAAAAAAAGGAAAACCTTTATTAACAGGAATTATACTCAATCAGAGGGGTTTAAAGAAGAACTTACTAACAGGACATCATAATAAAGCAGGTTTAATTATTATTACAATTCTGTATTGGTTTTATTCTAAATAATTTTTTTCATCAATGAATGCAGTGCATCAACTGATGCAATGTTATCAAAGGAAACTTTATGTTTACACTTACTGCATTTTCAAATTTTATTATTTATGTACATTATAATGTTAAATAACAATATGAAATAACAAAGATTTATACTTTGATGTTGGTTACTTATTAATATTACATCAAAATAAATATTTAATAACAACAAAGGCTAAACCAAAGTCACATACTATATTTGCAAAAAGCAGATATAGAAAATAATTTAATTTATTATCAAATGACGTTGATATTAATGCTATTATACTGACATTGAGAGTGTTTTTGATAAGGTATCTACTAATGTCATTCTTAATGCCTTAACTCAAAGAACATCAATCTGTGTGCAATTGGATTAGTAGCCTGTTCTCTACCAGCCTGATTTAGGCAAAACTGTTGAATGATACTGTTAGCAGGCTTGCAACTGCTGAAGTACTTTCAAAAAGGTGAGAAAAGTGACAAATAATACAGAATAAGTGACTAAACATTGAATAAAAAGCGATTTTTTTTTCTCCTCTTGATTACAGATGCTATTATTAAGATTTTTCTATTTATTTTAACTCTAAATCAAATGATTCATGCAAGACATGATTTTAGCGTCAAATACAAAAAAGGTTAAAAATTTTGTTTAACACAACTCAACATTGCTTTCTATTCAAGAAAATCTATATATTAGATTTGAATACATACAATACATTAATTTTATAATCACAATTTTTGGTATATATTAATGATGTTTTGAAATATGTACATAGCTAGATTAGAGTATCTAAACAAAAACTGTGAAGAAAAAGAAAAAGAGAAATGTGTGCTTTGACGTAAATTATTTTAATGTATTAAATGTACATTTCAGTACAAATGTAGATTTCAGGAACTTCTTTACGACTTTTTAAAATCACTAAGTTCTGGAAACCATATGACTAATTACATTTTAATAAGAAAAATAAGATTAGAGCATCACATTTTTGGTCTTTTATTAAAATATTTTGTTATTCAGATTTTCCTTTATTTAACAACAGACTTTTGCTGTGATACACCATGAAAAAAGTGACTACAAGTGACTGTCTACTTAAAAAAGTAACTAAAAGTGATCAATTGTAAAAAAAGTGACTAAAGGTGAGAAAAGTGACGGAATTGCAAGCCTGTGTTTGGGCTGTCTGTAGAGGGGTGTTCTATCACCTCTACTGAATAGCCATGTGGTTGATAAGTTACTCAATAACATCTTGGTCAGTATCACTGAAAATTGGAAGAATTAGTTTTCTGATCAGAATATCAGAAACACACTGGAAAATTGGAAAGCTTTTGAGTATATCAGAAGCTTTGTTTGTAGTTATGTTTTTCTACAGTCAGATAACATTAGAAAATTGTTAGAACCTCAATACAAATGTCCCATTTAGATTGATAGCAGTAGTGAAATAAATGATTTACAAGATCATGCAGAATGGGAAAGAAATATCAGTTAATATTGATAGACTGAAACCTACCAAAAAAGATGACAGACAGTCCAATTGTAACAAGCAGAAACAAATTACCTTTTCAAGAGAAAGTGATAACAGACCCACTCAAGACCAGCAACCTGCAATTACAACTGGAAAAATCTGGATCATAGACTGGTGAACAACAAAAGTAACTCACTATGTTTGCAATGTGAGGTTCAGCCCTAAGTACAGCTAGTCTTGCTGCCACTGGTAGGGGGCTAAATGTGATGATGGCAACATGGATAAATGTAGTCTACTAACACTTAAAACCTTCTCATTGGGAAAGAGAAAGTCAGTTGGAATGGTGAAAGGCTGTCCGTAGTTTTTTAGCTGTATTATGTCTATTTCTTACGTATTTAGTAGTACTTTTTAACCTCCATATTGTTAAATTGATATTTTGATTAAATTTTAAATTTTGTGAATGGGGTGTGCATTCTATCTGAACATGCCCCAAATATATATATATATATATATATATATATATATATATATATATATATATATACTATATATATATGTAATAAGAAACCAGAACCAAAACACTATAACTCTATTAAGCTCAGTAAATGTAAAACGGATAGGAAGAAACATGCAGCATTACATGGTAAGTAATTTTAACTATCTGTTTTTATCGATCTAATATTTTTATCATACAAATATATATATATATATATATATATATATATATATATATATATACTTACAAATATTGTTAAAAGAATAAGTTATATAATTTTAAACAACAATTTTAATTATTAGAGATATTTAGAATGTTCCAGTGATTAAAGCAATATTTAAATTGTACTCTATTAAAATGTGTCTACTGTATTTATTTTAGCTCTTCTTATTTAGAATAAAATATATTTCACTTGAATAAAAAATATATTACCTTTGATGATAACCACCAAAAAATCTCACATCATAGATACCATTATTTATACGAATGACTTTAGCTGGCCAATAAGGAAATCCCCTCTGCTTAGCAAAAACAAGTTCATGAGGAGGATCCTAAAAATATGTATATATTTTTTAAATTAACAATTATGTTTATCATAATTCAAGTTTTTAAACAAAGTTCACAACTATTTATTTTATTGTATTTATGTACACAAAAATTAAAAAGTGACAATAGCTGATATTTTTTTTAATCTCTAGCTATATCTGTGAATAAAAGACAAAAATTTAATTACAAATAATTCATTTTTATTAATTAAAAAATTAACATATATAGATAGATAGATAGATAGAAGACTTAATACTTTAACTAATACAGTTAAATCACTGTTAACTGCATTGTTATTCCATTATTAACACTAAACATACCAACACTTAATACATAAATATTTCTACCATAGCCCGACAAATGACCGGACTTTATTTTTTCTGATTATAAAGGTAGGAAATATGAAAATTGGAAGGAAATAAACAAATAAACTTTATTATACTTAAACAAAATTGTATACTGTCAATTTATATGTATTGCAAACACAAAGAATAAGAATTTTTAATTCATTTCCCATTGCATTTTTTACGAAAAACTTATGGGTCATTTGACCCGTTATATGGTATGTTTAGTGTTAAATGTTTAGCAACAGGCCCAAATTGATCGAAAAATGTTGGTTCTCTTCTTCATTTATATTTTTAAGAACTCTAAATTTATCAAAAATTTTAGAATTTTACATAACACAGATATACTCTCTACTACTTACTATATTTTTTCTAGTTTCACTTAGTAGGATGATTACATCAAAATAGCTTTTAGCAGTATTCATCTATTTTATATTAGCACATTTATAATATTGATCCTTATTCAATATATTTGCATTTTTACACAAATCTAATTTCCATTTCATTGCTTCAATTGAATTTATGCATCTTCTTGTCTCGTTAAACTCAAAAATAATAAATAGTAAAATGTAATGTATTAATTTATAACATTAGATAGAATTAGTCCTTTAAAAGCATTATAAGCCAGAAATAATGTCTCATCTAAAAGTAATAGCTATTATAAAAATGATTTAACCTCAGAAAATTAATTTGATTTATAGTTGCTAATAGGGATGCAACAAATAGTGATCTGGCTGATGGCTTGAATAATGAATATTTGATCAAATTTAAGTTGAATACTTAGTTTTTTAAGTTTCATTTTGTTAAAACGAAACAAAAATTAACAAAATTTCTTTTTTAATCTTTGTAAACTGTGAAAAATTTTTAACAACTTGATGTAATTTGTATAAATAATTATGTACTATATAATTATATTACCAAGCACGAATGTTTATATAATCACATATTTGTACTGCATATTACTGATAGGTTGATATTATTAAGGAAAGAAATTTTAATTACTAATTCAAACAGTATACAGACTTCTATTAAATTGTATGTATTTGCATTTTAATTTAAATACATATGATGATAAATTTGCAAGAAAATATTTTTATTTATGCAATATTATTATAAGCATTTATATATTATGCAATTTAAATTGAGTAAATGTTAAATTTTGTAATAATTAATGTACTGAATTGTCACTCTGCAATGATCTTCATTAAATATATTTAAAAGCACAGTTAAAATAGCTTTTATTATTATTATCATCATCTTGAATTTATCAGCTTTGATTTTTTTAACATATTTTCAAATTGTGCTGGATAACCGATGTTTAACTGAACTTTATAAACTTTGGCAGTAAAATGTATGCTATGTTTCATAATTCAGATAAAAATAAAGAAACAGATTTTTAAAGCCAACAAAAACATACATTTCTGTTTACACATATATATGTATTTAGTTGATATCTAATTTACAAAACCTTCAATGTGACTAAAAATTTAATCTATACACTTATCTTAAACTTAATCAGGACAGCTTTTATTTATTTAACTGAAATTTTAAAAATTTACAAAGAATTATAAATCTACAAAAATTTGAATTTAGCATAGCAAAAAAGACAAGAGTTACAAATAAATGCCTTTCTATAGCATTACCTGAGTATAAAATTAAATTTATGGAAACTTACACATGGTTGGCAAAACCAATATTTGTCACGCTTTTCATTTGAAGTTCTATAACAATCTCTGCATTGTCGAATTTCTCCTAAATCATAACAACAATCTCGCAGCATTTGGCGGGCCATATCTGCTAGAGCACTATGAACTAAAGTGGAAAAAAAAAAATTTTTTTTTCATTACAAAAATGTCATTGGAAAAAAACTAAAAGAATCACTATTCAAAGTAGGATCAATAAACTCACTATACCTCCATAATACAAGACAATATTGTGAACTAATGTTTGTGCATCTGCTTGAAACTCTTCTATTCGTTTATACAGATTATCTTGTGTTTTATCTTCTATAATGGTCAGATCCATTTTTTCAAAAATTAAGTAATTATGTCTCCATTTTTCTTCTTCAGTTTGGGGCATCTTACATAATTCACGGCTCTGAGTAAGATAAAATGTATTCCATTTAAGTTTTATCTTTGCAATTCACAATTTAAAACACTAATTACTTTAAACAGGTATACAAAAAGGTATTAAAGTTTCAAGAGTAAATCAATCTTTAATAATAAATTAGATTATACAACATCTTTTCTTGAAATTTTATTTAAACAATTCTTTTATTTATTAGGTCCACAGTTCTAAAACTGGGTGATGTGGATCCTGGGTTGCTGTGGGCATATAATAGGGATACCACAGCAATAATCAAGGTGATTTGAGAATAAAATTAAGTAATTTTTTTTTCTATAAATTTAAAAGAAATAATTAAAAATACATCCAAACTATTTCATTCATTGCATAAAAGATAAATTAGTGACAACTTTATTACTGTTTCTTTTTTTATCTTTGTATTCAAAGGCTAGCTATGCCACAAAATTTTAATTTATTACAAATAACAACAAGGGTACCACAACAAAATAATTTTGATAACCACTGTACTAAGTTATAAATGAAATATAAGACTACTATCATATATTTGAATAAAAACTAGTTCATAAAGAAAAATATGAACTAGTTTTTAAGATAATTGAAACACTCAAATACAAAAGATAAATTAGATACAATCTTCTAAAAACACATAATTTAGCTGTGAAAATTTTAAATATGCTACCTACATTTCCAACTTTTTCTTTGAGTCTTAGACATGCATATCCCAATAAAAGATTCAAATCATCCCTTTTAAACTTTAGAGCATCTTTTGATTTGATCATCTGTAATGAAAGTAAATAGTATATAAATATCTTTCAAAATGTATTAAATAATAATAATTATATATATATATATATATATATACATACATGCATACATTTCTATATACACAATTCTTAATGTAAATGTATACAAAAAGTGCAATAATATAATCTATTTCAGCACAATACTTTAAAAATAAAAAAATAAGACTATTTTAACTCTTTATTCAGTTAAAATAGTCTTTATATGAATAGTTCTTATATGGTTAACTTCAAAACCCCATACTTAAGACCATTACTTTAAAATGAAAACACTTGTGCTACTCAATAATCTATATATTTTTACATAGCTGTACAGTAGAAATGTTCAGCATTTTTCTTCAAGCATTTTCTATTAAGGTATCCATCTATGTTTGGAGAACTTTTTGCTTTAAACGTAGAAACTAGTTCATGTTTTTACATTTTTAGATTTAATTTTGATATTATCATAGATTATTACACCTAAAAAAAATGTATTCCTGGAGAAGTTTTTATAAAATTTCTAATAAATGAAGAAAATTTAGAAAAAAAAAATTGAGTTTTTTTTTAAAGGTTTAATTTTTTAATAAATTAAATTATTTTAATATTTTCTTATGCAACACATTTCTTATACACTGGACTAGTGAATCACCTAAAATCTTTACTTAATATACATTTGGTAAAAAATTTTGGTCCTTCAGAATCATACACATTGAATTTTTAGGGAATTTTCATTACCTTTATATCGAACTATGAGTGTAACATCATTAACAATTATGCAAATTTAAAGCTTTTAGGTCATTAAAATAATATACAAAATTGAATTTTGTATTGCTTGATCAATAAGATAAAGCTACATATTTTTAGACAATGTTTCATAATGAACTTCAATACAAATATTATGGTTCTCACCCTCAAAATGTAAAGCTTTAATTCCTAAAATTTAGTGTTTATTATTATTATTATTATTATTATTATTATTATTATTTAATGTCACTTAGGGCACTAAAGTTTATATGCTTGTTAATTTTTTACAGTTTACCCAGTTCATTTAAAAAGTAGTTTCCTTTGAATCTTATGATCTGAATAAAACTCTTCTGGATGCCATAATCAGAGGTGATTATGACCTATCCCTCTTTAAAAAAATCATGAAAGAACAAAAGTCTGACATAATTTTAAATAATTCATAATCTAATCTGATTAAACATATAAGCATGCAAATTTAAATGCTAGAAAGTAAAGGGATTAGGTTTGGTTTGATTTGGAGTGCTATGATCTACTTTTTGCAACACGAGGGCTAATAAGTTCTGGACCTCTAGCTTAAAGCCGATTCTGAAGGGCTACGAACATCCATGCTACCATGGGATATAATGGGATTAGGTTTGGTTTGGAGTGCTACAGTCTACTGATTTGCAACACGAGGGCTAATGAGACCGGGACCTACACCTTAAAGTCGATTCCAAACGGCTATGAACGTCTAAGCCACAGTGGGATTCAAACCCATGAACTCCGGTACCGAAGGCCAGCACTGTAACCAATCGGCCATCATTCGGCTAAAGGGATTAAGAAAGAAATTTTGGGCAAAGTAGAAACTACCGGTATTTTTCCAAAATTTGAGGACAGCTACCCTTGCTTTCCTGTCTAATTTCATTTCCTCTGATGATGGTTAACAAACTTTGTAGATGGATGTTCATAGTGTAAAAAATGTGTAAGAAAAATAAAATTTGTTTAATGTCTTACCTTGCAGGTATCGCAAACCAGTTTCTCACCCTCAGGTAATGGTTCTTTTAAACATGCTTCATGATATACTCGGTGGCATGTTGAACAATATAAAATTTCTCCTTCTTTATGACATTCAAAGCAATACCAGTCATGACCATCATTTTCCTAAAAAAAGAAAAATCATTATAAATGTGAATTAACATTATACAATAATCACAAGCAATGCAAAAATTTATTCCATGAAATTTGCTTTATTTGAAGCTTAACTACAGGAAACATTTCCTATTTACAAACAAATAAAATACTGTTAAATAACCAAATAAACTATGATCAAATCAAAGGATATGACCAAATAAAAAGGTTTGGTTAGGTTAAGAGCACTGCAGTCTATTTTGTTATACAAGAGCTTATAGGACCAGGACCTGCTGCTTAAAGCTGATTCTGAACACCTACAATCATCCATGCCAGCAGTAGGATTCAAACCCCTGAAATATGGTATCAAAGAGTAGCAACTTACAAATTTGACTAGAGTTTGGCTCCAAATAAAACAAGTGAATGTACTTATAAGCAATGCAAAACATTAAAATATACACAATTATTAAGGAATCTGTGAGGAATTAAAGTTCTATTTTTGAATATAACCTATTTTGATTTGCTGAACCAAGTAAGAAATATTCCTTAAAAACAAAATAATATAAAATGAATTTAATTTATTCTTCATAGATCTTTATAAATATATATGATATACATTACCACAATGTAAGAATTTAGACTAAGAATATGAAAAAAAAAAAATTTTTTTTTTTAGTCTTTAGTTGTAAAATATGTTTGCATGTTGAAAATTGTGAGCAATTTCATCCCATGTAAGTTAAATTCCAAGTTTATTAATTCTAAGTCAAAGAATACCAATTAAAAGACAAAACAGAACATTACAGAAATTTAACACACATCTATCTATATAGAGCCAGTCACATTAAAACTCATACACAAGGCTTTTTTGAATGAGAACCCAATACAAAATTCTCAATTTCAGAAAAATTAAAAACAGGATTTTTTAATTTAGTATCTTATTGCATATCCTCTATATCTCCTAATATCCCCTCTCCATATTTTGCAAATTATGTCTCATATTTACTAGAATTAGTTGGTAACCAGAGTAGGTTTTACTATATATTTATGTTTCCGTTTGATGAAAACAACTTGAATTTAAATAAGAAAGATATAAAAGTATGGTGAAACATAAATAACTTAATCCATCAAATATGAAACCAATCCTAAAACATGGATAAAGAAGTGCAATGATATGGTTATCTATGGCTGCAAGCAGTGTTGGCTGGTTAATGATTATAAGATGAACAATGAATCAGTATGTTTAAATCAACCTTTTCTCTTTAAGGAAAAAAAAAAAAAAAATACAGTCTGTATCGGTTATATGGTCAGCTCAGCAGTCCAGAAAAATCAGACCATATATGCAGAACAATACAACCCTATTGAATTATGGCACGATTATATTCACCTAATAAGCAAATAATTATTAAAAATTAATTCAAGAAGCAAAAACTACATTAAAAATATGCAACATGGGGGGGGAAATTTATTAGCTTACCTTACTAATCAAAGTACAGCACACATACATACGTACATTCATATTCAATGTATTTAAAAATAAGGTATATAAGTTTGCTTCCTTTTGTTGGTTGTTAACATAACTTTTTCTAAATCCCTAATAGATTTTAAATGCTCATCTGCTGGTTTGGAATTTGTAAAATAACACCTGAGGTTATGTATGAGAGAGATAACTTCAACCAATAAACAGACAGATGTCTACTTGTTATCAGGGGGGATGAGAACTGAGAGAGGTGGAAAACTCTGTTGCTGAGTCTACACAAACAAGAAAGGGGGAAAGGGAGGAAAATAAAGACTTAAATTCATGTACTTTCTAATTTCACACTGACTTCTTAAAAAAAAAAAAAAAAAAAAAAAAAAGAAAGAAAGAAAGAAACTTGTTGAAAACATGAAACTGACCATATAACCAGTAAAAAGAATAAGAAAATGACCGTATAAGTGGTACGATTTAACACATATTCCCTATTAAGTTAGATGGGACTTTAGAAAACTGACCATATAAGCGGGGTGTCCTTATAAGCAGGTGACCATATAGCCGGTACTGACTGTATAACATTTACAGCACAACAGTTTGGAGTGCTAACAGATTTTCAGTATTGCGAGGATGATGATCTGAGACATCTTGCTATCAATACCTACTTGTGACTGCTATATAACTGTTCTAATCTCATTAATACTTCACTTAAGTAACCATACTTGAACATTATTGACAACAGCACCAGTTAGAAGTTGGGATAAGAAGTTATATATTTGAGAACTTAAGAATAGCTCTGTGAGAAGAATATAAAAAAATCAGTATATATGTGAAATTCTCATTCAGTCTATGCAAACATACTTAGAATGCATAAGAGACATAGAAGATACCCAACAAAGTACTAAATTGAAAATATGGTTTGACATTTTCTAAAATTGAGAATTTTGTATAGTGTACATGTTTTACTTTGACTCTTTATTTTCTTCCATATCCATCTACATAACTGCAATGTTGTTTAAATATTATAAGAAACTCAAAAAAGTTCTTTACCTAAAAATATTTGTTTTAATTGTTTAATAAAAAAAATTATCAAATTTTAGTATTTGGTATAAAAATTTATAAAATTTTGTATAAAAAACTTATTATAATGAAACATTGTAAACTGAAACCATTTATTACAAAACAAAAGGTATAATACCTTAAAATACATATGGAAATTCTGACAAAAAGTTTTAATTACTTAAGAAAAAAAATTTTTTTAAATATAATAAACATACTTTGCATTTATTACATGTCTAGTGTCAGATCTCAAAGATTCACTTTGAAATATTTCTGAAGTTGCTAATGTTTTCAAACATAAACATTTAAGTCAGGCCTACTAAAATTACAAAAGAAAAAGATAATTATATAATGTAATCTAAAATTACAAGAGAAATAGATAATATTATAATGTAATCTCAGTGACAGCTTTATATTTATGCATTTATAAGTGAGGCAAACATTTGTCTTTTTATTTTTCACCTATCTTAGATTAATTAGTTGGTCCTTTTTACTATTAGGCTATCAAATAAGAGACAAACAACAATCCTTGCAATGGCACAAAAATATATACAAACCTAAATTAGAATCTGAATATGAAACTACTTTAGAAAGTAATATTAATAACTATACATAAATGAATCTCTAGAGCAGTAATTAATATATCTCTATTTTCACTTGTAAAATAATAATTTTAAATCTGGATAGAATTTTTTTTTTATAAATTTAGTATTTTATATAGTAATCCAAGAAGTAAACTAAAAGTTTTATAATTTAATAACAAAAGACTGAAAGAATAAACAGGGCTGCTTCGTAAAAAATATAATTTTTGAAGTTCCATGAAACAATCCCATTACACAATCAGTAAATTAAATTCATAATTTAAAATCTGGATACAATTTTTTTTCTATAAATTTAGTATTTTATATAGAAATCCAAGAAGCATGATAAAAGTTTTATAATTTAATATTGAAAGACTGAAAGAATAAACAGGGTTACTTCTAAAAAATGTAATTTTTGAAGTTCCATGAAACATTCCCATTACACAACCAGTAAATTAAATCCTTAGGATGAACAAGTTGGAAAAGTAAAATAAAATTTAGAAAAGACAGAAACAGTTGTCAGAAACTATTTAGTCAATTGTCAGAAAAATTATTTAGATTGCCCTGGCCATCCACTGATTTAAAATATACAACAGAGTAGGGTTTGATGATTTAAATAACAGTTTAAATCCTTATAAAAATCATAAATTTTAAAAATTTGTTTAAAATTCTTGATATTTTTAATTAAATTTTTTTGTAATGTACAAGAATTAGCTGATATATAATTAGTATACTACTGCATTTAAAATTATTGAAATAAAATACAATAGTTGTATATATAACTAATATGTTAAACATTTGCTTATTAATCTATAAAACTACTTCAAATTACCAAATAAAATTTTTAATTAATAGAAAATTATTGTTTTTAGGTTTTAAATAGTAACAAGTATTCCTTACTTTTAAAGTTATATAACTACACATATATTGCTCATTTATTTACATTCTAAATTATTTTTTAACAATGAAATGAATTACTAACAGTATCAAGGATTATTATGGTTGCATTAGATTTGACTATAGCATTACAGAAATTATTGTGAATGATAATAATAATAATAAAGATAATTATTAATAAGGGAAAATAAAATATTATAGAGTAGTAATAAAACTAATATTCATTAGAATTTGCAATTATGTTTTCCTTTTGTTAATTATAAGTAAAAATTGGTAAAATATTTAAAATTTGATTTAAATGAGATTTTTCTTTATTCAAATAAAAAAACCTAATTTTAATTTTATAAAACAATCTTTCTATTTTTTAAAATAAAAATCCTATTTTTTTTTCAGACCCCGAAAAAGTGATGAAAAATTGAAACTTTATTTATAAATAATTTGAAGAATGTAATAATAAGGATTATTTTCCTAGAAGTTTGAAAATGTGAAAATTGTGTTAATATAGCTTAATCATTAGGTACATCCTTACAATAGAAGATATTATAGGTATAATAAAGACTTCATGGAAGGAGAAAGAAACTTAAATAAAAAAATTTTATAACTGGTACTACACAAAAACATAGAAAACTTGGGAAAAACCAGGAAGAACACAAAACATTCTGAATTTGTAAGATATGCAATACTGTACTCACAACATCCTTCTCAGGAATCCTATAAGCTTCTTGTTCAACCCCCACTTTTGATCCTTTACAACCTACTCTTTTCTTCATCTCAATTAAACCATCACAAACAGCATATTCGAGTTGCTGTTGTAAATCTGATGGGCTGATATTGTGTTTTCTCCGCATATAATTCGATATGCGTTCTAAGTTTGGAACCTGTTTTTGCTGTCTGACATAAACTATTGCATCCCACAGGTGATGAATAGTTTCTGTACTAGCCACTCTTCGCTTTGTCACAGTCATTTTGAACACCCTATTCTGAAAAGTAAGGAAAAAAATATTAAAACTTTGAAAGACAAGCTGTGAAAAACAATAAAATTGGAAACTAATAAATGAAAATTTTAATTCCCCTTTACATATGATCTATATTTTACATATAAAGAAATAAGAAAAAGAAATTAAATACCATAACACTGTAATAATAAATAAATAGATAGATAACAAACATACAAAAAATAATTCTTTGATTGGATATAAATAATTATATGGAAAAAACTGGCAGAATAAAAATTGATTGTTTTGTACTTAATATATGTGCACACATAAAATTTTTTAAAAGTATTGTAATTTATACATAATCAAGTGCAATTTAAAATTGTTCAAACACAGACAAATTATGTATAAATACAAGATGTGTACCACCCTATTCTGAAAAGGAAAGAAAAAAATATTAAAACTTTGAAAGACAAACTGTGTAAAACAATAAAATTGGAAACTAAAAATTATAAAATTTTAATTCCCATTTACACATGATCTATATTTTACATATAAAGAAATAAGAAAAAGAACTTAAAATACCATAACACTGATATAATTAATAAATAGATAAATATTAAAACAACAAACATACAAAAGATAATTCTTTAAATTAATGTCCTCAATGGGTGTCAATCCATATGATTGAATATAAATAATTATATGGAAAAAACTGGCAGAATAAAATTGATAATTTAGTACTTAATAAATATATGTGCACACGTAAAAATTTAAAAAGTATTGTAATTTATACATAATCAAGTGCAACTTAAAATAGTCCAAACAGACAAATTATGTATAAATACATGATGTGTACTATCTTAATTGAGTTTGATTTTGATTTATTTTAGAATAGCAAAAATATATTAACGTTACATTGTAATGCAATAGCTACCAATGTAAGCTCTGAAATGAATGTATTTCAATTATGAATATTCTCACATTATTGTGCAGACTTTAGAGATGAAGCATGAAAACCTGCGATGAGTATTAGAAATTGCTATTTGTCATGAACAAATTCACCGCACACAGGGGTTGAGAGATACCCAATTTGTCGGCAATATTTGATTCGGAGAGAACTAGACTGCGCATGCTCTCCATCGTCAAAACACAAATGGACGCGAGATAAACATTAAATAATAACCGCATCTAAAAATTAAAAGTCGGACAGCTGGAAATGCCGATACACCAGCAAAACATGGGCGACGCAACGCGTGAGCGCATTCACGTCCTGTGGCACGAAATATTTTCACTTCATTCGAATCATTTGTTCGTACTTCGTAATATGTTTAGATTTAAATTTTCCAGAGTGCAAGCAATCAGTCTGTCTTAAGGATTAAAACACTTACTAATCTTTTGTATCCGCTGCCAGCTGGTTGATGTGATAACAAGGGGGTAAAAGGTAAATAAAACTCCCGCAGTAAAGAGCATCAACACAGACGCCACACAGATCTCACGGGCGCGTAGAAAACCAGACAGACAGACGGAAGCATCAGACGCTCGCACACTCTCCACTGTTGCTAGAGGCGCTCGAACGGGCAAAGCAGCGGGCAGCGGGAACGGTAATAAAAGACAGAAGGGGAAATAGAACGGGTGGGTCGTCGATTTGTGTGCCGGTGGACACCGATATTTGAAATAGGTCTCCCAGTTTCTGAAAACTTGTTCATAAACATCCGACCCAGAATACTCCAGTACAAACGCATATTAAACATTCAAATTTTAAATATATATCTCTGCCAATTTAAGTTTTTGTAAAATTTTATTTAATTACGGATAGATCGGGAATTTTTTTTAGGGTTTTTGATACTGTGAAAATGAAATCGAATATTTCGAAAAAAGAACAATCGATTTTTCATTTTAGTACTATATGAAAATTCCAAATTCTATTTCATTTTAGCAGAAATTTACATATATGTTGAGGTTGGTTGGTTTGTTGATTGAAGTTTAATGGCGCTAAATACCTCTAGGGACAAACTGCGCCAAACAAGATGAGGAAATAAAATAAAAACAAAATTTAAAAAAAAAAAAAAAAAAAAAGGATAAAATGACACGTTTTAAAACATATTAAAGTAACAATAAGAATATAACATTCAACAGAAAATACGAATAAAAATTGAATTACATACAAATTAACAAGAGTTGAAAATTGAAAGATTAGAAATTGAATATTAGAAAATTGAATCACAATCAAAAATCATATTTCGGTATAAAAGCCAGTTCGACGAAGAAAGAGGAACAAGTTTGGATGTGGAGTTTCCCCAATGATTAAATTAAGACTAGGAGATGGATTACCAAAAAATTTTATATACATTGATTTAGAACAAACACAGGACGTTAAAATATGTGCGATATATATGTTGAGGAAAATATCTATAAATATGTTTTAAAGATATTAAATTTCAGTATGAACTTGCTACAGTTTTATTCGAGTTTTGTAAATATGACTTTTTAAAAATTTGGAATATTGAAAAAAAAATATCAATTTCTTTAAAAGAATGAAAATTTAGAAAAGTTTAATATCTTTAAAACATATTCAGCAAATTTATATATATTTTCCGTATGTGTCAATTTCTGCTGAAATGAAATAGAATTTGGAATTTTCATTATTACTAAAAAGAAACATCGATTGTTTGTTTTAGTAAATCATAGTTAGATAATTGTAACATCTTATTTTATTCATTTTGCTTAATAGATTTTAAGTTTAAAATTTAGGTTAATTTTGTGTTTTTTAGAATAAAATTTAAATCAAAAAATAAATATGTCTTAGTATATATAATGAACGCATAATGATTTTATTAATTGCAATTAAATTTTAACTAGAATTTTTATTTAACTTTTATTAAGTTACAGTTATTTATGCCACTAAAAATAAACTAACTAGCCGATATTTCGCAAAAAAAAATTCTGATACCAAAGTATGTTTATATAATATTTAAAAAAAAGTTATCAGGAAAAGGGACTTATCTTTTTCAGGACTCCTCATTTTGAGAAACCAGAATTAAAACAACGCTTACAAAGCAATTTCGAGGGGGAAAAATATTTAAATGTCAAAATTGTAACAGTTTCAATTTTATTTTAATAGAAATTTACGATCCGTTAATTTGCGCGATCGAATATCAGTACAAAAATCAAGGGATTATACAATTTCATTATTTTAAAAATACCTTTAATCTGATGGCATCGTAACGACTTCATTCACCAAACTTTTTATAAAGTATTATCATTCATTACTATTTTTTTCTCTGTAATATCATTTATTAACTCTTTTTAAAACATTATCATTTATTATTAATCTTCTAAAAATTTGCTCCGTAAATCCACCAAAACAAAAGAAACACGTCATACTCTCTTTTAAAATATCCGGTTTGAAGGTCTGCGGTCTCCGTGAATTCTAATGAGATTGGGAACTACGTAAAACCAATTCGTATCTAAGAACTCCTTATATATTCGGATATCGTTCAGCTTAAAATATCTGGATAACAACTTATTACGAACTAATTAAAAATTCGTGAGAAATCGGGATATCAAGGATGATCCTCAATGTGGAAAATGCCGGGGAGTTATTAATTAGCTGGTAACTAGTAGAAACTAATTTATTTTAAATGTCAATAACTATAAGCTGCAATCAGTCAGAAAAAAACAAGAATAAACGTATTAGGACACAAATGCCACAAATAAAGTACTAAATTGAAAGTATCATATTTTAAAGTTTTCTATAATTCGGAATTTTGTATAGTCTACGAGTTTTTACTTTGATCCTGTTGAGAAGCGATAGCGCAGTAGGCAATCGATCTCGTAACCGGAGGGTTGTGAGTTCGGGGATAGAGGAAGCAAAAGATCCGCTGTGTTCATAAATGGCGGCTAGACCCATTAACGGTGATAACGGGTTTTAATTAATGGTGACATTAATTAAAAGGCGCCTAAAATGTTAATTCTTTTAGTCTAACTGTACATTATTCTGCGTCAACGATTTCTGTTTACATAAATTGTGAAATAAAGAAAACCAAGTCGATGGATGTTATTACAGCAAGACCGTAATA
Organism: Pardosa pseudoannulata; assembly: GCA_032207245.1. Taxonomy (NCBI): domain Eukaryota; kingdom Metazoa; phylum Arthropoda; class Arachnida; order Araneae; family Lycosidae; genus Pardosa; species Pardosa pseudoannulata. The sequence continues at coordinate 184,654,010 of CM063498.1, forward strand.
ATTTGCCTGGTGGATTCTATATACATTTTGTATTAGCATATACTATAAAATTTTTATTCTGTAAATTTCTACTAGACAGTAAATTTCTAATTTGACTGTAAATTTCTACTAGACTGTAAATAACTAATACTGTAAATTTCTACTAGATAATTTGCCTGGTGGATTCTATATACATTTTGTATTAGCATATACTATAAAATTTTTATTCTATTATTTTACACTATAAAATTTATATATACATATGTGTGTGTATATATATATATATATATATATATATATATATATATATATATATATATACACACACACATATGTATATATAAATTTTATAGTGTATAAATTTTATAGCTCTCTCTCTGTGTATATATATATATATATATATATACAGAGAGAGAGCCACAAACCATGTTGTTACACTGACCCGTACTAGTATGTGATCCGCGCTCAAGTCAAAAAACATACTAGTACGTGTCCCGCATACAATGTGTTAAGTAGTCTGTAAGAACTAGTACAGTGGAATACAGTACATATCCAGCTTTAACAAACAAAAAGTTACTATATCTTTTTGGATTTGTATATAAACGTAAAGTATGATGGTTGTTGTTTCATTTAATAAATAAAAAAACAACAGCTATGAAGTAGTAGAAGCCCTCAGTCACAGAGATGATATTAGACAAAAAGACACGATTTCAGTGATTTATTCAAAACTATTAGCGCCCATAACCTTTTTAAAATCACTAAGTTTTTATGAAAAATATGATTTACAATCCCATTTAACTTATAATCAATACAAATCTTCATTGGTTTGGTTTGGAGCGCTACGGTCTACTTTTTGCAACTCGAGGGCTAATGAGAACGGGACCTACTGCTTAAAGCCGATTCTGAACAGCTACGAACATCCATGCCACAGTGGGATTCGAACCCACGAACTCCGGTTCCGAAGACTAGCACCCTAACCATTCGGTCATCGTTCAGCCAAATCTTCATTGAAATTTGTGATTGTAGAAACATACACTTTTACGACGGACATTTTTTTATAGACAAATCCATGGTATTCCAATAGGTGGACGCTGCTCCTCAGCATTGGCAGATCTTTATCTACAGTTTTACGAATCAGGTATCTCATTATTAAATGAATTTTTATATTTTAGATATAGTTACGATGTACTCGATTGTTTTAAACAGAGCTTCGAACCGTAATTTTTTTCGTTCCGGTTCAACTAACAAAAAAAAATATCGTTCATTTCCAGTTTTTGCTTCAGTTCCCAATGAGTAGTTTTATTTTATGTATATTCTTATTTGTTATAATATAATTCTCTCATAAACAAAAAATGTAATTCCATCAAAATTTAGGAGATTTTATTCTTTTAATTGGTACACTACATAAATTGATACCAATGACATAACTAGGTCCTTTAGAGCCTGTAGCAAAAAACATTTTTGAGCCCCTACCACTTAATATAGTGAGAAAACATATAAATGGTTTTTTTTCTACGTCATATATTTAGAATGAACTTTAAAATGTTCCTAATATATTAATTTTTAATTTTTTCTTCTATATTTATTTTATTAATACTTAAAAACATTTTCGAACACTCTAGAAAGTATTATTTTGCTGATAAATTGGATAGTTTATTTGAAGGAAATATTTTTTTATTTGTACGTTGAATTTTCAGAAAAAAAGGATTTTCTAAATTTTAATTTAATTTTAATAGCTTTAATAAATTCAAAATTTAAAACGAATACCCGAATTTATATAAAGGCATAATAAAAGTGTTTGGTGAACATTTTGTAAGAAGTTTAGTCTCTAGAAGCATTTTTAAAAAATAAGAAAATTCATAAAACAGTAATTTTTAAATACATTAGTTTTAAAAGTAAAGTCTGATTCTATTATTAAAAATTTTTTTTTCAACTTTTCCTTATTTCTATTAGGGGCGAATCGTCTTCTTTCGGACCCCATTTTTCTCACGGTACGACACTCCTATGACTGGTTTGCTTTGCTTTTGGAGCGCTGCGGTCTACTTTTTACAACATGAGGCCTAATGAGACCGGGACCTACTGCTTAAAGCAGATTTCGAACGGCTACGAACATCCATGCCATAGTGGGATTCGAACCCACGAACTCCGGTTCCGAAGGCCAGCACCCTAACCATTCGGCTATCGTTCGGCACTCTTCGGACTGATGCGCCCGTAGCAAATGCCACCTCTGCCACGCCTTAGTTACGGCCCTGATTGATACAATAAACCAGAATGTACGATACGAGCGGTATGCAGAGAATGGCAAGCATTGGCATTGTTATCCATTATCAAAATCGTATCCGACAAATGAACATTCAACTGAATTAACCTCTTGAGGACCAGCACTTAAATGCTATACGAGTTAACAGTTATGAAAACCGTTACCATTTAAAGCCATCTAGTAATTAAATCTAGCATTTAAAAATTTAAACAAAACGTTCCGATCTCCGATTATGCATACGTGACGCTGATCTCTCAATATCAACCAGAGATTATCACGTGGAGGCGACGCAGGGTTGATAAGAGTTGAATACCTGCGTCGCGTATACGAAATGTTGGTCGCGAACGGGTTAAATCTACCTTCTACAAGTAGTTGCCGACGATGGCCGAATGGTAGAGCGCTGCTCTTCGGAACCGGATTTCGTGGGTTCGAATCCCACTGATGACATGGATGTTTGTAGCCTTTCGGAATCGGCTTTAGCTGTAGGTCCCGGTCTCATTAGCCCTCGTGTGCAAAACAGTAGACCGTAGCTCTCCAAACCAATCTACAAGTAGTTTCAAGCGAAATTGAAACAGAATATTCTAATGAGCATCAAAACAGGAAATCAAGAATCTCTAACTGGTTTAGTTTGGAGCGCTACTGTCTACTTTTTTCAGGACCAGTACTAGAACAATTGACCATAGTGTGGAGGTATTATAATTACTTCTATAACAGATAACTCAGTTAATACTAATAACTACTATAAGCAGTTTTTAAAACCAAAGTTTTCAAATTTTATGAGCATTTGAAACTTTCTATGTGCTCTTCTAGCTGTCTTTTATACTTCGAAATTTACCAATATACCTTGTACGGTATAGTATAAAAATTAGTTATTAGTTATGCATATATATATATATATATATATATATATATATATATATATATATATATATATATATGTGACACGTCGTGGTGCAGAGTTAAGGTGATTGATAATAAGTTTTATTAACTCATCGTTCTTAAGGAAAGCAACTTGCGCCATTTTCATTAATCGACGCGGAAGCTATGCGTGTTGACAGCTCCATGTCCACGCGCTGACTGATCTTATCTGTGTGCAATCTCATCAAATTCTTCCAAAATGCTTCCGCCTGACTGGATTATCCTGAAAGCTTACGCGAGCGTGGGTCTTTTTCCTTTATTTTATAATTATAAAAGAGTCCTCTTTTTAAAATCACTTTTAACTCACGTAATTTCCAACTACCCCTTTTTTAGATCTGAAATATATATATATATATATATATATATATATATATAGGACCCATTAATAATGAGTCCAATATCAATATTCAACTAGTGTAAAATTTATTAACATGAAAAATTATAATTCCACATCTTCACAGAGAAGATAACAATTATTCACTAAGAATTAATTGTCTGATATTCACTAAGAATTAATTGTCTAAATGTGAACACGAAATTCTAACATGGATAACTACTACTGTCAATTACTTCCACCGAGAGCGAGAGACAGCCTGCTAGCTCGTCGTTTCCTCCTTTTCTACCTAACAGCCAGCGATGGTGTTGCCATCAAGTGAGCAAGTGAGTGAAATGTAGTTTTCTTCCCCCATATATCATTTAAAGGCGTAATCAAATGACAATGTTGCATTTTGTGTCCAATTCCTACACACACACATTATATATATATATATATATATATATATATATATATATATATATATATATAGAGAGAGAGAGAGAGAGAGAGAGAGAGAGAAAGAGGGGGGGGAGAAATGATATCCAAAGCAAAATAATGATTTATGGGTTTTGTGACACTACAGTTTATTGCCTAATATTTAAGTAATAATAAAAATATTGAATATTTCTCAAAGGAAAAATATACTCATACTTTCATGCTAAACATAATACCTTGTCAAATATAGTTAATGAATCCCAATTATTTCAATTTTTTTTGGCTGTTTGGCTTTCTTACACGTTTATTCATTACAGTTGCCAGTTAACTATTAATATCAAACCATTTAAGAAATGTAAAAATTGTCTTATGCGATTAGGATAAAAGTAAACAAAAAACTTCAAAATTCCCATGTTTTGGAAATTTTCAAAATTCTCTTTCCAAAAAACCCGGTTTATTCCCGGGTTTAAACCGGGTATTTTCCACTTCTCACAACTCTACCAAGAATGGAAATATTACATTAAACAAAATACGTCACATTTAGTCAGAAATTTTTTAAAGAAATTCCCAAGATTTTTAAAGGAAATTTTTCAGGAACCTAGTAAAATAAACAACTTCAAAGGTTCATTTTTTTTAAGGATCTCACTAAATCAAGTAGTTTTTAATAACTTTTTATATCATTTCGAATCCCGTTTTTCTTATCCTAAAATACATAAATTTTGTATGCATATATAGATACGCAAAAAATATAACTAAATACATTAAAACTAAAGAGGAAACATATTTGCTAATTTAAGAGAACTCTATGCGCTGCAATCTAACACCTTTCTAATGTGCAACTACTCTGTCACTTACACAATGCACGAATGATGGGTAAGCTGGACTCCTTGACCTCACATCTATAGTCCCGTATATATCCAGTCTTACAGTTGGTTGGTTGGTTGGTTTGGAACGCTACGGTCTACTTTTTTCAACACGAAGGCTAATGAGACCGGGACCTACTGTTTAAAGCCGATTCCGAACGGCTACGAATATCCATGCCATAGTGGGATTCGAACCCCCGAGCTCCGGTTCCGAAGGCCAGCACCCTAACCATTCGGCCATCCCTCGGCGTCCGTCTTACAGTTAAATCTGTCACTTAAATTTTTTTTATATATAAATCGTTCATTAGGCCGATAATAAACTACAACTACAAGGTACAGTGATTTATTTGTATGGACTCTTTATAATTAAAACTTTTGAATTATGCCTTTTCTGTTTAGGATTACATCCCGTTTATTTAATGTTTTGGCTGAAATACCTACCCTAGTCTTGCAAACGATTCCAGGAATAGGAGAGCTTTAGATTATAAGCCAACCAGATGTGCAATTCCCTTTCCAAAGAAAAATAAAGATCGATCAAAGACAAGGTTGGTTATTTTTACAAATGGCTCTTTAATTACCTTTGTTTCTAATGGCTGAATCCCATGCGCACTCCAGCCCAATTGTATCCATTTATCTTACTTAGGGGCCATTTCCATCACTCCAGTTTCTTTATGTTTCATACCTTTCCTATATAGGTTTGTATTGTGAATAGAATACAATTTTTGCCCCTCTCACTTCTCGAACCATGTAGCCATTCTTTGTTCGGCCACAAACCGTAGCTACCCTTCAACTGCCCATTGATCAATGCCAAAATTCCTGTAAAAAAAGCCATAATAATAAGAACAGCAATCGTAATCGGGGAGACCAGTATCTGAAGGAGGGAACTGCTTTCGCAATTCTACAGGGAAGAAGAATTGCGAAAGCAGTAAATTTTTCTGCAGTTTTGCACAGCTACTATTCTACTTTAAAAAAAGGACCAAAACGGACTTGTCTTGAAAAATGGATTTAAAGGAGTAAGGAGCCATTTGGGTGTACTGAACCATTTGGGCCTTTTCCAGAGGGGTCAAATGATTTATCTAATACCTTTTTACCAACGCCCATGATAAGTTACTTTTGCTAATCTCAATTATAACTACTTGACATTATTGTCAATAATGTAGAACTATTTATAATTTTAAAAAAAAAATTAAAATATTGATGCAACTGAAACGTTTTGAACTTCGCTGAAATTAAAGTACAGCAACCTGTGGTTCATCAATCAGCGAAAACTGTTGTGGATTCGAAGTCATTGCCCGATCAAGGCAAAGTTGGGCCCGGGGCCTGGTATTCTTCGGGGCCCCCTACCCACATTTCAAGGGGGAAAAAAGTTAGTTTATAATAGAGGATACAAACGAATATTTTTGGAGGAAAGTTTATATTATTTTTTTTTATGTTTACATACCTTTGTAGTACAGTCGAATGCCAAAAATCTGCATATCCTCAAGGATGTAAACTGTAACACTTGCAATTAAGTTTTTATATAAAAAATAAAATAAAATAGCATAGGTAAGATTGACAAATAATAGCTATTCGTAGATTTTAAAACAAAATTAATAAGAGTAAAAATAATAAAATAATAAAATTCTTAAGCAAATAACAATTGTATCTAAGTTTCAGAAATATAATAAAAAGTACTAATATTTCTTTATAACTGGCTGAAATTTTTAATTTATTACTAATTTATGTTATATAATATGTAAGATAAATGCCTTTTTTCCTTTAATATTTTGCAAATTATTTTCTTAATGATTTATATTATAAATGTTGAATGTAATAAACTGTTATTCCAGTATTATGTTCCTTTAATTACTGCAAACCATAATAAATTTCTTTATATATGCTATGAGTTATTTATAAATAAATACTAAAAGCTTAAACTGAACATTTGATTTACTTTGATAGTTTCTAATAAGAGAATAAAATCTGCATTTATATATTTAGTATAACCTGAAAAACAAAGGATTTTTCTATTCGGAACCATGGGATAAGTAATAAGTAAAAAAAAGTGACTGGAGTGATGTAAATAAGTAAACTGGAGTGTGCTTTAGATACAATTGTCAACATTTCAACTGCTTTTATTTAATTTCTGAATAAGGAATTAGGAAATATTACTCGAAGAATTAACAAAAAACATTTTCAAATTTTGTTAATTAAATTATTTAAAACTTAATAATTAAGTACCAAATTTTAGGGGGTTCTTAAAATTAGGGGGCCCGGAGCCTAGGCCCAGTCGGCCCGTTCTTTAATCAGGCCCTGTTCGAAGTTCGAAGGATCGTAACTAGTATTCATATTTCATGTTTTTCAAAAGACGCAGCCCTGTCCTTTTTAAGTGTCGATGCACCCTGACCTTCTCCGAATACAGTTACAAAGCGCCCTGTATTTTTTATTAGAGGTTTAGCAAAATCCGTGTTTTTACTCGTACATATATTTCAGTGACAAATAATCCCAGTATGACACAGAAAGAGTGTTTTTTACTTAATAAAAAGTGCACTTCCACTTGACTGAATCTGCCTTTTTTTTTGATAAATGCACCCTGTCCATTTTTAAGAGAAATGCGAATATTAATCGTAAACATCCTATGGAAGCAGTAAAAGCAGACATACCAACATTCAGTCACTTGTGTCAGGAGCAACAGCGTGGTTCGATATTTTAACGTGCGAATTACAGATTATACATAATTACATATCTTATTGGTTTCTAAATTAAAATTAAATTTAAAATATTTACACGGTAGTAAATTGTAAAAGGTATATTAAAATTTATGCATTTAAAAATTTATGAGTAGCTTTTTTTTTTAGCTTTAATAACTTATTTTTTAGAACAGTGTTTTTTATATCAACATTGACCCTGATTCAAATATTTCCATTTTTCTATCATCAGGGATTCTTGAGTTTGTCTACTCAAATTTGACCTAAATTCAGTATGGTTTTTCCAAATAGTACTGAAAACTTTTAACATGCAGTATTACTTTGTGAAAAAAGTGATTTATTAAAATAATTTATCAAAATAAAATATTAGAAATACTAGCCCTTCTCAAGCTCATTTCTTAGCAAAAACTAATTTTATAAAAACTTAAAACGACAAAAACTAACAAAAATAAAAATAAAAAATTTATAATTCAGGTAACAAACAATAAAAAGGAGAAAATAGAAAATTGACTAAAATATTGTCAAAAATGTAAATAAAATAATAAAAAAAACTGCCCAATTAATTCAGTAGTTTTAGTTAATATATTAGAGAATAGTTGGCGCGAGTGAGCCAAGCAATAAGGCGTTTTCACGCAGTAGGGCAAATTCTCAAATTATGACAATTCTGGCTTTTGTTACAAACGGAAGGGCAGTTTATTGTTTGTCTATTGGCTGTTGTAAATATGAAAATGAATGGGAAGGGCATTATAGTAGTTCGTGACGTTGCGACAAATTGCCTTATTTTCTACAGGAAGTGTAGCACCATAATTGGCTGTCCCGATCCATTCGTCTAGTGTCGATGTGTGTAAATACGTTAGAGCCTCCCGCTTATCAAGCCTTTACTATGCACGTCAGCGCGTGTTTAAAAAGTCAAACGTAGCTATTAAAAATCAGTGTCTCCTGAACGTATTGTGTTAAGTATAACATTGTTCATATCGATTTTTGTACTGTCATTATTTCCCAGTTAATTTTAAAAATTGTTGGCAACAGGAAATGAAAATGATAGTACGGTTTTTTGTAAGAATTTAAAATAAAGTGGATGAGTAGAAAGATCTGCTTTGGTTGTGTTTCATTTTACAGAGATTATTTAGATAGATATAAGTTAATGAATGGACAAAATGGTGAACATTTACTGTCGTATCTAACATTTTGCATCTTATGTGAGTTGTGTTTGAAATTTGTGCAATTAAGACTTAAATACCTAGACTTGATTGTAAATAGATTGTTTTGAATTCATAGTTAATATTTTCTGGAATTCCTAAAACAAAAATGTAAGTAACCATCAAAAATTAAATAGTTTATCATTACTTAACATAGAAAAAGAGTTATTAAATAACTCTATTAATTATGACAAACTAATTGAAGAGTTTGCAGAATTAAAAGTGAGAAAAAAGGCAATATAACTAATCAATCTGGGTATATTTGTTTAAGTATTATTGTTTGTTTTAATAAATTATGTTTATGTTTGTTTCTTTTAATAAATTATGTTTATTTAATTTTTGTACATGTATACTATTCTTCTTTCTTTTTTTTTTCTTGGAATCCGATACTTAAATAGAACTACATACTATATTCTTTAAAACCAAACTACCCAACGCAAAGTATGTGTCATGACTGAAAAATAGGCCCGGAATTACAATGTTGCCTAGGGCCAGCTTTAGCCTTAGTCCGCCACTGACCCCATACTTATCACCATGCTACTTCTTAGCATAAAGAAATTAAGGATGATTGTTTCAGTTTTAGATGAAGAGAAACAGAAAGATATCATAATGCACCGTGACGTCAAACAGTGGATATAGTTCAATTTTATAAGAGGCACCTGGGCTACAAGCAGAATCCTCAGTCGGTAGGTGGTTTTAATTACTCATATCATAAAATAAAAAGAATTTATAAAAATTCAAAAACAATTATAAAAAATCGTCATAAAAATTAAGAGAAAATATTTACAGCCCAAAATAAATTTAACAAGTATCAAAATTATGAAGCTAAAAAAACGATACAAATTAAATTTATACAAAAAAAAAATAGGACAAATTAAAAATTTATAATATGGTAAGATTACAAGTCATGAAAGGTGTAGCAAATGTCATTGTGGCGCCCTCTAGTGTCGGCAGGATTTTAAAAAGATTAAAGTTTGGAAAAAAAATAAGAATTAAGAATGTAAATGATTTAGGGGAGTATAGCAGCACAAGGCTACTTGCAATTTTTGGCTTCTTTGAAATCATAACCAGTAAGCTTCGCAATAATTTCGTTATTAATGTTGTCAATATTACTATAAAAATTAGTGGAGTGTTTGATACAAATTTCTTTAAAACTTCTTTAATATTTCAATCTTATTTGACAATCGATACATAGATAACGCGGATCTCTTCGTATTCCTCTGAGAATTTTACTATAATTTTTTTTCTAAAATATTTATATTACGCAATGACCAGACCATTGCTGCGTTAATTGCAGTGGGAAGTATTACTACTTTGTCTAGTAATACTTTGTTTTTAATAGAAAAATGAGGGTGGAAATGTAGTAAACGAAGCTCAGCCATCCTTGAGATCATATTATTTTTAATATTAGTGATATGCAGTTTTATATAAAAGCCGCTTATCGATGGTAGCACCTAAGTATTTTATTCAGCTTTCCAATTTGATTGACTAAAACAATGGTGAAACTTCTCTGTAAAAAATCCTCCATTGGACAAAAAAAAAATTGTCTTTTTAAAGCTGTAGTGTACCGAGGAGAGAGCAAAGGTGTCTATCCTTCCCCTGATACCTCTCACCGAAAAGAGCAAAATGATATATTTTATATATCAATAGTGGCTAACCTGCGGCTTGCGAGCCAAATGCTGCTCTTTGATGGAATATTTCTGGCTCTCGATAAACATTCCCTTTTCATTTTCGTGTTATTATATTTTAAAATATATTACAACTGATGAAGCTCCGGCTGTGCTGGGTAAAAAAATCAGTCTTATTGGGCTTTTAAGAGATGATTCTAGAATTCTACAATTGATACCGATTCACAGCATAATTCACTCAGAACAAACATCTCATTACAAAATATTTGAAATATCCTAATGTTCTACTCTCTAAAAAATAGTCTTTGGGAGAACTGTTTAGTATTAAAAAGTAATACATTCGACATCAGTAATAACCATTTTATTTTTCTTTCCATCTCTTTCCGCGTTGCCACCGGCGGAAAACCAAAAACAGCCATGCTCGCTGCTACACCTGATGTTATGAAAACCACAGATCTAAACACAAGGCCTACGCACTGATTTTCCGAAAACCGGTCACGTGATCTCTCGAAGTCGGTATTCTATTTATTCTGTTGATACTTGTTGAATGCTTGTCGATTACTGCTTTAAAAAAAAAATAAAGAAATTTATGGAAGTAAAATAACGTTTGCTATTATATGTAGGGTAAGTAACAATTTTACTATCGTTTCTCCTATTCTCTCTTTTCTAATTAAGTATATCATAAGAATGATAGTAATTCTTAATTTCACTACTTTAGAATGTTTCAAATGTTTTGTTATTAGTGTGTGCTTTGTATCATAGTGTATATTATAACTGTCGTTTTAAAAATAAGTTTCATTTTATTGTTAGATCTCATTAAGGAGTTTATAATTACATAATACAACATTTAATATCCGTGAGTTAAATGTATTCTAAGTTATGCTAAAGTTTCGTTTTTGCTGTGTATTGCAACTCGGCTATTGTTGATACCTCACAAATTACAATTTCTGTTTTCTCTTAAAGGAAAACTTTTTTTATTACCACAATAAAAGATTAATGTTTCCTTATTTCATTGACTAATAATGTATTTTTAAGGAGCTGAATTAATAAAAGTTGATGTACAACTTCTTTCACAAACCACAACAGCAACTGGGAAATTCTATGTAGAATCAATGATATTTACACTTTAAATTGTTTCTGATTTATCAGCTTCATATTTTTTAAGTCCTGAGCTCTTTTTCCAAATCTTCATATTAACTTTCTACAATCTAAAATTTTGAATGTCGAAGCGTAAAGAAGACATATCTAACAAAAATTAAACTACCAAAAAAAAATTTATAAATGTAAGAAAAAAATTAGTCTAAAGTAATCAACAGAAGCAATGTTTTTACACATTTTTATTATAAAAATATAACCTTTATTCAATGCTGTACTATTTTATAATAGGTAGTTTCTCATATAACCTGTAGAAAAGTAGTTAAATAAACATGCTTAAATTTTTTGAATAGTTATGTCCCACAGCCAAAAGTAGAAAAATCCCATCTAAATAAAATTTGCAAGCTCTTTTAATTGTAGAATTAAATTTTAATTAATAGATGCTTTAGGTAGAGAAACTTAAAAAAAAAATGTATTTACACTTAAAGTAACATTTATGCATTCAGATATTTACAAATGTTTTATTAAAATATAACAGTAATTTTATAGCAAATGATAATCAACTCAATTTATTAATAACAGTCACTTAACCATATCTTAAAAATGTAATAGATGATATAAATAGGTCTTCTAAATTATGTTTGCATGATTGTTTAATTCCCTCTAAAAATATAATTTTAACTATTTATAAAATATTTCTGAATAACTACTCTAAAAAAGGTGACTGAAAAATATATTGAAGAAGTTAAGAAAAAATCCAATAAGAGAAAAATAAAAAAAAAAGTTCTTGTATATTCTTGTAATAACATTTTTACTTTTTTTCTCTATTTACTATTGAATTATGTTTCATTGTTTATGTAGTACAAATCAGTATCAGATGTTATACGTAAATAAAACTGTAAAAAGTTTGAAATTATTTTGCCTCAGCATATTTTTGCATGAGTTTGTGAAATTTATCAGTGATAAATTGTTCTATGATTTTACACTAAGGCAGTGTTTTTTAATAATGCCTTTAATATAACCCTTAAGGATTTTATTTCTTTTAACTTTAATGTGATCCGTAAAGGATCATACTTATGGTAAGTAAAAAGAAAAAAAATGTGTAATTTTTTACAAATGTAATTTCTCCTATAATGCAGTTTAGAATCATATTGAATTCATTGAGTCAAACCGTGTGGTTATGTATAATAAACAAACACACAAACGAACAAACTTCTTAATTTCCAAATATATATAAATTAAAAGTTGGATATTTATTAGTCCGTGAAATAGACTCCTAGACTTTAATGAAAAGAATTTGTTGTTAATACCGGAGACAAAATTTTCATTGCAACAAAAAAATAATCGATGATTAAATTTAAAATTATCACACATGTACCTAATTATTGAAGCCAAATATAAAAGAAAATCGTTTACGTAATATCTAAGTATAGTGATAAAAGATACTAAAATAGTGTAGACGATATTTAAATAGTTTAAAATAAGAAATGATTCAATGAGATGTTTAAAGGAATGACGTCACAATGCTAGAAAAATTGTTATTTTTACCTATTTAATAAGTGATAAATGGTTAAATTTAATCGCCTGTTCTTAACCGGGTTAAATAGGGCTTGAAATAACTCTCGAAAAGGGGCGAAGGGGTGGATTTCTAACGTTTTAAAGACGACAGTATTTTTTGTTGTGATATGTAGCATATTTATACAAATTTATTTTAGAATCGGATCGATAGTTTAGGAGAAGATAAACTTTATTCGCTTTGAATGGATGCCTCTATCCATTCCAGGTCCAACCGCTTCTTAAATTTGCTGACAGATAACTTAGGCTATTATTATATAGGGGATCAGATTTTATTTTTAAAATCCAATGTGTTTAAAAATTACTGTTTCATGAATTTTCTTATTTTTTTAAATGCTCCTTGAGACTAAACTTGCTATAAATTCTTAAAAAAATTTTACCAAACACTTCTAATATGCTTTTATATAAATTCGGGTATTCGTTTTAAATTTTGAATTGATTAAAGTTATTAAAACTAAATTTGAATTTTGAAAATCATCATTTTTTTAATGAAAATTCCATGTACAAGTAAAAGGAACATTCCCCTCAAATAAACTATCCAGTTTATCAGCAAAATAATACTTCTAGGGTATTCGAAAATATTTTTAAGTATTAATAAAATAAATATAGACGAAAAAATTAAAAATTAAGATACAAGGAGCATTTTAAGAATTAGCGAAATATTTTGAGTTCATTCTAAATATATGGCATAGAAAAAAGCAAACATTTATAAGTTTTCTCACTATATTGGGAGGTATAGGCGCAGATCATTTTTTGCCACGGGTGCTAAAGGACCTAGTTACGGCCCTGAAGTATTGTGTCCCAGGAACTAATTATGCTCGCTACGTCACTACTTCAGAAACAACGGTAAAACAGAACAGCAGATTTCAATGTAAACACATTTTTTTTTTTTAAATATTACTAAATTTTTTACTGTAAATTTATATATATAAAGCTTTTATAAAGTCTTCTTTAAGGAACGGATTAATTAAAGTTTGCTTTAATTTTTTTTTTTTTAATTCGGAAGGAAAAGATCATGCACGGATATTGTTTGCTTGGCGGACACTCATTCATCCGTCAGTCTGTGATATTCAATTTTTTTTTAATTACATTCTACATTCTTAAGAGAATTTTCAAAACAATATAAATATTTAATTTTTAAAATCATATCGTTTTTTATCTTAAAATTATTTAATTATATTATCGACGATATTTTTTTAGGTAATTGTCTGAATCAGGTTAGTTGGTTGTTTTGGAATGCTGTGGTTTAGCTTTTCGCTACACGAGGGCTAATGAGACCGGGACCTACTGCTTAAAGCCGATTCCGAAGATCTATGAATATTCATGCTAATAAATGTTTCGAACATAAGAACTCCGGTACCGAAGAGCAGCGCCCTGCCCCTCGTTAAAGGATCGTCTAAATCAGAGATGGACAATGGCGACTCGTTAATAAAATTTTGAGGTCTGTTGTGAAATTCACAACATTTAAAATTGAAATAAATATAGTATTTATTGTAGTAAATATATTACTCAATTGATCTACTGGTTATTTTAAATGTCCTGCTAATTTATGAATAATAAAATCTTTAATAATATATTATTTACAATTTTTACCTCAAATATATACAGGATATCCCAACAAGCCCAGATCAACTCTGCACAACCAGATTGGTAATTTGAAATATACAAAAAAATTTCCAAAAACTGTACATGTACAACTCACAATTTTCAGGGAGACTGAATTGTATAACGTCATATACGGTTTGAGGTAAGGAGGAGAAGGTCTTTTTTTTTTAAACACGATCAATGCTATTTTCATAATTTAAAATAGGCAGATCTTCGAAATGTTCCCCGCGCATATAGCGGCATGTACGCGCGCGTCGTAGAATGAATGACTGCACACATTTCAGCCTCGTAGTGTCCACTTAAAGTAATGTGCACTGTGCTGACCAAGCGTCATCGCCAACTGCGCCTACGCTGGACCCGGGAACATCGCGACTGGTCCATGGATCAGTGGGAGAGAGTTCTCTGGATGGATCCTCAGATGAATCACGGTTTGTCATTCATCACGCCAATGGCCGTGTCAGGTTACGCCGTCTTTCAGGCGAACAGTTGGCCCCTCAATGTACAGTAGGTCATACACTGGCCGGTGGTGGCGGTATTATGCTTTGGGGGATGTTCTCTTGGGCGTCTCTGGGACCCGTTGTTGTGGTAGAGCAGACCATGAATGCTACAGGGTATCTGAACATCATTGCGGGCCAGTTGCACCCTGACATGGCCTCTGTTTTTTTCCAGCAGGAAATGGAATGTTCCAACAGGACAACGCCCCGTGTCACAAGGCTAAAATTGTGTTGGAGTAGTTCCAGGAACATGATGCTAAATTCCAGTTAATGTCCTGACCACCTAACTCACCGGATCTCAATCCGATAGAACATATTTGCGATGTCATGGGACGGCAGCTCAGAGTTCACCCATTCGCAATATCTCGGATTTGCGTAATCGTTGCTTAAACATCTGGTACAATCTGTCTCCGGCCATCTACCAAGGTCTTGTGGCATCCATGCCAAGGCGGGTTTTAGCTGTGTTGCGTGCCAAAGGTGGGCCAACTCGTTATTGACAGATGGTAATAATGTTTTGGCTCTTGAGTGTAGATACACAATAAAAGCTCACTCACTCTCTCTCTCTCTCTCTCTCTCTCTCTCTCTCTCTATATATATATATATATATATATATATATATATATATATATATATATATATATATATATATATATATATATATGTCAGGCTTAGAGACTGATAAGAAAAATAAGAAAGACATTCATTGCAGCCATTATTCAAATATTAATGTCATATTATCCATTTTGTTTTCAACAATTGGTATCAAGTCACCAGCTCACAAGATTTACCTGTTCTCTCCTGGAACTCTGTGTGCTCTGTTCTTGAATAGTGTTGTTTTACCCCCATATTCATGCACTTCACAAAGAGTTTACTCTCGTTATATTAATTAATGCTTGAATTTCTAACTTTAATGTTTTAACCTCACACACACAAATTTACAGTAATTAGGAAATTAAAAGCAGAATCTAAATTTTCAAATAAATGAACATGCTATCAGATATCAGAGAAAACATTTTTATAAGTTATTTTGGTTTATTTATCTGTTTACTATGCTTGTACCAAGGGTGAGGGTTGTGACCCCACAAAGAGCCCAAATTTGAGTTCCAATTCTCTAGCAGCATCAGCAAACATAGTATCTATTCTATTCTTTTTTCTCTGATATCTAACATCGTTTTAGTATTTTTTTTTTATATCTGTATTTGAATTAATCATACTGTAAATGCACATATAATTATGAATGTTATTATATTTTTTCAATTTAAATAAGTAATATTTATATTCACCTACTTAACTTATAAAGGTAGCTTAAAATTATTATAGTAATCTTATGAACTTTTCATATATTAGTTTTATTAGTATATATTTGGCTATATTACATAATTATGTAACATGTGTATATGTGTGTGTGTGCATGTACCATGTATACACAGCCAGTGTATATTTTTTCAATTTAAATAAGTGATATTTATATTCACCTACATAACTTATAAAGGTAGCTTAAAATTATTATAGTAATCTTTTATGTACTTTTCATATATTAGTTTTATTAGTACATATTTGGGTATATTATATAATTATGTAACATGTGTATATGTGTGTGTGTGCATGTACCATGTATACACAGCCAGTGTATATTTTTTCAATTTAAATAAGTGATATTTATATTCACCTACATAACTTATAAAGGTAGCTTAAAATTATTATAGTAATTTTTTATGAACTTTTCATATATTAGTTTTATTAGTACATATTTGGCTATATTATATAATTATGTATACATATATATATATATATTTGTGTGCATGTAACATGTATACACAGACACACACATTCCAATTTTTTCAGAGTTCGATACTTAGTAAAAATATTTCATTTATATATTATATAACAATATACAGATGTTTCTGATAGTAGTTTATCTTAGCTATAAAAATGTTAATAGGAAAAGTAATTTTTTAACACCTGTAGTAATTTGACTAGTTTAAAATTATATTATTACTGTAATTCTTAAAAATGCATAGTAAAATATTAAAAAATGAATCAAATCAATTCATCAACGAAGTACAGCAATATATTAATAATAAGAAATAATATTTTGCTTAAAACTGATATGGTTTTACAATTGACAACTAGAAAACTTTATAGCTACAGTTTTTATTATAACAATATTTCATAAAAAAGAAGAAAATATTTTTCCCCTTTTTAAGAAGTATTACAGTATAATAAAAATCTATAGAACTATTATAGTACAGATGCTTTTTGAAAAGAATCTCTATATTATGAACTTCTATCACACCAACTTGATAAAAATTCATAGGAAAATTGAAAGTAAAATAGAAAGAAAATTCCTTTGAATAAGACACATTTAATATCTAAAAGTGGAGAAAATTATCTTTATTTTAAGTAATCAAATATCAGTAATATTTTTCAAAACTGATGTTTTACTACTGACAACTAGAAGAGTTTATATTTGCAGTTTTTTACTATAACAATACCTCATTAAAAAAAATAGGAAAAAATTTCCTTTTCATGAATTTTCCTAGTTTAGTTATAAACTGAAAGAAATATAGTACAGATACCTTTTAAAAAGCATCTATCTATTGTGAACTTCACCAACATGATAAAAATTCATGGGAAAACAGAAAGTAAAATGGAATAAAACTATTTTGAATGAGACATTTTAATGCTTAAAATTAGGAAAATGTTTCTTTATTTTAACTGATCTGTGATTTGTATTTGCAAATCAAATCTCTACAGTTTATATCATATCAAGATCTGTTAATTCTAAAGAGAGCATAAGCAGGTACTCTGGGAAAAAATTTTTATATGAATATTAAGATTTTAGGAATACTGTCAGTTCTAATATGAAAGAAAACTTTTTTTAGAAATAGCTTTAAAATATTATACAATCATTTAGCTGTTCAGATGATTATTTACACAATCCAAGTAACCTTCAAAATGTCATTTGTTAGCAAAGCAAATGAAAACAAGGTCAAAGATAAGACTATGTCTCACAACTCTCTTGTGATCTCTTAAGCAATTCTCAATGTTATCAAATGCTGATTCAGGCATAAAATAATAACAATATTTTTCTACTAAAATAAAAAAAAGTAAAGCCGTACATGTTAAAAAATTAATAAATAACTTCGATGTCTAACCAAATATTGATCCAGAATAAGACACTGAAAATTTTTTAAAAATATATTACATAATTTTGAGAATGAACGCCAAATAGCACTTATTGGAACACTTCACTTCCTGTTACAGGCACCTTTTCTCTAATGGCATAGTCTGTCAAAAATACATTTACTAATGTGATTGTACTATTTTCTAAGAATATGTATTCATATATAAATTCTAATAAATTATTTCTACGGCTTATATTAACAAGACAAAAAAATTTAAAATATAACATAGATTGAGCTTACATCGCAAACTAGAGGTGAGATAAAAATAAAACAGCTTGAAATTAGTTTCGTAATTCTCAGAATTTTGTTTAAATGCAAACAAACGTGAAGAATATAGTCATAAGTCCATAAATAACAGTAGTAAACAATACATATTTCGTTTTAAAATTAAAAATATGTAAAACTTACATTTAACAGCAATCTGTGACAAACTGATTTGCTTAGAATAGATATACTAAAGAATCTTGAGTCATAAAGTGTTCAGAGAAAAAAACATCATTAATGTTTTTTAGTTAATAAAACACTGAGCAATATTTGCGATTATGACAGCGACAGCGAAAATAAAACCGGTGACAGCAGATTGAATTTAAAGATTTAATTCAGTTCATATCATCAGCTACAAATAATTCGTGTACAGACGTGTTAAAAAAATATTTCGTAATTTTTTTTCGTGCATTTGCTAAAAAAATGAATTTTTAATAATTCTTAAGAAAATAAATAAGTTTAATTATCAACATATTATTTTTTTCTCTATCAAAGAATTTATTATAGTTCAATTATTTTTATTATACAGCTGTAATTTTCCTCATCAATATCAAGTCCAAATCCGGTGTGTTCTGCTACAGACTAAACTTAAAGAGAATGTTAAAAACTTTTTCTTTTAATGAAATATTAGTTTTAATATGTAGCAACTAGAAAATAGTATTATTGTAACTGTCTTTTTTGCTTTCTATGTTGCTATTAAAAGAGTATGGAAAATTGAAATCTTTTTTTATTCCAGTGATTGTTTGTTTCGTTTTGCTCTTTCAAATAATATGATGGGAGAATTTTCTAGCGAATCATTTCTGGTTAGATTGAGATTTCAGCATCTATCTTTTATTTATCTGATTATCTTATCATAGAGATTGGGGCTCAAAGAAATCGCTTTTTCTTTCTGTATAAATACGTGTTAATTGCGAGCCTTGTAGTGACTCGGCTTTACTCTTCATTTTAAAGCAATATGAAAAAGAAAATTGTGGAATGTGTTCCGAATTTTTCGGAAGGACAAAACAAAGAAGTAGGTTTTTCCAAATAATTTTATTAATTATAAACTTATGTATAAGCTTGTTGTTTTTAACATAACAAATTTATTAGAAAAAAAATTTCAGTAATTGCATTATTATAATGATTTCTCAGTCAGTAAAATTATTGCGAAGATTATAATATTCATAATTTAAGTATGTTGTACTTAAATTAGCGCTTTTTCTTTATTACTAATAGTCATTTCTTCAAAAACATTGAAATTTTAGGAAAAAAAATAGGAGTACAATTTTTAGAAATAATAAAAATTAAGGATACACATTTCAAGTTTATAATACTCACACAAATTAAAAAAGTTCATTAATGAAGAAATGTTTATCTTAAACTGTCTTGATGATTCTACTGCTAAATTTAAAATTGTAATATGTTTCTATTCATATCATATTAGTTATATCCATATATTTTGACCACTGTATTATCATTTGGTCATTACTTTTGTATGATTTATTTCATGCTACTTACATGCATAAAGTTGCCATTAAATTTAATTTGGTTCTGTATTCATGCATATCTGTATATATCAGTTGATAAAAAAGATGTTAAATATAGATTTATTTTTTTTATCATATGATAATAACATTAAAAAAATCTTATTTGTTAATGCATGGATGCATTTCTGTTTTGTCCTGTGTGTCAAATAAGATTCAGTAATTTAAACACAAAAATTAATAGTTATTACGCCTGAAAGTATTTTGATAAGCTTGATATTTCATTACACATACACACACATATATATAAATATATCAATCTTGTTAAAAGTTTTAATTTTCATATTTGCTTTATATTATTTATTTTTTATAATTTGTTTAATAGTTGTTTATCCATTGTTTTTATATTATATTATATAGATATTGATATATAGCAAGGGTTCACAAGTAGAGAGAACCAAATATATTTTCTCTGCTATTAAATAAAATTGTTAGCCAAAATTAATTACATATTATTTCATATATATGAATATGTACATATGTTAGAAAATATTCTACTTTTACTACTTTTAATACACTGTTACTAAGAATTTTTTTATAATAGCTTTAAGTTTTCAAGAAAACTATTATTCAGAGTCCTTAGACTTAATTTCTGGACACTTTTCCAGATGAACTTGGTTCACTTTAATTGTGAACCCCTCAAATATATATATATATATATATATGTGTGTGTGTGTGTGTGCGTGTGTATATATATGTGCATATATATATATATATGTGCATATATATATGTGTGTATATATGTATATATATATATGTATATATATATATATATATGTGTGTGTGTGTGTGTGTGTATATATATATCAGGCATTTGTGTAGGTAAAATTTGGGTTCAATTATAAACCCTTCATGAAATATTTTACCTTAAAAACAGACTATTCACCAAAATCCTTCCTGTGAAAAACTGATTTTTCATAAATCTACATTATTTTAAAAATTAATCATTTGTAAAGTGAAGGAATCCTCCATAAATTGAAAGTGGATCTAAGGGGTCATAATCACTTAAGGAAATTTGCAATGTGTATTTATAAATCTGTATATATATATATATATATATATATATTAAGATCTTTTCTTTAATGAAACTTTATACTGATTTCAGATTGGATTAATAAATTTGTATATTTTTACATAAATAGTAATTTTTTTTAATATTTTCACACAATCTATTTTCACAAATAGGTTGCAAGACTCTTGCTACAAGAACCAGATTTAACTCTTAATTTCAGTTTCACAAAATTAGGAGTAACAAAATTAGGAGTAAATTTTCCACAAAAACAGAACCCTGAACATAGCTCCCCATAATTAACTTGATTAAGTCTGTTTGTTGACATGAATATATGTCTTGGTTCAAAATATTCTTTTAATAGCAGATCGCAATTTAATAAACTCTTAAACAGTAAAATTTAATCAGCCAATGATGTACCCTTGATTGTAATGACAAAATTCTGTTTTAACTACAAATTCTTCAGTACTACTTAACTTTTGTATTATTATTATAAAAAAACTTTTATTGATTCATTTAAATAACTTATTAAATGTAAAAATCATATTTTTAATTATTATATAAATACCATTAAATTAAAAATGTTATTGAAAATCTATATCGCGTTATAATTAATTATCTTTCCTTCATCACCATTGCTTGTTTTCTTTTCCAGGTAATTGATGCTATTGCTAATGCAATCAAATCTACAGAAGGAGTATCCTTACTTGATGTTGACCCAGGTCCTTCAACCAATAGGACAGTTTATACTTTTGTTGGGTCTCCAGATGATGTTATTGAAGGAGCTTTAAATGCCGCTAGAGTAGCTAGAGATTTAATAGACATGAGTAAACACAAAGGTACAAAAATTACTGTACTTTTCACTTAAAAATATATATTTTTTAATAATATTTTATTTAAAAATATTTTTCTCATAAATTTTATAAATTTTTTTAACTTTTATAGAAAATTTCACAAATTTGCAGTCATTTAAGTTATTTTTTAACACTAGATTGCCCGAGATTTCTTGTATACCTATATTGCCCAAAAACAGTCAAAATGACTGCATTGTGAAAAAATAACAATTATGTAAAGAAATTTGTTTAAAATTAATTTTTAATATTATATAATAAAGGAGGACGGAAGTAACTACAATTATTCATAAACCCATTTATATGTTATAGAAAAAGTCACCAAATTCTAAGAAATTGTGTCATTATATTTCATAATTGTTTTTCTAATTGAAATTAAAAAACAGTCAAAATGACTGCCTTGGGCAATCTAGTGTTAATGATTGTTTATATTTTAATATTTATCCTTTATGGGATATTTCAGTTTATTTTTTTATTCCTTCATGTAACCTTTTTTTCCTTTTTAAATATGTTATGTTTCAAACCAAGGGTTCAACTGGCAGACTGAAAGGTCAATTTTTCAGCCCCAAAAAGTTTAAGGTATCCGTCTACGTTCAGAGAACTTTTTTTTTTAAACACAGAAAATAGTTCATGTTTTTACATTTTTAGATTTATTTTTTATATTATCATAAAGAATTGCACTTAAAAAAATTTATTCCTGGAGAAGTTTTTATAAAATTACTAATAAACAAAGAAAATTTAGTAAAAAAATCTGGTTTTTTTTTTCAAAAGGTCTAATTTTTAATAAATTAAATTATTTCAATATTTTTTTATGCAACACATTTCTTATACACTGGACTAGTGAATCACATAAAATCTTTGCTTAATTTACATTTGGTAAAAAACTTTGGTCCTTCAAAATCATACACATTTTATTTTTAACGAATTTTCATTACCTTTATATCTAACTATGAGTGTAACATCATTAAAAATTATCCAAATTTAAAGCTTTTACTAGTAAATACTATCAAAAGCATTCATAATAATTTTCAA
The DNA here is from genome assembly GCA_032207245.1 of Pardosa pseudoannulata. Classification (NCBI taxonomy): domain Eukaryota; kingdom Metazoa; phylum Arthropoda; class Arachnida; order Araneae; family Lycosidae; genus Pardosa; species Pardosa pseudoannulata. The sequence goes on from CM063498.1 coordinate 184,676,931, forward strand.
CAAAATATTTTAAGAACTTTTTGAGAAATCACATTTCAAGTTTAAACATTTTATTAAAAATGCCGTTCTGAGAAAAATGCATTTGAAGTTTATGAAAGCAACTTTAACTATTTAAAAATTAAAATACATGTTTAAAATTCCCCACACTTTCTTGTTTCAAAACTTTCTAATTGCCAAGTTGCTAATTATTAAAAATACTAGAAAATGTTTAAACTAATCTTCATGAAAACTTAATAAGTTTTGTCTAAAAAATGCTCTTTAAAAGGCTTGAAATTCACAACTTCTGGTTCCGAAGTCGCTACTTCTGTTTTGTTTTGACAACTGTCACTGATGTTTAAATAGCTGTAACTTTTCTTTAAACTTCCATAGAGCAGGGATGTTGCGGCTGCTCCAATTGCGCCAAACTGCTCCGATTTCAGATATCTGCTCCCAGCTGCTCCAAAAACGGTATTTTAGCAGAAATTGCGCCGAAACTGCGCCATTTTACAAATTTTTGCAGTTTTTGAACGTTTAGTAATTACGTTAGTTCTACGAAGCTAAGACGAATTTTTCCCGCCGAACGTCCTTGAATAGTAGACTTTAGAGTGAATATGTCATATTTATTTTTTCTACTTACTTTGTCAGGTAAAAGTGCATGAAATAAGAAGAAAGAATTTCATTCTTCAGACATACTGCTACTGTTTCGTACTACAGACTCAAGAAAAGAAATACGTTTATAGCATGTACAGCGATAGAAATTTTCCGCTTTTTGGTGAAGTTCTACTTGATTTCTACAGCCGATTTCTGCTCTCCTTTTTTTTTTTTTTTTTTTTTTTTTTTTTAAATCTTGTTATTCTTGCTATTTCTAACTTTTTCGAAATTAGAATTGAAGGTGGAGAGCAATCCTTTATTTGATATTTTATGGTTGGGAAATTAGGTATTAGAAAAACTAGAAGGAGAAAAAATTTTTGGATAAAGATTTGATTGATTAAATTTTGATATATTAAATATATATATATATAATTTTCAAGATATGAAAATGTTTTTTGTTTTACTTTTCAGTTAGAACAACTTTTTCTATTATTAGTTTATAACTAATAAATATATTAATAGTTAATTAGAACATTTATAACTTTACATAGTTTTATTTAACTTTATAAAAGAAAAATCTCAATAAATAATGCATTTAATTTTTTTTTTAATTGCCAAAAAATCTTATCTTACTATGCATTGCTACTTTAGTAGATTAATAGTTTTTAAAGAAAATTATTTTAATACTCCCATATGACAAAGAAAAAAGAACATGTCTGTAAAAGTTTGAAAATCTGAATTTTTTAAATTCATTACTGCATTTAAATAAGAAAATGTCAATGTGTCTACATGAGACTCTTTTTTTAATATTTCTCCTGAACAAGTTAATTTAAATGTTATTACATTTTTATCACAAAAATGCTTGTCACATTAATTTGAAAGAAAATTAAGTAAATTTTTCCTCTTTAAATATTTTTTAAAAAAGTTCATTTTTTAAGTAATTCTCCTTCAATTTATTTTGTAGTTTATCTTTATGGTTATGCTTCAGAGCAAGAACATCGAAAAACTGTTCCTCAGATCAGGGCAGGAGAATATGAAGGACTAATAGATAAGGTATATCAGTGAGTATTTTTATTTGATTAAAGGTGTTTAAGTATGGTCAACTTAATAAAAGTTAATAAACTGCTTAAAATATTTTTTATACACATATGATTTAATACTGAAACCACTTGTTTCTTTCCAACTATATTAAAATTTAAATTATGATATGACAGTTGTAAAAGTACTTTTTTAAAATTTTCACTTAAAGTGTTTAGTTTCTATTGCAATTATTAATTATTAGTAACAAGACTGAGCTTCAAAATTTCACCTTCGTTTAATTGTTATGAAAATACATTATATATCATTACAAAATTTGAGTTTTGTTCTAATATCGTAAAATCTCACTTGAAATTTATTAGTGTGTTGTGTTATTAATTAATGATTTATAATAAACAGTATATCATTTGTACTCAGACTTACTTGTATAAACTTTGTTAACAAACTTCAACCATATGCTTTAATTTTTTTAATTTTTTGTATAAGTACACCATTAAATTACTGTTTATAATGAATTATGATTAGGCTAGTGAAATTCATTTATAAGGTTATAAGTATTATAAATATGGGTATGTGAATTTAGTGTTGTCACTTTATGTGTATTTTTATTATTTGCTGTACCAAGTTGCTACTGTTATAGTCCCTGAATTTTTTATTGTGTAATTTTTTATTATTTCTGAGTTTCATGTTGTTTTGAATCCATGTATTGCTGATAACCATACCTACTAGTCATAGTTAAAGTTCCAGTCTAATTATCCCCAAATTAGACAACGCATGGGTTACTCATAATTTATGAGAGCGTACTCACCTCCTCGCTTCCTTGTGAGCTGGAGTGTATTAAATTTTTGTTTGGTTTACTTTTTGCCTAGAGGCCTAAATTTATGTTTTGATCTGCTTACATTCGGAGGTTAAAGTGAAGACCTTCCACTTTGCTAGGTACTCCGTTAATCCAATTACCTTGACCTTGACCTTGGTTATGTGAATTTAAATTTGTTATGAGGATAAGTATTTTTTCCTTATTTCTCTGCATTGTGGTAATATATTTTAAGTATATGAATTAATTCTAGTACATTTATTTGTATGGGTATATGTAAATGGTACTTTTTTTTTTATAGATTACAAAGCCAGAATGGAAGCCTGACTTTGGGCCTGCAGAGTTTGTTCCCAGTTGGGGTGCAACTATGGCAGGTGCAAGAAAATTTCTTATTGCATATAATGTGAATGTCTTGGGAACCAAGGAACAAGCTCATAGGATAGCACTGGATATCAGAGAACAAGGAAGAAACAAAGATGAAGTATGCTGATTGTGAATCTCATTAATTTTATCACATTGTACAAAATTTATTTTCAAATTAAGCATATAATTCAAGCAATAGATTTTTCAATACATTATGTTATTTTGTCTTACATACAAGTTTAATTGATTTATATCACCTTTATATAACCATAATTTGAATTACTGGATTATTTTTAATCATGGGTTTAAATCAAGAATTTCCATTCTTTGTGAGTTTTTTAGCATGATTTTAAAAAAAATTCAAAATAGGGTACACCATCCACCACCAGCATTAGAATGCACAATATCTTAACCTTAGCATTTGTAAAGGAAATTAAGTTTTAAATATTCTTCCTTCAATAATGAAATTTCTGGCCAAATCCAATTTTTTTTCAGAAATTTCTTTTTGAATCTGACATTAAATTAATAACATTTTGAGTTATACTTGTTTTTGTGTTTATTTAAAATCTCAGTGCTTCATTTCTCAGTGCTTCAAAAACTGATTTGATAAATAAATAGTTTTTATATTTGTAAACAAAGGGAAAAAAAGGTGAACAGTTTGTAAGACTTTGTTGAGGACAGATAAACAAAATCTTATTTCATAAATTTAATGCATATTTTGTTGTATGTATATAATTATTGTACAAATTATAATTAAGAAAATAAATAAGATGATGAAAACATAACCATCAGTCATAATATACTTAATTTTAACTAAAATAATTAATTACCTATATAATTTCATTTGTCACATTTAATTTATAATTAAAAAAACTAAAAATTTCCAATTTAAATTAAAAAACCTAGTTAAAAAATTTTTAAAAAATCATATTGATAGGATATTTTTATCAAGAATTTTTATTTAACTAAGTTACACATGATAACGTGTGTGACAAATTAAAGTAAAAGTAAAGAAAAAAAAAGAAAAAGTGTGAAAATGGTATAAAACTAAGTAAAAATGAAAACTGAGTAAAAATAAATTCACAGCCACGAATGATCTACTTTTCCAGCATGGAGCTCAATGTTTAAAGCAGAGCTAGCTAGATCTAGTTTGACCACTATTCTATACTTGTCTTTTTTCTTTTGTTAGATTTATTATTATGTTTTTACATTTTATTATTTCACAAAAATTATACATGCATTTGTAGAGTCCATAATCTTTCTAATATTTTATAGGAAATTTCTCTATGGCTACAGATATGTAGAGTTTTCATATAACTTTTCATAAATAGTTTCTGTGATTTCTGGCTATGTAGAATGAACATTTCTTTAGAAACAAGATTTTTTTTGTATGTTTTTTGAAATAGTATCAGTGATCAGATAAAACAAAAGTTATTTTTTTTTTCTTGGCAGCCTTTATTCTGGGTTACATTTCTTCATTTTCAAAGTCTAAGATATCCCTTAAGTACAGTTACCCATAGAAAATTATCATTTCATAGTATCAGTAGTTGTGTGTTTAATGTTCTTCAAAAATATTCTGCCACTCATTTCTCAGTTTATTTAATTATAGCATTTTTCATAAAACCTTATTTCCAGAGTTAAACTACCACTCCATATAATTTAGTTATCACATACAAATTTAATGCTCTTCACCTGTTCACATTAATTTATTAGAATGGGCATTTTGAGTCTTTTTTGTGATAAGTTTCTGTGTTTTATATTTCAGAGTCTCATTTTTTGATAGTCAAGAATGTAAACTTTTGTCTAAAAGTATTCTTTTTTTTTTCTTTCTTCATCCTCCATAGATATTTAGTAAATGACCACATACTAAGAGTCAATTTATATGTTATTCTAAAGCTTAGAAAACTTATTCACAATAAATTTATGATTTATTAGATATGTTGCTAATTTTGAACACATTTTTTAAATGTAATCATGTTGATTGATTTATATTACTTTGATATAAATTGTGCTTTAAATCACTGGATTGAAAATCTCATTGATTGAAATCAGGAATACTTTTATTCACATTTAACCTTTTCATGATGTTAATTTTCTTCATATTCATGTAGATGAAAATGTGAATCTTGTGTTAAGGCAGTCCTTTTGGTGAGTTTGTAAAAGTAATCATACAAAAATAGGAATAATAATAACAATTATTAATAAATATGACTGCCATACCCCTTATGAAAGAAGAACAGTGATACATGAGGGGGGGGAGGAAATGCTTGGGTCATATCTCAACTAGGCCCATACTTTTGATTCTTGATCCACTTGCTTGAAATAATGACCACCTATCCTGAAAAAGTTAAGAGATTTTTTAAGCATGATTTAATTTGTTACATGAATAGAGGACTCTAGTAGCAGCATTAGAAGGCACAATAATTCATACCTTAGCATTTGCAATGCAAAAATAAGTTAAATATTCTTTCTTTAATTAAGGAGTTTCTAGCCAAATCAGATTCCTTTCAGGATTTTCTCTTAATCTGACATGAAATCTCTCCGATATTTTCATTTAAATTTGTTTCTGTGTTTATTTAAATAAAAGTTTAAAATAATTGGGATTCTATAAATAAATAGTTTTTTTTATGCTTATAAACAATGAAAAATATGTGAACAGTTTGTAAGAGTTTTTTTAGGAGGGATAGAATAAAAAATCATATTTCATGTATTTTTTGCTTTGCAAATGCCGTTTTAATATAATTTTGTTCCTTCTATGTTGTTTAAATATGAAAGGGTTCAGATTTAATACTGATATCTAAAAGTGTTTAGTAGTTTCTCATTTACTAAATGCCCTTATACTTTTTACCCATTAGTATGTATGTATATATATATATATATATATATATATATATATATATATATATATATATAATATATATATATATATATATATATATATATATACTCATTTGATTATAATATACAAATTTAGACCTTCTAAAAGAACTGCCAATATTTTCCTTTTCATGTTGCTTCATGATAACAAGATGGTGTATTTAATTTTTCATGCAATATAAAATTATAATCAATTCTCATCTTTAAAACAAATTTTACTTTCTTAAAAATTGTAAAATGCTTGAAAATATTAAATTAATGCATGTTTGTATTGTTAAAAATTGTCATAGATTTTGGTATTATATCAGTTCTTTTTTAAAATTAATTTCACCTTTAAAAAAAAATTACTGGAGTTATGAATATGCTATGAAATAATAAATATCTCTTTCAGCCTGGGAAGTTGAAGAAGTGCCAAGCTATTGGATGGTGGTTGAGTGAAGAAAATATTGCTCAAGTGTCTATTAACCTGACTGACCATGATGTGACCCCAATACATATTGCTTATGAAGAAGCAAGTTGTTTAAATTATTTTTAATATTGGTTTTAGAATGTATAAATATCATTTAATGTTTGGTTTCATTGTTTATTTTATTTGTTTTTGATGCATTTTGACATTTAAATAAAATTAATTTTATAATATAATCTAAATAGAAATTTAAAAATTAAAATTTTTATCTACTTTTTTAATTTTAATATTTTTACTGCAAATAGTTTTATACATTTAGTGAAACATTGCATAACATTATGCACAGACTTTTAATGTTTACACAATATTTAATATTTTGTAATTTTCAATGGAATTATTTATATTGCATATTAGTGTTAAATTTATATTTTTTTTTCTACTAAACTTAATGGGGTTTTTTTCTTATAAAAAATAGTGAAATATCAGGAGAGGTTTCATTTCAGTTTGAACCCTCCTCCAGCCCTCATACACATTAAACTAAATCCTTCCCCTCTGCATTAAAAAACATGTAAAAAGTTATATTTTAAACTGTGTTTTAATGAATTTTCTGTTTTGATGTACCTTTCTCTAGATAAAAGAAATATTTTTACTGTAAATTTCTAATTAGGGTAAATAATTTTTGTTCTCCAACATCTCTAATTTTTTTTCTTTTTATCTTTTTACAGGTTTGTAAAGGAGCTAAGGACCTGAAATTAGCAGTAACTGGTTCTCAGATTGTTGGTGTAGTTCCTCTTAAAGCCATGTTACAAGTAGCTGAATTTTATATTCATAAAGAAAGCCTTTTTGTCTTGGAAGAAGATCAAAAGCTGCATCTGGTTAGTAATATTTTTTTTATAATACCTAGGTGATATCATTAATATAAGAAATTGCTGCTCTTTGAACTTTTAATATTAAATGTCTTACATATTTCTTGGTATTTGTTTCTTACAATAGGCAATCAATAGACTAGGATTGAATTCATTAGGAGCTTTCAATTGCAAAGAAAGAATTATTGAGTACATGCTTCCAGACGATGAGTCGGGATCTTTAATTAACAAGAGTGTTCAAGACTTTATCAAAACCGTTTCTGCAAGGACTCCTGCCCCTGGTGGAGGTTCAGTAGCTGCTGCTGTGGCTGCTATGGTAAAATTCTATTTAAACATTAAAAATTTTTATTGTGTATTACATTTCAAAACATCTGATAGGGACACCATATAACTTCCTTGTATACCTCTTAAAATTATACATGTATTTTGTTTCACTTCATTTAATTTAATGTGAAATAGATCCTATTCTTTAATAAAGTACACAGTTATACAATTGCTAAAATCCTATGGTAACTCAGTTTGCAAAAGCATCTATCTTATAACTGGAGGTTGTAAGAATGAGGCTTAAGCCACCCAAAGATCTGCTATAATCATTAATGGCAGCCTGAGTGTGTAAAGTAGGGCTATAGTCACAGCATCCTACAAGTTCCTAAATTATACCTGTGGGGGGGGGCTGGGGGGTCTTCCACTTGGTCCCTGCTTCTAAATTACAAGAAACTACATTGTCTATCTGTGTTGTTATAAGGAATAATGTTGGTCACTGGGTATGGTGCTCCCATAATAAAATGACCAACAATTACCTAATATTTCTGTGTATAAGACAATACTTAAACCTAAAAATGATCCCCCAAAATCCGAGGTCGTCTTATACAACAGGTACAAAAAAATGTTGATTGCAAAACACCATTATAAAATGAATCAAGTCATTCATCAATGTTTTTAAAATCCTGCAAAATCCTCACATTCATCATCTGAGCGCTCAAGTACATTCTTATTTTCATTGTTGAGTTCATCATATGAGCCCCATTCTGTACATAATGAGTCGATTTCTGCGTCGTCATCAGAATCGCGTAACATATCGTCCCCAGTGCCATCCATAGCATTAGAAATCCTACACTTTTTAAACAATTTTATCACTGTTTCCACATTTACTTTTTCCCATAATTTCATGACAAAAGTACACAGCATATCAAGTGACACAGCCCGCATAGCTCCACCTTTTGTATACGACTTTTCATCACTACTCATCCATTCATTCCATTGTTCACGCATGTTGCCTTTGAATGGTTTATTAAATGAGACATTTAAAGGTTGTAACACTGAAGTTAAACCACCTGGTATGACAGCAATGTTGGTATTATTCCGTCCTAAGCGATTTTTGGTGTTTCAAGGTGCTAAAAAATAAAATTTGTTAGTTCCGTATATCTATGCATTACAATATTATTGAGAATTTTGGGGTTGCCATATGTCAGATATATGATAAAAATGTAAAAATTGGCTGAAAAATTATTCCTTGTGTTATTTGAAGGTCGTCTCATACATGGAAATATACAGTATCTGTGGCTTGAAGGTGGAAAATGGTATAAGAAGCAGGTGTCTCTTCATTTGAAATAATAATAATAATAATAATAATAATAGCAGCAATTACTAAAGTGTTACCTTTTACATTTTCAAAAGCACTTTCTGCCACTAGTGCACCAAAAATTATTTTTGGTCAACATAAAACTAGCCCCGCATAAAAGAGGCATGAAATATTTAAAGTTAATGTGTTTCTTATCAGATTTTTAGAGAAAATACATTTAATGTTTTCATTATACCTATTGTATTGCCATGACCTCTCCCTCATTTATGAAAACAGTAGACCTTAGCTCTCCGAACCAAATCTAAATCTCTCTCTCTCTCTTTTTATTTATTTATTTATTTATTTATTTTTTAATAGGGGAAAAATAGCTTGGTAAACTAGTATTGTTGAAAGCTTTATAAAGAACACAAAATTAATTTCAACATATAGAAATATTATGCAAAACATATTTAATTTTGCCTATATCTATTTTGCTTATATGTATCTAGTGAAAAGTCATTTTAACGTATCTGTCTACATTCGGAGAACTTTTTCTTTAAACGTAGAAACTAGTTCATGTTTTTACATTTTTAGATTTATTTTTTATATTATCATAGAGACGTGCACTTAAAAAATTTATTCCTGGAGAAGTTTTTATAAAATTTTGTATATGCTACTTTTACGCATGTAATAACAGCATATTATGCTTATTTTTTTAAACGAAATAAAAATGTTAAGGTATAATTCTAGGTTCGGAGAACTTTTTCCTTTAAACGTAGAAACTAGTTCATGTTTTTACAGTTTTCAATTTTTTTTTATTTTATCATAGAGAATTGCACTTAAAAAATTATTCCTGAAGAAGTATTTATAAAATTTCTAATAAATTAAGGAAATTTAGTAAAAAAATTGGGTTTTTCAAAAGGTCTTATTTTTTAATAAATTATTTCTGGACTAGTGAATCCCCTAAAATCTTTGCTTAATTTACATTTGGTAAAAAACTTTGGTCCTTCAAAATCATACACATTGAATTTTTAAAGAATTTTCATTACTTTTATATCTAACTATGAGTGTAACATCATTAAAAATTATCCAAATTTAAAGCTTTTAGGTCATTTACTAGTAAATACTATCAAAAGCATTCATAATAATTTTCAACAAAATATTTTAAGAACTTTTTGAGAAATCACATTTTAAGTTTCAACATTTTATTAAAAATACCGTTCTGAGAAAAACACATTTGAAGTTTATGAAAGCAACTTTAACTATTAAAAAATTAAAATACATGTTTAAAATTCCCCACACTTTCTTGCTTCAAAACTTTCTAATTGCCAAGTTGCTAATTATTAAAAATACTAGAAAAATGTTTAAATTAATCTTCATGAAAATTTAAAAAGTTTTGTCCAAAAAAATGCTCTTTAAAAGGCTTTAAATTCACAACTTCCGGTTCCAAAGTCGCTACTTCCGTTTTGTTTTGACAGCTGTCACTGATGTTTAAACAGCTGTAATTTTTCTTTAACAAGAACAGATTTAGATGTCTCTGTTCTTGTTAAGAACAGAGACAAAACAAAAACAGATTTAGAAGTCTAAAAGTTGAAATTTTACAATAGAGAAATAAAAAAATTATGATTTTTGGCAAAAAATGATGTTTTTAACGTAGATGGATACCTTAAGTATTAAATCACTAAAAAATTATTACATTTTTTAAGCTGTTTTATACATCAAACAACATGCTTTGGTTAATATTAATTGTGATGACATAAATGATAGTTTTTCTGCATTCAAGATTAGCAAACAGAATTTTTAAACAAAATTCATATTTATATACTTATTTTTGTTAGAAGTTTAAAATAAAATTAAAAGAAATTTCATTTTTATAAAATTTTTAAACAGACTATTCAAACTTTTCTAGAAAACTAAAATTGATTGTTACATATTAAATCTTTTTTATTAATAAAAATTTTAAATTTTAAATTTTTCATATTTAGTTATTTCATTCATTGTTCATTCATTGTATGTGTTCCATTTTTTGTGGGAGAAAGAAGGGACCTGGAAAATGTCTAGAACCCAAAATGGTTTTATCCTTGACTTATGTGTAACATTTTTTTAAGATATAATGTTTGAATTACTCTGTAATAGGGCTCAGCTCTCTCGTGTATGGTGGGTCAAATGACGTATGGAAAACGTCAGTGGGAGAGATATGATTCACAGATGAGAAGAATTATCCCAGTCATGCATGAAACAATGAAAGAGCTCATTACTGTTATAGATGCTGATACATACGCTTTTAATGATTATATGGTAAGATAATTTTTATATATTTTATGTTCCTATAATTTCTAATTTTATTGAAATAGTATTTTATAATCAAAGTTTTTACACAAACTCTAGCTGATATATATGTCTTAAGGTATTCGTCTACATTCGGAGAACTTTTTTCTTTAAACATAGAAACTAGTTCATGTTTTTACATTTTTAGATTTATTTTTTATATTATAGAGAACTTAAAAAAGCACTTAAAAAATTTATTCCTGGAGAAGTTTTTATAAAATTTTTAATAAATGAAGAAAATTTAGTAAAAAAAATAGGGTTTTTTCAAAGGTCTAATTTTTTAATAAATTAAATTATTTCCATAATTTTTTATGCAACACATTTCTTATACACTGGACTAGTGAATCACCTAAAATCTTTGCTGAATTTACATTTGGTGAAAAATTTTGGCCCTTCAAAATCATACACATTGAATTTTTAACGAATTTTCATTACCTTTATATCGAACTATGAGTGTAACATCATTAACAATTATCCATATTTAAAGCTTTTAGGTCATTCACTAGTAAATACTGTCAAAAGTAATCATAATAATTTTCAACAAAACATTTTAAGAACTTTATGAGAAATCACATTTCAAGTTTCAACATTTTATTAAAAATACCGTTCTGAGAAAAACGCATTTGAAGTTTATGAAAGCAACTTTAACTATTAAAAAATTAAAATACATGTTTAAAATTCCCCACACTTTCTTGTTTCAAAACTTTCTAATTGCCAAGTTGATAATTATTAAAAATACTAGAAAAATGTTTAAACTAATCTTCATGAAAATTTAAAAAGTTTTGTCCAAAAAATGCTCTTTAAAAGGCTTTAAATTCACAACTTCTGGTTCCAAAGTCGCTACTTCCATTTTGTTTTGACAGCTGTCACTGATGTTTAAACAGCTGTAACTTTTCTTTAAAATGCTGTAGAGACAAAACAAAAACAGATTTAGAAGCCTAAAAGCTGAAATTTTACAATAGAGAAATAAAAAAAAATATGATTTTGGGCAAAAAATGACGTTTTCAACGTAGACGGATACCTTAATAGAATGTGCTTCCATTCTTATATTAATCACGACAATTTTTAAATTTTCATCAATTTCTTGTAGGCTGCTTTAAAATTGCCCAAAGAAACACCAGAAGATCTTGTAATGTAAGTTAGGTTTTATTCGTTTACATTCTTCTATACTTCCTTTATAATGTTATTAATGAATTATTTTTATTAATATGAGCTTTGTTATTATGTTCGTGATACATCATACTAAATGAAGATATTTGTATTTGACTGTTTTGAAAGAAGTTTCTACAATGTCTATGTTTACAAAATATGTCTTGTTAAATTTTATTTCTATTTAAAAAGTTCTTTTATTGTAAACTTTTTTATTATTGATTATATGAAATAATTATTTCAGTATTCTAATTGAAGATAAATAAGTTATATTTTATTAAAAAGTGTGTACATTTCTTGAACATAGTTAAATGTTCTGATTTGTATGAAATATAGTAATAAATAATTTTTTTTAAATTAAATAAGTTGATATACTATCTTTTTTAAAATTACAAATTATATGTTCTAGTGTATAAAAAGCAAATCAATGTCTTATTACAGGCGAGATACTGCTATGGAAGCAGGATTGAAAAAAGCAATATCAGTACCTATGTCATTAGCAAAAGCTGTTACCAAGTTATGGGAACCTTTAAAAGAACTAGCTACTATAGGGAATTTTGGTACAAAGTCAGACTTGCAGGTAAAAAATTAGCTATTGTAAATGCATAATATTTGATTCTTTACTGTCGTAGTTATCATTTTTTGGTACAGATGTAGTTATCATCTTTTGTATACATATTATGTTAATACAGTGATAACAGAGTTCAAATTCTGCATTAATTTACTTTTTCTCTCATACTTCATTTTCTTTTCTCATTTACTTGATATTTAAAATAAAGTACATTTAGATTAGTAGCTAGATATTAATTCCAATTTACAATATAAAAAATTTACCCTAATATATATTTGTATATATGTTGTGGGTGTTTTTACCCACTACAAACTTAGAATGGTATCCACTCTGAATGTAGTATAGTCATTAGGCTTTGAGAGAAGACACAAAAATTTGAAGATATCAAATGTTGAGTTTATTCAGACAATCCATCTGTGGTGCTTTCTCACCAAAACTTTTTACATTTGCTTGTATAATGCTGCTAGGGCACAATTGATCCAGCCAATGTGAGTGTTGAGATTAATCACATGATAGCAGCTAGGAAATGAAACTAAGTTATATAAAGGAGTTATATAATAATAGTTGAGATAGGCAGAAATAAATTCCGTGCTTTCAAAGTTATGAAAGGTTACCACAATTAGAAAAGAATCAAAGATATCTTGCCAAAGGTTGTAATTTTAGGGATGGATTTCACAGAAGTTGAGAACCATTGGAAGTCACAGAGTTTGAGAACCGTGGTTCTAGAAAATTCAGTAAATAAAAGTAAAGTACATACTGCAATTTAGTTTGACTGTTATCAATATCTGACATTATTCTCTCTCACTCCTTTTGTTTTTTTCTATTTTGTTTTATTTTTATTTATTTATGTTTTAGGTTGGTATACGTTGTCTTGAAACTGGAGTGTTTGGTGCATATTATAATGTTATAATCAATGCAGAAGGTATTAAAGATGAGAAATACAAAAATGGGGTAAGTAACCTTTTATTTAAAGAATGCAGTATCATTTTTTGCCTTCTGTAATGTGATGGTAGAAACCTTCCTAAATAATTGAGGTATTAAAAATATTAAAATAATCCAACAAAGTTTAAAAAGTTAAAATATTGATAAGGTGTACATATTTTTGTCCTCCGTTTGTTATTATCCATTTTTTGTAAGAGTAAACAGTTCTTTTTTTTTTTTTTTTTTTTTTTTTTGAGGAGGGAGGGGGGGATGAAGGCAAATATAGTACAGTCAAACATCTATAATTAGACTGAAATGGTTTAGACTGAAATACTTAGCATGAAATACATAAAAAAAATGTCATTAGCTCCAGTTTATATGTATTGTCGGATTAAAAGTGTCTGGACATTCAATGCTTCACTGTATGCATGGAAATATTCAAGTTTATTTTCATTTTACATTCTGAACCTAAGCATTTTAAATATATTGTGATCAACTGTTAATAAGCTTTTTTTACATAAAAATTGTATGCTCAAGAGGAATTTAATTCCTTATTTCTTTTTACATAATCATCAAACTAGACAAAATATGTTTTTAAGCAATGTATTCAAACTATGACAATTACAGGCATTTCAGAATAAATTTGTCATATTTTTCAATTTGTTACATAAAGCATTGTCATGTTTCTTTTATGACCACATGTGACAAAACCAAGATTTAAAATATTCTGTTACCTCCTCTAGTAGAAGATATAATACATTTATAAAATAATTGTCACTAATATGTTAAAATATCAGTAACTATTTAGTAGAAAACTTATTTAAAAATTAATATTAGTCCTTTAAATATATTAGGTGTATGTCTATTTCAGTCTTAAATTTAGATCTGTATCATATATGGTTCTGTGTTATTTTTAAAACAAGCCAATAAAAAAAATCTAGATTCATACGTTGAATGAAACTTTTATTGCTGCTATTTATATTTATTATTAAAGAGGTTTATGGATGCATTTTTGGGGGTGGGGTGGGAGGAAGCAGAAGGATGTATCCAAAATTACTAGATACTCCCCTTACATGTCTTTGAAAATCGTTATGCTCTACACATCTTAATTTTTGTGTAGTTGGTTAATATTTTGTTTCACACGTTTTCTTTTCTTAAAAAAAAAAAAAAAAAAATATTTCATGATACTAGAAACCATTTTAGGAGAGAAATAGTGTTTCAAAATCCTTCAAAAGAAACAATATTTCAAACAATTTTTGTTCTAGCAAAATAATTTTTTTACTCAAATGTAGCATATTTATATTACATAAAATATGATAAATAGTAATGCCATGTTGTGTCTGTACAAATAGTGGTTACATAATTGCTCTGTACAACACAGGGTTGGTCATTTTGCCAGCAAAAAAGTATTTTTGCTAGCACAGTGGTAAAAACTAGTAAAAACCAGAAAAATTGCAAAAATCAAAATTTGCGTAAATAAAATTAATGATACAGGTTATATGAAAAAGAATCATAACAACAAATAAAATAAAATGTTTTCTTAGTAAAAATAAACAAATGAATAAAAAAAAATATATTCTTATTTTTTTATTTTATTTTTGCACTACTCTTATCTCTCTCTGCTAAAAGATTTTCATGCATCTGCACTTCCATTCATCATCAACAAACCAGTTCAAACAAGAACCCACCTGTTCTATCGTCAGTTAACCAAGTATTGAACCTCCCTCAAGTGTAATTTTTTGTATTATAAAAAAAAATAAATAAATAAAATTTAAATAAGAATTTTAAAATTCCACTTATTTGAGCATAATATATTAATATATATTTACTTATGACTATTGCTTATATTTTACATTTCTGAAGTATTGCATTATGTTAATTTGATTAGGTTAATATTTTAAAACTGGAAGTGATTGTTTATAATTTCTATACAGTTTATAACATTGTTAATTTATTGTGACATAAAAATCAGACTAATAATTTGATTTTTTTTTCAATTAAAGATTTTTTTTAATGATGAAATTTATAATCTTGCAGAAATTAAAATGAGAATATGTGATCATCCTAATGTATTGTAATATTAGTCTGTGACTGTTAGTTTAAGATAGGTAAAAGAACATAAATGCCTATTAATGTGTCAAAAATCTGTTTTTGTCATTTTTACTGGCAAAAACCTATTTTTGCCGGGGCAGTTTTTGCTACGGTTTTTTTCACATGCGGCAAAAACTTGCCAACTTTGGTACAACAGTATTAATGCACCATTGCATAACTTTTTTTGTATAATAAAATTACATAGGAAAATCATAAAAAAATTCCAATATATAATTTTTTTTAATGTAGTTAAAAAAAATAGATGTTATGAAACTCTTGAAATGTACATTGTATATTATTAAAAGACTTCGAACTCATAGTTAATTCATAATTTTACTGACATTGTCTATTGCAATATTCAATAAAAACTTTTCTGTCTCAATAAAGCAATTTTTGACTGAGCAAAATTATAGAAGTCAGTAGAGATATGATAAGTAGTGGATATCTTTGAAAAAATCATAATAACAAAATCTTTGTTCATGTTATTCTATGTTGTGCTTGCTGTAATAGAGTTTGATTGTATTACAACAGACATTCCTTGCTTATTTTACTTCCAAATCTCTCAAATAACTTCAATGCTTTATTAAGGTTTTCTTATATATTATTTTTACTTTTTGAAGTAAAGGATGCTCAGAGTTATTCTGATCTATTTTTTTTTTCTTTTTATACAACTTGTAGGTATTAAATGAAATAGAACAATATCGTTTAATAGCTGAAAGAGGATGTCAAGAAGCGTTACAAATCTTACAAGAAAGAAGGGCATAGTTATACATATTTTATATTTTGTTCAGAAAAATCAAACCTTTATTATCGAATATATTTTATAATTGTGTTTAGTTAGTTGATTTATAAATGTGATATATATATTTTTTTTTCAGTTTAAATGATTTTTAAAGCTTTTTATGCATGATGGTTGTATTTTGTTTATTTTTATTTGTAAAATGCCAGTTTTGATTTTGAAAACGTTGATTGTGATTTTTAAATATTGTTAAATATTTTCTACGAATTCTATTTTTTTAATGAAGTCAGACAGTGCCAATTTTATGGTTATGATATCACATTGTAAAGAATCATATGCATTTTTTGTTAAATATTTATTAGTTGCTCAATAGCAACTGGAACATTCCCTTTTATATTTTTTATTTTGTGGTGCCATTCCATTTTTCATGTTATAAACTATGTTTCAGGTAACGTTTTAAAAAGTTCAATTTATTTTGAAAAGTAATATTTTTTTTTAACCTTTTCATTTTTTATTCTCCTTTTCCTGATATATATATATATATATTCTGAAACATATCTCCTCAACAGTTTAAAACTGTGTATATGTTTTGCAGTAAGTGCATATTAAAGAAACTACATGTCAGTTTGGATACCCATGCCCCTTCAAAAAAGAAAAGAATTATATATATTTATGGATGTTTGAATTTTTCACTTTATGTAAGCAGATAGAATTACTGGTAAATTTCTATTTCTGTATATATTCCTGTAAAAGACTTTAAGTTTATATAAGAGATTAGGGATGGTAAAAATCTTTTTTTTTTTTTTCTAATATTATCAGTCAAATTTATTATTATTATATAAATCAGGTTTTTGTATTGTTAATTAAATATTATAGATGAAATTATTTAAGTTAGGGTTAAATTACCATGATTAATAATTTTCATTTTCTTACTTAAAATCTGTGTAATTTTATTTACATGTGACAAATTATGTATTAGATACATGAGATATGATTTAAAAAAAATTCTTCCCTAACAAATTCTTACAAAGTTAAAATTGACCAACCTTGACAGATTTTTATGTTCACAGGGGAGCATGGTATTTAAGTTTCTACTCCAGTACATGTAGTAATAAAATTCTTGTGTCGTTCTTTAGCATGTTATGACAATCATATACTTGACAGTTATATTTAATTATTATTAAAGTTTTTAAATCTTATTACAAAATTTACTAAGACACTAGAACTGTTTTGCTTCTGTAATTAAAAGGCTTTTTTTAGTTTGTCTTTTAACTTTCAAAACTTGAATTCCTGTTTTTCTGTTATTTAAAACTAAACTGTATTCCTTCAGATTTCTTTTAATTTCTAGAAGTTTACACGCACACTTTCAAAGTTTGATATTGCTTAAGTTTTATTTTTTAATTGTTCTTGGTAGATTGAGTGATTTAATGTTGTTTTCAAAGATGGTTTACTTTTAGTGCTCTTTTATATTTTAAAGCTTCCAAAATGTGCCAAATAGATGTTTCTTTATTAGCAAGATGCTTTTATTAGAATTAACTAAGCAGTATTGAATAGATGCTGTATTATTGTTAAAATATTGCCAGATTGCTATGCATATTCTTCAAATCTAAATGTTGGATTTACTGTCCTTGGGTGAATAATAAATTGTTCAGGGTTTTCATTAATGTAAATTCATTGTATTTATATCTTGTAATCATGATTCTCAAACTTCTATATTAATTTTACATTAGGAGATGAATTTCCAATTTGAAAAGTACTCAAATTACTTTTTAAACTTAAATGCTTTTAAAAATGTATTATTTCCTGAAAAGTATACGTACACAGACATGTGTGTCTGTATTTACAGCATTTAATGCATGTGCATGTAGCATTAATTAGAAAGTGGTCACTTTAATATGCAACTACTTGCTTTTAAAAAAGCTTTTTGAAGCTAACTAAAATTTTAATTTAAATTACTGACGTTTTAGAGGTGTTAGATAATAAATAGCATATTTGATATTTAATCATATTCATTTTTTGTACATTGTAGAGCAGCTATTTATGTTTATTTTGTAGGAAATAAAGTTGCTTTAAATGATTATTTAAATAAATTAATAAAAAAAATCATTGGCATTGAATTGTAGTGCAGAATATAATTTGTACTGCTTAAAAGTGTATATATATATATATATATATATATATATATATATATATATACACACACACACAAAATGTATTATTCTAGTATTATTTGTGTTGGATCAATAAAACTTTGTACCTCAAGGTAGCTTAAAACTGATTAGGTGTTCAAATTTGTGGCAGAATGTGATGTAATTCTTTTGAGGACAGTTTAGTTAATTTGTGTAGTGCAGCTAGTATTTTATATATAAAATTTTATGCAATGGATATTTGTTATGCTGT
Organism: Pardosa pseudoannulata; assembly: GCA_032207245.1. Taxonomy (NCBI): domain Eukaryota; kingdom Metazoa; phylum Arthropoda; class Arachnida; order Araneae; family Lycosidae; genus Pardosa; species Pardosa pseudoannulata. The sequence goes on from CM063498.1 coordinate 184,695,625, forward strand.
ACACAGTCTTTTAAAATGAGAATTTCAACAAAAGCACAGCAAACATATAAATTTTTATATGTAACACATCTGCCATTTCTAATATAATACAACTGTGTGTTATATAATGATAAAAATATGATAGCAGTGTTAATGTAAGTGTATAAGACAAGGCATTATCTTTATATTAAAAAAATTGTGAACCTTTTTCAATCTATTGTTTGATGGAAGAGTTTGAAACCCCTAAACCTCCTTCATTACATATGCCAATGCCTTCTGGAGCCCAATTTAAAATTATTTCTTTGCAAACATAAAGCACAAGAGAACTGTTTATAAATATTACATATTATTCATTAAATGGATTTAATTAATTTTGCCCCTAAATAAATTTTACTAAAATAAAGTAAATATTGTATTTCTCTCGTAACTCTACATATTTACATTCTTTCTTTAATCTTTGTTTAAAATAAGAGTCAGTAACATGTTAAATTCTTTAAATTTTGATAAGTAAATATCTCTAAGTAATATTGATTTAACAGTTAACTATAATGTTTCCTTAATTGTTGCTTACAATATTAGTTCGTGGTGTCATTTTCAGAATATTTTGTAATCTTGTTTATAAATAATTAATTAGTGCTATTTAAATAATCATTAAGTATTTTATATTTTGTAGGAAGCTCCTTATGATTTAATTAATGCTTTTATCCCAATTTTGCTCTGTTCTGAAATAAATTTGTTGTACAGCATAAGCAATAAAAATCTAATTGCCAGGTGTTTATTTATAGTAAGAAATTATTTATTTTACATAAATTTAATCTAAAACAATTTATACATGTTATTGTTATTTCCAAGATAAATTTATTGTTCCTATTTTTCTATGAACTTCAGCTATATAATTATACTTTGTCAGACAACTTTTTTAAAAATGTCATTTTAAACATTTTTTATTATTCACATATATATGAGGTTGTGGGAAAATCATATGTTGATTTATTTAATTTATATGATTATAATAGTGACATACAAAATCTGATTATGATGGAAACAATGTAAGATTACCAACTTTTATTCCTGTTTTTCATAAAAATATGCCTAGAGTTCAAACATTTATGTTTAAACGTTAGAATTTTGCTTAATTATCTAGATTTTATTTCTACTTTTTTACCAGACTAAACAAATAAGTTTGTATTTCTTATTAAAATAGACACTGTTTGTATATTTTTATTATGTACTTAATCTTATAATTACGCTGATGAGTTTGAATTATCACTGCCAAAGGACAATTAACCACTTACAGACTTCAGAAATCATAGTTTTCTGTTATCAACAAAATATTGCTTTCTTTTTTGTGTAGTTTAAAATGAAATAGTAATAATCACATTTGTTAGCATATACTATTTGAGATGCATAAGTATTAAATGACTTATGCTCATACAACAGATTTAGTACCAAAGATTGGTATATTGTATGTGTAAAGAGTTTTTAATTTTCAAAATAGAATGTTATGTTTTCATATTTTAATGTACATAAAGCATTCTCATGCACCATACATATTTAGGTTATGACAGCTACCTTATCACATAAAATGTTTGTAAAATGTGCTACTAATAGGAAATGCACACTAAATAAACATTAAATTAGCTGCATTTCTAAAAACCTTTATTACGTGATTGTATACAGTTTCAGCATATTTTATTTTATGTGGTATATTAACTAGGATTATTTTTCATATCATAAGGGTGTTAAGCACACATAGAAACAATTTATAACTTTTATCTATAGAACTTAGCCTGAGAAAACTTTCTGTTAATGTGTTGGCAATTGATCATATGTCTGGTATACTCCAAGATTTAAACCATTAGGTATAGTGTACAAAATAATTGAACTATTCCTGAATGTAAATTTACATACTTCTATCATTATCTTAAATAGTAATCTGAAGTTAGTATTTCATTTTGTTTAACACTGTTATGGTTTGGAAAAGTGTAACAGTAATAAAGAAATGTATGTGTTTTTTGTTAACTGTTTAAAAGAGTGATATAAAAATTTACAGCAAAGAATAGTTTTGACGTTCAGTTCCTTTATTGATAGAGTGCGGTGCTACAGTTTAATGTTCAGTTGCTAGGGTACTTTTAAGAAGATCTGCAAAGTGGAATAGTCCAATTATTCATGATCAGCACCATATATTAACACTGACATCTTTAAAGTTTGATTTGAAGAATTAATCCTCTGTTTTGATACATACAGCCTAATGAGATCGGGCTCTACTACTTAAAGTTGATTTGAATGGATTTAAACATCCATGCCAGCAGTGGAAATTGAACTCACAAAGTCTTACATCTGTAAGGCCTTGCAGCTGTGTTGAATCCCAGTGTGTGTGTGTGAATGTGCTTTAACCCTTTCAGGACAGGTGTATCATGCAGAAGCCAGTAAATTAAGCTGCTAACTTAACTAAGCTACAACATTATTTATTGTTGAATTTTATTTTTTGATAAAATTATTATGAGATTTTTAATCAAATAAGGTTGTCTTGAAGCTTGATTGAAGTTCAACTTATTAAGCAGTATTCATCTCTGTGGTGTTTATATCATTCTTTCTTGTAGAGAGCAACCAACTTGTGGATTAAAATGTTTGTCAGTATATGCAATAACAAAAAATAAAATGATTTTGCAGCCAAATGTGTTCATATTTTCTCTTAAAATGGAAATAAACATCAAGGGAAGAAAGTGAATAAAAATATACAGTTTGATCTTTACTTTATAAATATAAGGAATCATCATAAAGTTTTAATTATTACTAAAAATTAATCAAAATTGGTTTGGTTTGGAGCACTACGGTCTACTTTTTGCAACACGAGGTCTAATGAGACCGGGACCTACTGCTTAGAGCCGATTCCGAACGGTTACGAATATCCATGCCATAGTGGGATTTGAACCCACGAACTCCGGTTCCGAAGGCCAGCATTCTGACCAATCGGCCATCGTTCGGCTTAATGAAAATTAAGATAATATGCAGAAGAATGTTTACATTGTACGTTTATCTTTGTAGCAAAAAACATGTTGAATTTTATAATCTTTTCTAAATCTTTTAGTAGTAATTAGAAGTTAGGTAAATAGATTGTGGATTTCATTTGGTTTATTGTGGTTAACTTTTAGCTGCACAAATATTACAATATAAAGAGTTAAAGCTAAAAGATTTTTAATTGCTACAAATATCCATGCCATCAATCGAATTCAAATCATGGAGTCCATTATTGATAAAGTGCCCTCTACCTATTCAATCATCATCTACTGAATTATTCAGTCATTGTCTTAGACTTTTGATTGAAAATTCATATATAAAAGTTTTTTTTAAAATCAAAGTAATTTTCACAATTATTAACTTATACAGTACATACTACATTTTTACTAATTAAAAAAAGCCATTAGTTAAATATCTTTTAAACAAAAGTATAAAATTAGCATCATCTGAATGTTTTGCTCTTAGATAAATATCTTAATATGTGTGTTGATTATATTTAATTTTCATAAAAACCTTTTAGATACATAGATTAAATTAGAATCCATAAAATTTTAAGTAATAACACATTTATATTACCTATGTTATCTGACTGATTAAGAGGCAAAAATTTTTTAGTAATAAACTGCAATAAAAATTTTTCTTAATGTAATATACTGATTATATATTTTAACAAGTTGTATTTTTAACCTCACTTAAGTCCAAAACAATATATGTTATAAATTTTGCTCATCAGGAGTCTTTCCTGGATCACAAGAGGGGTTTGGGGAAGAAGAGTAATGTTATGAAACAAAGATTCTTAAGCTTTTATGTCCCAAGGAACCTGTTTCTTACATACATAACAGCAGAACCCTGAACAAATATTATTTAATGAGAAAGTAAGGACCTGTTATATGTCATTATTAACACATTCGCTGCTGATCACGTGCTGGCGTGTGATCGACATACTGGAAAATGTACTTATGACAGTGGGTTTGGCAGCGAACATGTTAAACATTAAAATTAAATATTATAAAGCACTATAAACATGTAGATAATAATTTACAAAAGGTAGAATGGAGGCAAGAATTTTTTTTTAATGAAATGATACATTAATAAAACATATGGGGAAAATGGCTTTATTTTTGTCTATCATTAATTGTTTTAAAGTTTGGTTTATATAAATATAGATTGTTGCAAATAGTAACAGCAAATTCTTTTTGGATAATGATCACTGTAACTAGGTCCTTTGGCACTCATAGCAAAAAACTGGCCTGTGCCCCTACCACTAAATACAGTGAGAAAAAATATTTTTTTTTCTTTCTGTATCATGTATTTAGAAAGATCTCGCAAAATATTTTGTTAATTCTTAAAATGTTCCTAGTATATTAATTTTTAATTTTTCTTCTATTGTTATTTAATTAATACTCTTGGGGGTATACTTTGCTGATAAACTGAATAATTATTTTGAGAGGAATATTTCTTATTTGTACGTTGAATTTTCAAAAAGGATTGATGAAATTCCTAAATTTAAATTTAGTTTTTTAAAATTTCTTTAAATTCAAAATTTAAAACTGATTCCCTGATTTATGTTAACGCTTTTTAGGAGTGTCTAGTAAACATTTTGTAAAAATCTACAGCAAGTTAAGTCGCTAGAAGCATTTTGAAAAAAATAAAAGATTCATAAAAAAATAATTTTTAAACACATCTGATTTTAAATAAATAAAATTTAATGTGATTTATTCATTTATACTCTAATTTATAAACATAGGAAATTTCATAACTCTGAGTTAATATTTTAATTAAAAAGCTGTAATGTCTACCATACTTTTAATTTTAAAACACAAAACAATTTTAAAAGCATCAGTGTAATGTAAATATAAAAATATATGTAGAAAAATTAATAGATAAAATTTATGTTATTAATAAAAAATAGTAGGTATATGAAATTGTTAAATATCTTAAAGAAATGCATTAAATAATAATATGCTAAAATTATAAAGATGTTAATAAAAGATAATAGACAAATAAAACAATTATGTATGGTGATAAAACATAAAATTATCATAAAGAAATAGTTATTTTAAAAGTTTGCTCTTGCTCTTTTGAAAATCATACCTTACACTACTTTAGAGGTACCAAATTTCAAGATAGAAAACTCTATAAATGAAAGAGGTATAAAAACATTTTTAATTATCAAATTCTCTTATTAAAAAAAAGCTGTCTTTCATTTATACAATTGGGATACAGTGGCGTAAAGTTTTTTTTTTTTTCTGCCCAGTGAGAAGCTAAATTTACTGCCCTGGACAGAGGTCATACTTGCCACCTCTTACCTCTACAAGATACAATATTTTCAAAAGGATAAAATTTTCTGAGAGTGGTGAAAAGATTTAAGATATTTTTTAATCCAAAATTAAATTTTTTTATAAACTAGGAAATAAAACTTAATCACTATTACATAGTTTAGAAATTTTTGTTAATCAAAAATTATAATAATTACTATTCAGAAACTACTAATTCACCTTATAAGCTGACAGTACAGGGATAAAAACCTCACAAGTTAGTAATTAATTATGCAGTCAAATCGAAAGGAATAATATCAAGAATGGAAATCTTACATTAAACAAAATACATTGCAAGAATTTAAAAAAAAAAAAAACACAAAATTTTTAAAAGTTTATTCAGAGACATAATTTAAAGTTAAGAACTTCAATCGCCCATTTTATAAAGATCTCATTAACTCAAGTTATTTCCAATAACTTTTGATAGCCATTCAAATCCTGTTTATTTATTTATTTTTTTATATATAAAAAGTACTTATTAATTTTCATGATTTTTGCCATTTCAGCAGAACTTTATGAGCTTCAATCTTACAATTAAACATGTATCTAATTTGGAAATCTAGAAAAGTTGAGGGCTGCAAGTATCTATTTAATGGGCACCTACTTTGTCACTTACATGAATGATGGGTTAGGCGGATTCCTTAGGCCTTCGCTCTAGTTAAATCTGTAACTCAAAATTTTATCATAATAATATTTTTCAAAGGGCACCGTATCCTGCCCTTTTATTTTAAGTGGTGATGCACCCTGTTGTTCTCTGAATTCATTTACATTGTGCCTGTATTTTGTCATAGAGGTTTTTCTGCCCTTTTACTTAATAAAAATTGCCTTTTCACTTAACTAAAATTGCCTTTTTTGATAAATACACTCTGCCCATTTGCAATAAAAATATGAAAGTGAATCACAACATCTTGTGTAAGCAGTAGAAAGCAAAAATGGAGTGTTGAGACTTCAGGGTATTTCCCACTGTAAAGAAATATATTTTTGAAACTGACAAGCAGGGCTGAATTTTGGTAAGTGTGGGCCTCTGAGCAAGAAACTGGTATGGTCAATTTTACAACATCATATAAAAATTCAGGTTTCACAAACCTGGCTTGAAAAACTTTTCAGGCCATTTTCATAATCCTTAAGCTTTTCTTCATTTGCTGAGGGTATTGAATTTAACCTTAGGAAATGAGATAAGTCGTTCTTAGCTAACTGCCCAGCAAACAGGTTAAGTTTTAGTTTAAAAGCTTTGAAATGGGCCCTAATATCATCCATAAATTGAGTTTTCCCTTGCATCTTGACATTCAGTTGCTCATATGACAAAGAAGATCTGTGAAAAAAGTCCAAAACCCATTCTGTATCTTCTAACATTTCACACTCCACAGAACACTGTTTTGCATGGAAGAACAACACAATGTTGTCATTTCAGCTGCCAAACTTTTTAAAAAGCACATCCTGCTCTAAGCCACTTTACTTTCATGTAATACAGTACATCAGTGTATTCAGATTGTATAGACTGAAGAAAATCTCGGAATTGTCTGTGAGTAAGCCTACAAAATCGAATAGTATTTACAAGTTTTCCGACTGCATTAAGCACAGATTTCATATTCAATGCAAATTTACACAGAGCATCTTGATGTATAATACAATGTAGAAAAACAACATTGTTTCTGGATAGGTCTGATGAATAAGTCGAAGAAATCCAGATTTTTTTTTTCCTGTCATATTTGGTGCTGCAATAGTTATAATAGTACATAAATTTTTTATAGGCACTTTCAAAGTTAAAAGCTCTTTCTAAAATTCACAAAAAATATCACATCCTGTTCTAGTTCCCTTTAAAGAAAGCATGCATGCCAGTTCCTTGGTAATTTCAAAGTTCTCAACAACACTTCTTATAAATAATACTAATTGAACAGCATCATTTATATCAGTGCTTTCATCAATAGCTATGAAGCAAAATTTAAACTTGCCAATCTTTGACTCTAATTGTGATGTCAAATTTTTATCGATGGCTTTCATTCTAGAAGTCACTGTTTTTCGAGATAAGCTTAGAGTACTTATTTTTCTTGTCTGGGCATAAACATCACAAACTTGGAGCCTGCATTGTTTAATGAACTCTCCATAACTGAGAACTTTATTATTTTTAGCAATATTGTATGCTACAATGTAATTTCTATGCATAGCTGCTTCTTGGATACTGTTTACTTTCTTGAAAAAATTTCGTCAACCTGATAAGTTTGTACCAAGGTACATTGTTTTCTTTCATATTCAGACATTGCTTCATAATTGAAATTCTTATGCTTGGATGTGAAATGATGTGAAATGTTATATTCTTTGAAGATTGCTATAGCTTCATAGCAGATGAGACACACTGCTTTATTTCTTATAACTGTAAAAAATATTTGCAGGTCCATTCATCATTAAAAGCACGACACTCTGAATCAACTTTACCTTTTCTAGCAGCCCTTTAATAGCTGAAATATTTTATGAAAATCTAAACATATACTAGCTACACTATACTTGTAAAAAATTCACCATGATTCACAATGATGTTATATGTCCAAAAACAATAATATTAAAACTTGTGCCAAAAGAAAAAGCGACTGACTGAAGCTTATAATATGCAAGGTCTAATTCACTTATATTGGATTCTGTATGTGTGCTCTCTGAGAAAGAGATACCACTTTGTGATGCCAATCTACTGCTATAACTAACAAAGAACTACCGCTTTTAACATTTTACCAATTGAAAGCTGTCGGTGCTTGATATTTCTGTCAATTTATGCTTTGTACAACAAAAATAGAGAAAGTGAAGAGATCATCAGTCTTTTGTAAAGAAGGATGAACAAATATTTAAACAAAGTAGAAAAAGAAATGGATATATGATATAAAAATATATATTTCTTTTAATTTGCCTCAGACTGGTAACTTAAACGGGCCCATTCCTGGCCTATCCTGTGCATCACATATGACCAACACATTTAATACTTTATACACTTGTATGTTATATGCAATACACAATATAAAATATATAAAAGCTTGTATATCACATACAATATACACTATAAAATATATAAAAGCTTGTGTATCACATGCAATACACAATTTAAAATATATAAAAGCTTGTATATCACATGCAGTACAAGGTATAATATATAGTACATTGTGTATCACATGTGATATACAAATGTATGAAGCATTAGATTTGCGTATCATATGTTATATACAGGGCAAAGGGTTAGTTAACTAAAATTGCATTTTCTCAGTAAATTTTAATCCTTTTAATTGTGTTTAATATACTTTTATGACTTTGAAAGATCTTTTTCACTCATTATTTTATAGAAGGAATTTAATTTCCCCTATCTGTCCAAAATTCCAATTCACTAATACTTGTTTTTAAATCCCCCTTTATAGAAATCAATAAATATTTTCAGAGATTTATTTGATCTTACAAACACCTCTGTAAATCTGACACTGGTTGTGAGTTTCTTTGAAATCAGCAAAAGCATTGAACAATCTCTTTACATAGGAAAATTAAGCCATTTAAACAAAATTACAGGAAGCAATCAGCAAAACAAATAGCATGTAATATTCCTGAAGAACATTAAATTTAGTTGATATTAAAATCCTTTATGTGTGTATCACAATCTCTTATATAAAGTGGCATTGCGCAGCACAGAGATGACGACAAAAAAACATTATTTCTGTGCAGTCAGGCTCATTTGTATAAATTAGATAACAGTAATAAAATACTTTTTCAAATGTTTATAATGTTTGTATAAGAATAAAATTAAACTGATAAATTATTTTAATTATTTAACTAAATAGTTAGCAGATTTCTACCAAACTGCTAGAAACAACTAATTTCAATTTTTCATACAGTATTGTTTTCATTCAACTGATAGGGTGGATTATTGACAAAAACAATGTAAGATTTACATCTAAAGCATCAGAACACAATTAAAAAAAAAGTTTTTGCTTCTGCATATGTCATAGTTTTCGCTTCCTCATATGTTAAGCTCATTTAAGAGATTTTAGGAAACCAAAAATATAACAATTTTAGATTTATATTTAAATAGATTATTAAGTATAGAGTATACAAGCTGCAATTTTTACCTCTAACTTATACCTCTATTTTTACCTCTAACTTATATACTGTCTTACAGACAGTATATAAGTTATATTATGTAACACCATATTCCTTGTTTTGTTTTTAAAAATTGTCAAGATGTTTTTCGCAGAATATATGATTTCCAAATGTTAAAAACAATTGATAAATATAATTTAATCCACTAACCGAATCAGAAACAGTTCTTTCTATTGCACCAGCATGCAGCGAAATCATCTGCACGTGGACTAGACTTTTGGTTTTTTGGCACCAATAAGCATCCGGATGAGGCACTGTAGTGGCGGGCGCCATGTGGTGCTACGTTTGCTGAACATATAAGTTTTTCATGGAAGCCCGAAGCTTTGCTTTTTCGACACCACCAATATGATACCATACAACAGACATGATTTTTGCTTCAGTGCTACTAGAATTCTCATAAGTTTACCTGTTTTTATAGTTATAACTCGACTACTCGTAGGTAAATATTTTATTTATTGTAATTTTTAAATTTATATTCATAATAAATACCCCTTTTCAGAATGGAGAACTCAGATGTCTCAATAATTAAAGATTTATTGGAAAATCCATGTTCTCTGCACATCCTTCATGAAAACCTACTGCACGCCACTGATACATACATATATATATATACATATATATATACACATATATATATATATATTATATATATATATATACATATATATATATATAATTCAGAATAAATTATTAGAAAATACTAATCATACAGACTTATCAACAATAAATGGGATAAAGTAAAAAATATACTTCAAAATGTCAGTTTATATGCAAAACTTTTTAAAATATTCATTATTTTAATGAGTTTTCAGAGTGATTTCTGACCAGTAAAAAAAGTTTACATTCTTGTAGTGTTCAGCTCCTCATTTAAGAGATTTAAGGAAATTATTAATATAGCAATATTAGATTTATATTTAACTATCTTACTCAGCAGTATAAAAGCTGCAATTTTTACCTTTAAAATTTAAAGGATTTACCTCAGTAGTATATTAAAAATTCATTATTTAATTGGAATATTTACAGCTAAACAAATTCATCTAAAAAAGAAATAGTTGTATGTAAAGTTATATTCAGTAATAAAATAGTCAATGAAGAAAATAAGAATTTTAAAATTAACATAAGTATATAAATATATGATTCAGAGTAAATCTATAGAAAATATTAATCAATGAGACTTGATAACAATAAATGAAATAAAGTAAGAAATCTACTTTCAAATATCAGTATATATGCAAAACTTTTTAAAATTAAAAATTATTTTAATAGGTTTTCAGAGTGATTTCTGGCCAGTAAAGGATTTAGATTCAAAATCTGAAATAAGAAATTTTATGCACATTTTTCTAATGAAACATAACAATATATAGAATTATAAATGTATTTTAAACACAAATATTTTAACATAAATGATTTCGACGATGATAATGAAGACTGCTATATGTGTGAAACTTCTCATGGCAAAGGTTACAGGAATATGGTTTCTCACCAGTATGCAGTCGCAGATGTTCTGTGATACACTTTTTCTGTCTAAATCTTTTTTTGCAGATTTCACATTGATATGGTCTAGGTATTCTATGAACATGAGCAATATGCTTTTGAAGGGACTCCTCACTAAATGTTGAAAGTGAACACTCTTGGCATTTGAACTGCAACATACTGGAATTTATTTCACCGAACTCAGATTGTTCAGTGAAGCTTAAATTCTTTAATCCTTAAGAAAAAAAGCAAAAAAAAAACAATGTTACTGGTAGCAATTAAGATAAAAAAAATCACATTTTTTAACCAAAAAAGTAGTATATTACAGAGCTTTCAGAACACTAATATACTATCCAAGAAAGAAGACCAGGTAAGTAGAACTCATTCACAATATTCTAAAAACTGTTATATCATATTTTCAGGCAGATAAACTGCAGCTTATATATATTTAAAAGTTGAAATTTAACACCCGTGTTGCATCTGCTTGGACAACATGTCTAAAGGAATTCTATTTTCCCTGTAACCAAAAATAGTGATAAAGGTAAAAATACTATTATGACTCCTACTAAAATATAAAGAAACATACCTGTTTTTAAGTTATTGGGAAGAGAAGAATGTGGTAGAAATTAGGTTGTCGATAGAAAATTTAAAGTTGCATCTGGTGGTGAAAGTCCAAACAAGAACAATTAGTCTGGTTTGGTTTGAAGTACAACAATCAACTTTTTGTAACACAAAGACTAATGAAACCATGATCTATACATTCATGCCAGAAGCAATATTTTAACACAGAAAAGTGTCCTACCCAACTGGCCACTACCTGTCTCCAAGAATAGTTAGAATGAATGTCTAAGAATAAAATATCTCAATGGTGTAGACCACGGATAGACAAACTTTTTCTGCCGCAGGCCAAATATCCAAAGAAAATAAATTTGGTGGGCCAAAATAAATTTTTCTAAAATTTTAAAAACAATATGCAAGTACCTAACGGTTTAAATACGTTAATGAGATGAATGAAATTGTGATTTCATTTTTAAAAGTTCCTTATACTGAGGTTTGAAGTGAGATGTACTGATTTTAAGTAACGATGCTAAATTCTCATCTGCTAGTCTACTTCTGAAATTATTCTTTCTAAGATTCAAAGTTGAAAACACTTGTTCACATATAAGAAGCAAATACATCGCTGATCTTCTGGGTGGGAGATAATAAATTTGGGGATATAATATTTAAGCAAAGTAGAAAAGAAGATGGATATATAACGTATAAATATATATTTTTCTTTTAATTTGCCTCGGACCGGCAAATTAAAATTTTATCCGCAAGCCGGAGAAAACCTTCCGTCAGGCCGTAGTTGGCCCATCCCTGGTATAGACTGTCATCTTAGCATAGACTGTTTAGGAGGGCAATTTAGGGAAATGACTATACAGCAGAGAGAAAAGGAATTATTACTGTCAACAGTTAAAATTACCTGCATGTAAAAATAATTGCTAAACAATTGAAATTAAAAACTTTGTTAGCCTAACATTGATCTGAATGAACTTTCATTTTTGTTTTATCATCAAGTTCAGTATATATGCCAAATTGTCTTATCTACCTGAAATTATGGTAATCATAATTGGCAAACTTATTGACATTATAAGATAAAAAAATGGCATATAAACAAATAAATGTGATTATTTTCCTCTTAGAATCTTTCCATTCTACTGATACAGATTACAATACAAAGTACTATGACCTCTCACATATATGGCTCTCAAGGGACTGGGAAAAAATATCATATAAGTATGATATCACTCATTTCAACAAAGTTTTTTGAAGATCCTTAAAGCTACAGTTGGGTTATGTGCCATAGAAATTTCATATGTTGAACTGGCACAGAATTTTTAAAGTTAATTTAAAGCTATTAAAAATATAACATACAATCATTAGAAATGTAAAGAATTTCTTACACATATTTAAGTATACGTATCATAAATAAGCATAAAAACAAAACCACAAAAGATGAAACTGATATTGTCTTCCTCCCTATATCATTTCCTAACAAACATACTGTTATCTCTTATTTGTCCACTTACTGTAGTCTTATTATCCACTTATTAATTAACAGAGACAAATGATCATCAATAACTGATAGAAGTATAAAATCCTAAAAAATGTGTAGCTCATTTTACAATTTGTTGTCACTCTGGTGAAAGAAAATTACTCTTTTCCATTCGAAACAGCATTGCACATGTGAGAAAATGGTATAACTGATAAAAATTTAACATTATTTCCCATAATGCTTCAAGATGCCAAAGTGAAAGGTCACTGCATATTCATTCCTAACAGAACCAAATTAAAAATTAATATAGTAGATCTTGCAAGATTTTATTACTAAGGAGATGATCTGGAATAATGAGCATAAAAATGGTACAGCTCAGTACAATTTTTAATAATGAAATATCTTTTATTAAACAATGGTACAAACATCTAGTCAATTATTTTGAGAAAACAGACATTCAATTATAAAACAACAAATAATGTTTTAGAAGACATATTCTGGGTCATATTCTCAAATCTATATTTTTTCAAATTCAGAATTGTAATTAATTAAAAAGCAAGCAATCTTGGTGGCACAAGATACAGAAATTCCAAAATATAAACAACTAATTACATTACTATACTACTAAATTACTAATTTCATTTTTTAGTAGCATTTTAATATATATGCTATAAAATTCAATTTAACAAGATGATGTGCAAAATGTAGGAATTCTTCTCTGAGATCAAAATTTTAATATCTTATAAAAAAGTTCCATATTTATCAACTAGTATAAAAAATAAAGCTATTTAACTGAAGTATCTTCTAAATCTTGCAATGTCTTATATTAAAGTAACTTTTTTTTTTCCTAGTAGGTTACCCCTTTTCCCAATATTATTAGGAATATTAAAATAGAATAATGAACCAGATAGTACCCTTTTATAATATTTCTCATTTAACACTAGAATTACAGCGGGTGTCATTTTGACCCCTTGATAAGATATCTGCATATTTCTCTATATCATATAATATATTTGTGATAAATAAATTAAAATAACTCAAATTATGACAGTTACAGTTTGTTTTTAAAAATATACAGACTTTGCAGGTATGTAGGATCAATTAAACGATTTACTACGTTCTCTCCTAAACTTTGAGCACTTGGTTTCATTTCATCTTTTCCTAAATATGGAAATATGTTTAATAAGTATTTTATCCTAACATCTACTTCTAGCCAAAATTTTATTCTGAATTTATCGAGCTTGTTAGGCATATACCGCAAAACACGGCATCTTATTTTTGTAGGGAATAACTGTTCATCAAACGTAATATTTTCATTTGGTTTGTAGCAAAGCTTACAGTTTTCTATAAAACTATTCCATACCTCGGATATTATTGTAAATTTATCACACTGCAAACGTGAAGACCTTGTTAGTTTATTTTCAAAACGAAGAAATTTCATAACTTCCGGAAACCTATCTCTACTCATAGTTTCATGAAAAAACTTTGGTCCCCAAGTCTTGGACCACAAACTAAGAATTGGTAAGCCCTTGGAGGCTAATGCCCCCTTACGTACAACAACACTATGAATGCTTCCAGTTCTGCTATTAAATAGTGAAAGAGTCATTATGAAGTTTACACTTGTCTTCAACATCAGTATATAGCCTGCCATATTTCTATAATCATTTGTTAGGGCTAAAATAAAAATACGATATTCTTGAAATCTTTACTGTTTTGTAAATCACAATGATTTCAGAAAAGTCAAGAAAGGATTAAGATATCTGCAAAAAACTAGAAGAGCTGGCAGAGATAAAAGTTTGCTAGGTTTCAAAATGATCCCTTCCGTAATTCTAGTGTTAAAATCAGTACCATCAGCAAACATATACTTCAAATATAAATAATGTAAAATTACAAATATTATTTATTCTAAAACACTTGTTCCTAACCTTTATTTTACCAAGCCTCTCTGGAAACAATAGTCAGTGAATTATTTATAGTCTTAGATAAAGACATATAATATATATAGAGAGAAATAACTCTTTATAGCAAAGAGTGAAAAAAATTTACTGAGAAAAAACACACAGATTCAACAATAAATCTTTTTAAAGAAATCATCTCTCAGTAACATGTAACAACAACCAAAACAGTGAAAAAACTATTCATTCGCTATTTTTATCTTCCAACTTTAAACACAAAAATATGTAATAATTATGAAAAAGAAACATTTTATGATATATCCTAATCATATTATGCAATTAATAAATTTTCGGATTCTAGGTATCTAGACTGAGAAAAGTAAGTTTGCATTTAATAACAAAGCACACCTGCCATATTCAAAGAGTAACAATGAACCCTTTCTTTGCTCCCAAAATATTAATTAATAAAACATGTATACTGAAAGAATAAACCTAACTAAAAATTTTATGCAATATTTTACCCCCACATTTTAACAATCTTTGTATGTAAATATCATTTCTACAGATTTTCGGAACTTTTTCTATATGCAAACAAATATTTGAAAGCTTGAAATAAAGCTTTGAAATATATATATATTTCAAATATATGTGAATAAAGCTTTGAAAAAAGAAGAAAAAAAAAACAGTTCAACTATTTAAGAAAGTTTTATTTCTTAGACTATTATCAATCTGTTAACCCAGTAAGTCATGTTTAGGTTTAAAAAAATTATTAAGCAAAATAATTTATAATTTATAGCTAGTATATGAACAAACAAGATGCACTATTCCAAGTACATATAAAACATATGTAATTTGTAAACATTAGTAATTGCTAAAATCTACGTAAAATTTTGAATAAAACACAGAAATATATATTTCCTTAATTAAAAAATTCCTCTTAGTGAATATTTTTTATCAGGAATACAAAATATAGATAATTTATTAAAATAATACTAACAACGAGTTTTTTCACAAGCACTGTTTGCAGAAATCGAAACAGATAAATGTATATGAATTCCTATTAAAAAAAATTAAATCTTGAAACCAAAAACTTTTTGAAAGTTTTTAAAATTTCATTTTATAAAGCTCTTTATAGGGAAGGTGGTGAAGTGATCACATCTCCAAGCAAAACTTGAAAGAATCAATTTATTAAATAAATAAATTCAAAGAATGCAATGTTTTCTGATGAAGTTACTCATTATAAACAAATTCTATAAACAAAGAATATATATATATATATATATATATATGATTTCATTTGAAGGAACCTAAAAATTTGAAATTCAACACAAAAAAAAATGAAACGTTTGAATTACTGCACATGAAGGTTTTTAAAATGTCTATCCAAACTGTCTTTTCGATTGAACTCTTTAAAACAGGTTGTACACTGAAACCTTTCTAATGTATGAGTTCGAAAATGTCTCTTTAAATGCTGTAGACGCATAAAAAGTTTAGAGCAAAGAGTGCATTTAAATTGCTGATTTTCTCTCTGGAACTGACGTTTATCCCAATTGACTAATATAACATTATCTGTAAAAAAAAAATAGAATAATACATTATGCAAGTAGAACAAAAATCACACTGCACTTGTGCAACTCAGTACAATTTAAAATAATAAATATTAATAAATGCTTTATTGGTTTACATGATACATACAAATAACATGAAGTAAAAAAATAGTAATTAGAAGACCTAAAAAATGTACGTTATACATCTCAAACACTAAAATATTAGAAACTAATTTCAAACATTAAAAATTTTCAGTTCATAAATTGTAACAATTTGTATTTTTAGCCAGTAAAAACACCAATATATTTCATATTTAAATTGAAAGATATATGGTTTGAATAAAAAATTTAACAACTATAATAGTTGTGTAAAAAGTAAGTATTATGTCCTTAAATATGAAATCAAAACTGTTCATGTCAATTTTGCTTAAACAGGCTTGCAACTGCTGAGGTACTTTAAAAAAGGTGAGAAAAGTGACAAATAATACAGAATAAGTGACTAAAAAGTGACTAAACATTGAAAAAAAAAAGAGCGATTTTTTTTTCTCCTCTTGATTACAGATGCTATTATTAAGATTTTTCTATTTATTTTAACTCTAAATCAAATGATTCATGCAAGACATGATTTTAGCATCAAATACAAAAAAGGTTAAAAATTTTGTTTAACACAACTCAAGATTGCTTTTTATTCAAGAAAATCTATAAATTAGATTTGAATACATACAATACATTAATTTTATAATCACAATTTTCTGCATATATTAATGAAGTTTTGAAATATGTACATAGCTAGATTAGAGTATCTAAACAAAAATTGTGAAGAAAAGAAAAAGAAAAATGTGTGCTTTGACGTAAATTACTTTAATGTATTAAATGTACATTTCAGTACAAATGTAGATTTCAGGAACTTCTTTACGACTTTTTAAAATCACTAAATTCTGGAAACCATTTGACTAATTACATTTTAATAAGAAAAATAAGATTAGAGCATCACATTTTTGGTCTTTTATTAAAATATTTTGTTATTAATTCAGATTTTCTTTTTTCAACAACAGACTTTTGCTGTGATACACCATGAAAAAAGTGACTGTTTACTTAAAAAAGTGACTAAAAGTGATCAATTGTAAAAAAAAGTGACTAAAGGTGAGAAAAGTGACGGAATTGCAAGCCTGCTTAAAGAAATGAAATTTTGGTAAAGCATGATTTTTCACATTGGAAATGAAATGTGAAAATATTTTTATAATGATCGATGGCAAGTAAACACATGTCTTTTCAGATGGTCTTGACGAATAAATGATTTATCACACATTGGGCACTGGAAAGAACGCTTCCCTAAATGAATCAATAAATGTTTTTTATAGTTGGATGAATTATCAGTGCCATAAAAACATTGAGGACATTTAAATTTATGACACATGTTAAAATTCCTCTCGGGGAAAGATCTTGCCAGCAGAGAAGGGATCCTAGTTACTGAACCTGAAAAAGTAAGAAAAATCAGTTAAAAATAAATATATGACACTCACTTCACATTACAGCCATATATTTTAAAATCAATGGAAATTTTGATGGTAGTATATTTAAGATTTTGTTGTGGTTGCAATATTTTTATAAAAACAAAGCATTTCATAACTTTGAATCAAAACTCAAATAAAAAAAGCTTATAAAAGAAATTAATAAACATTTTACCATTTTTTTAATCAATATACAACTAAGCCTATTTTATTACATCAACAAATACACTTATATCATGGTTTCAATCACACACACACAAAAAAAATTAAAGTTTTTAAACACACAAAGTATTTTTGCACTTGTATTTTTATACTTAAAACTGAGAAAAAACACAAAAGTCATATAAATTAGAAATTTTATACTGTAACTGGTTAAAAAGAGTTGAGTCTTACCAAAATAAAAATTTCCATATAATAATAAAATGTGTAGTAAATTTATAAAATATATCCGAATTAAAACAATACACATTTACCTGATCCTTATTGAATTAAAATATCTATATTGATTTCAAAATCTTATGCAAAGTTTAGAATATATGACATTTGTTAAATACAATGTAAAAAAATTTCACTACCTTGGAAAATTAAAAATTATCAACTACAGATGAGTTGCAAATCTATTCTTTTAAATGAGCTAAAATTTCAGGAATATTTTTTAAATGGTATACTAATTAGATAAATTAGTAAACCATTTAAATTGTAGTAACAGTAAAATATTTTTTAAAGTTTACCAAGAGAAGTTCTAGGTATGATAATACTCGGGATGCAACAGTTATCCGGCCAACATACTGCATCTGGCATATATAGCCACTATACCAGATAATTGGCAGTAGCCGGATATTACAATTATGTGGCAGTACATCTGGCCAAAAATTATACACCAAGAAATAAGATAAATAAAACAAAAAAAATACAAAATGTTAAACAATATACTATATGAAACAAGGCGTATAAATATTTTGGAGCATTATGTATTATTGTATAAAGTATTTTGAAGCATCAGTACATCCGACCAAAAATTATACACTGAGAAATAAATAAATATAACAAAAAAAATGCAAAGTTTTAAACAATATACTATATGAAACATATAAGTATTTTGGAGCATTATGAAAAAAAAAAATAAAAGCTTTATGGAAAAAATTAAGTTTATCTACATATTTCATTACAAAAAATCATAAATTGTTCTTTTTCAGTCTCAACTGCAAAATTGTGTTCTTGCATCTGAGAGCACAAAAGATAAAACTTATTTTTTTGGAGGATAGAATAACAAAGACTATTTACTTAAAGTGGGAATATGTTTTTGAAATTTTTCATATAAAAACGTAAGAACCATTAAATAAGAAAGGTAAAGGACTATTAAAAATGCTTTTATTCAGATTTGATTTTTCTAATTAAATAATGTTGGATTGGGATATTGAGTACTGAAACTTGAATAAAAAATTTTAAATAAATTATAGCACAAATAGTTGATTAATTAAAAAATATAAAAGGTGAGAAAAATACAACAATTTCGTTGCAAAAATAAAGTACATGAAGCTGATTTATTTAAAATAAATTCAAAAAGAAAAAGTTCGAAACATACTGCATCTGGCCAAATTGATATCCGTTGCATCCCTAGATAATACCAAGAAATTTTGCTAATTTAAGAAAATCAGACCCTATATAAAAATAATGGTAAAGATGCATTAGAAATTTATGGGATTTTTGTTTCTGATGGAGTTATTAAAATATCTTACTTATGTAAGATGTCAATTCTTTCTATTTTATTTCCCTCCTAATGTTAAAATATTAATAGTACAAAGGGTCATCCAAAATTCTTTAGCATAGCACATTCCATGTTTGAAAAAAAAAATGAGATATTACATGTTTATAGTTTTCTTAGAAAGAAAATTTAAAACCATTTTACACAGTAAAATTTTAAATATAAAATAATTTTCTTATGAGCTTAAGATTATTTTGTTATTACAACAGATTACAACATATTAAGATTTTTTTGTATTGTTATTGCAACAGACACATAATACAGCTGATACTCAATTTCACTTGATTTAAGTGTTTTGCAGCATTTCAGCAGGTATTCCACCAATGAATTGAGGGATTTGTCATGTTAGGTCATTGACATTTAGAACTGTAGTTACGCACACTCCACCTCCTCCAAAAGAAAAATTCAAGAGGTGCAATGTTGAAAGATCTTGGCAGCCATGATATTGCACCTCCCCCCCCCCTACAGATCAACCAATATAACAATCATAAAACATTTTTCCCAAATGCATTTGAACTATGGAACCCCTGCACACTGTCTTGTTGAAAGGTAGCACAAAGCTGGCAGCATTTTAAGTTGATAAAAAGCATAGCACTCTTGCATGTCTAAGTATGCATCCCAAGCACAATCTTGTATATAGCATTTCAGTAAATGTTTAAAACAATTTGGAACCAAAATATTAATATTAAAAAAGTAGAAAATTAAAGTTTTTGTTTCAAAATTAAATTTTGATTAAATATGAAGCTTTAAAAAATATATTTAAAAATGTATTTTTACCTGAGTATTAAAATAAAATACAGTAAACTTTAGATTTTCAGTGTGTGGGGAGATATCTTATAGGTTTAAAATGTATTTATTGTGTTGAGAAAAACTAATGTTTCAAACTCTCAATGAATAAATAATTACAAAACTGAATGACCAATGAAAGGCATCTGCCCCCCATCCTCTCAACAATAAAAAAAAGTAGGTGATGTTTTATAGATTTTCAGAAACCAATATCTATTTTCATAGAGACATAAAGAGAGATGCTATCAAAGTAGTGAGGACCCTATAAAACAAATCTTTAATTAAATATAAGAAAATTTGTTTAATTATAAAACAGTAAAAATATTAAAATAAGTAAAATACATCAGAAGTGGCATCAAAAGTAGAATTGAATACAGTATAGTCAGTTTTTAATACTTAGGGGCTAACTATATACTGGAACTTTCTATGCAAAGTTGACATAAATACCTGTATAAATATCAATATAAACAATAAAATCTAAACCCATAGATAACAGATTCTTGTAATCTGATCTATTGATTAATCCTGGCCAACTCAAAAATCTCTGCATGCAGTACTAAGCATGTTTTTGTTTTTTCTTTTGGCAGGCTGCACTGTATATATATAATATATATGTGAGAATTTAAAATACCTTATTATAATTTTTATTGTTATTCATAAATCAACAATGAAACAGTTAAAGACTTATAACAATAATAATCTATAAAATAACCGAAAATTATATTTACTATAGCTAGTGCTATATTTGTTTCAGTTATAAATTTTGTGAACTATACAGCAGGTTACAAAATCATACATAACACATTCTATGCAAACCACCACTGCCCTCCCCCTCACTGGTTTTAAAATATCAGAACTCTAGTTATATAACCCTCAGCTAGTTTTTACACAAAGTTTTAACTATACTGAAATATTTTATAACTCCTTTAATTATTGAATATTTAACATGAACTTATAAAAACCTAATGCTAAACAATAATAGCAGAGTAGTTTAAAAAAAGGGAGAGAGAAATCTGAATTTATTTAATTCAATAATTCAATCAAGTTCAACAATTATACTATATACTGGAATTCAATAAATAATTAAAGACAAATTAGTAACAGATATCAATGAGTAAAGATCGGGTTGAAAATATGATTATTAAACATTTTCCTTTTTCCACAATGTAAGTAGCATGTCTACAGAGATTTACTAGTTGAAGATATATACATACCATTTAAAAATCATACATTATGGTTGTCTTTTAAAGTATTATAAGTATTAAGTAATAAGTAAGTATTATATAATACATTAATTTTTTTAAAAATCTCTTTACAAATGACAAGAAAAAGTTTTTAAAAATGAGAAAAAAAAATACTGAAACTAGATTAATTACAAGTACAGCCATAGTTAAGTAGAAAAGATACCAAACACAAAATCTCTTAACATCACTTGCACACAAAACAGAGGAAATAAAATTTATTAAAAGGACACAAAAAGATTTTTTAAATTAAAAACTTGGAGCTGGAAACAAGCGACATGTTTTTAAATGCCTTTCCATGTTATCTTTTCTATTGAAATGCTTCAAGCAATAATCACATTGGAAAGGTCTTCGTACAGTATGAGTTATATAATGTCTTTTTAAAGAAGTTCGTCGTACAAAAGCTCTAGTACAAAGAGTGCATTTGAAATAGCCATTTTCTGATTTCTCTAACCTATCCAATCTAAAATCTAGAAAAACAAAAACAAGAGTTAATTAAAATTTGCTCATAAAAATCAATTAGGAAATTTAACACATGGAAAAATCAAACATGTTAAAAAAGCAAGAAATTTAAAATTGTTTATCCTGAATTTTAAAGATAAAATATGCATGGAATATAAAATTAAGAGTAAACTTTTTTCTTTTTAAAAAGACTAAATACTATCATTTTGATGGTTAAAGTAAAATTGAGACTAGAATATTTTTTTTTGCCTAAAATATTATTAAATATTTTAAATTTAGAAGAATTCCATACCAATTTCAGAAGCCTGAATTCATAAGTAAAAGTACCTTTAGTAATTTATGTGAAACTACCAAAATGATGGCATCCATCCATCTAATATTAAACACAATTTAAGAAAACATAATTTAAGATGAAACTGTTTAACAATGATTTAAATGCATATAAAACATTTTAAATATACAGATGCTGCAAAATAAGCCGATCAATGGAATAATAAGGAACGCTTGAAGGTCTTATATTTTTGGGAAATTGGGTCAGGGCGACTTTTTTATCTGGTAAAGAAGGTAGTGGTTTAGAAAAGGTTAGGACCCTCAGATCTAAATATATATAAAAAATTACTGATACGATTTACATATTGGATATTGCTGAATTATGTTTCAAAAGATTTTAATGAGGAAAAACTCAACAAATTTATGGTTAATCACAGTAGCATTTTAAGATTACTTATAAATATCAATTTACAAGGAGATTAGCCACTAGAAATGAATCATATAAATTAGTCACTAATAATTTAAGAAACAAATTTTTAAAGATATTGTTGAAACACAAAAACTTCCAACATACATATATATATATATATATATATATCAGGCCTAAAAAGGGGGTAGCTGGAAATTATGTAAGTTATAAATGATTTTAAAAAAGGAACTCTTTTATAATAAAATAAATGAAAAAGGCCCACTCTTGCGTAACTCTTTGGAGTAATGCGGTCAGGCATAGAGATACTTCACAGGAAATTGATGACTAATCAAGCAAGAATTTGAGTTAGCGTGTGGACATGGAGCTGTCAACACCTTTCCACGCTTAGCTCTGCCATGAAATAAATGAAAAGGAGCAAGTTTTGCTTTTAAATAAAACTATGATTTAATAAACTTATTATTAACAAGAAAGACTTTTTCATTCGCCTTAACACTGACCATGTCACATATATATAATATACATATATATTATATATACCTATATATATATTTATATTTATAATATAAAGTTTATTCAAGCAAATAGTTTCTGAATACTTAATGGTTACACAGATTTAAGAAAATGTTTGGTTACATAACAATATACATGAATTAATTGAGATTAAACACACAACCACTTTTTTTTTCCCAAATGAATAAGCTAGAACCTCTAAAAAATTCAGGAGGTATAACTGAAAAATCATTCTTTCTGACAAAAAGGTTTTCAAAAAAATACTTTAAAAAATTCAACAGATGTTAATGTAACACAAACAACAAAACATGGTTCAGTACTATGTCAATCTTAATGTATTTGTTATCCAATGTTACTAATTTAAAATTAATTGTTCCTACTAACTGTAATTTCTTCTGTAATATGAGGACAAAAATGACGTCTTCAAGTTATAAAGGTAGTTAGTAAATTATCTAAATACCATGGAGACAACTTAAATACTGAGAAATAAATCAAGAAATATAATTTACATCAACACAAATAGATTTAGCATATTTAAAACAGTGAAATAAGTATAAAAGAAAACAATTGCAAATTTGTACTGCTTATTATGTAATTGAATAATTATAAAGCTAAAAAATATATTGGTTATATTTTGTGATATGACACTTTTCAATGTGTGTTTATTTAAAACTAGTCTTTAAATAATTATTTAACTATTTTCTCTACCAAT
Organism: Pardosa pseudoannulata; assembly: GCA_032207245.1. Lineage (NCBI taxonomy): Eukaryota > Metazoa > Arthropoda > Arachnida > Araneae > Lycosidae > Pardosa > Pardosa pseudoannulata. The sequence continues at coordinate 184,719,711 of CM063498.1, forward strand.
TATCAAAATATTTACATATTTTTTTAAAGTAACAACAAATGGAATTTAATACTTGATTAGCAATTAAAAGTTTTATTTAGCTTAATAATAAAGCTGCATTTATATTGTCCATTTTTATAATTTTATGACAGAATAATCACAATTACACATAAAGTATATTGTAATTGTAATTTTTAAAATGTATTATATTTTCATGTTTTTAAATATATTACAAATTTAGCAGTGGTTAAATGTAATGGGAATGAATGCTAAATAGAATGAAATTCTTATAGTACAGCACTACTTTCAGTCAACTAGCTTGAACGCAAATAGTACAAATTTTCATTTTTTCTTTCAATAACCATAGATTTTATTAAATGTAATCAAATTATTCAGAAATTCAGAGATATATACATACTTCCAAACATTAGAAACTGAAACAATAATCAAAAATTGTTCAGCATTAATATTAATTACTTTAAATAAATTAATCATGTTAACTTTATTCATTAAACAGAAGTTCAATGAAGAATGAGTTTCTGATGCAAAATATAATAAAAAATATAATCAATTAGGGCAGAGCCCTAATACTCCATCTTCCTGCAATTGTGCCTGTAGTATCTTTATTGATATTATTCTATATATTTTAGCAAAAATAATAATAATAATAAAACTATAATAATAATCAAAATTCTACATAAATAACCATGCCATACAAATTTATAAAAATAAAATCGTATGCTACACCTTAAAAATACAAGCATTGAAATAATCTGAAAAATAAAACTTAAATTACATGAATATATCTCGATATAAAAACTTCAAAAAGACTTATTTATTTTTTCTTCTAATCATTATCATACATCCGTGGAAAAAAAATATGTAGCTATACATATTTAAAAATCTTCAAGGCTCATAATCATTATGTTTTATAAAATTTAGTATTTTGGATATCATATAACATTGTTCTAAAGCACCCTTTTTTGGGTCAGAACCAACATTTGGCGCTTCTTATAATGCAATTAGGAAGACTGTAAAAGACCTCTTAGTGATTGAGACTTATAAGGCTTGGCTTAAAATTAATAACCAAATGCAAGCTAAGGAACTTGACCAAAACTATCCATTTTGAGATCAAAGAGAACTACTAAAATGTAGTAGGAATGAAATAAAAGTGGCTGTAGGTAGGGTTGGCATGATTTAAATCATTTGATTTTTTTGAAAAAATCATTGATTTAAATCATTTTTTTTTCACTTCTTTTAAAATCTATATTCCAAAGACAGGAGAATTGGGAATCAGTCAGCACAGTAATACCAATAAGTAAATAAGTGTAAATAGATAGCAAGTGCTTTCCAAGAATTTGGGCGTTGTTATCAAAAAGTACATAGTACATAGGGGTAGTACAATAATTATGACTGGTGGAATTCATTTTATGAAATGGGAGGTAAAGAGAGTGTTACAGAACTTGAATTCCAGTTTGTCTACCAAATAACAACAGCCATGGCTTCATCTGCTGGAATGGAAAAACAGTTTTCTGCTTTTGGTATTGTTCATTCTAGCCTTCATAACCAGTTAGGAGTGGATAAAACATCAAAGCTAGTGTTTTTATTGAAACAATTAAATCCATAATTCGGTGCTTAAAAAATATTGAAATAATTGTGATTTGTTTTTTTAAATAGTTTGCGTTAGAAGAATATTTAATTTGTTCTTTAAATTGACATCTTATTTAGTTTGCACTATCCAATTACAAAATAATGGAATGTATTTAGATTAAAGTTTATATATTTAATTTTAGGTAATCAGTGTGTAGAATATACTAGATAGATAAGATGTTACTTCTTATAACAAACTATTCTATGTATATTGCAAAAAACATAAAAACAATTAAAATTAGTATTCAGAAAAAATAAAAAAAAAAATCTGATTTAAATGAAAAAAATCTTATTTAAATCAAATAAATCTGGTTTTTTTTCCAACCCTGGCTGTAGGTCTTTTGACTGGTCACTGCTGCCTCACCTCAAAAAGCATCTGAACATCATCGGCATCACTGACATCCCAATATGTAGAGGATGTCAAGCTGCAGAGGAGAGTTTGTTACATATCCTATGTGACTGTGAATATTACTCTATTAAACATTTTAAGTACCTAGGATACCATCTCATCGAACTATGAGAATTAACAAATGTCTCGGTCAAATTACTGCTCAGATTTATTTCTGCCACTGGTCGCTTGACCCCAGCAGTTAAAAAAAGTCATTAAATCTTTGAGATTTAATGATTTTTTTTAACTGCTGGGGTTTTTTAGTTAATACTATGAAAACAGGAAGCTTTCTTTCCATACCAGAGATCACTGGTCATGGTGTTGGTGCTCTTTTGAGCCACCCCAATTTAAGTCTAGTCAGATATCATTTTTTTTTAATTACACAAATTACAATAATAACTAATATAATATCAACATCTAGTTTAGTTAAAAGTTAAAATAAGTCAAAAATTATATCTCAAAAATTGAGGAAATAAGAGTAGTAAGTTCAGAAAAAAAACTAGTTCTGCATATGGTGGGAGCACTTTTAATTCAATACAAAAGTCATAAGCTGGTTGTCATAATAATTAAAAGGATTTTTTTAAATGAAATATCTAAACTGTTAATTTTAACTTAATATTAATTATACCCATATTCTTTCAATTTAAAATACATGCATGTTACCTGGTTTTAAATTATATTTAATATCTGCCAGTCTACATTAATTTTTGCTGTATAAAAAATTTCCTTTTTAAAATTTTGTACAATTCTATAAACAGCTTTTATATAACTTAACTACAAAAAGAGTAAACCTTGTTATAAAATTTAGATGTTTAAAAAACATCTTATTTTCATATTAAACATTTAATATGAAAAGAATAGATAGTAACAAAACCTTCAAACATGATAAATACATTTGTAAGCAAATATAGTATAACATACAGTTAAGTATATCAAAACAGTAATTTTTATGTGTTATTAACATTTTTGGCTATAGATTTAAAAACATATTTTCTTTTATTATATGACTACAAATTCCATTTTTGAGTGACCATTTCTTATTCTGCTGCTTTGCCAAAACTATTATTTATGGTTACATATATTATTCTACATATTAGGGTAAATCATTAATAATACCTTTTATATTAATAAGGTGTTTACATCCTTAAAATAGCTGTATGTTTGAATATAAATTCTCAATATATTTTATTATTTTACTCTTATAACATTAGAGCCTTTAAAGGGCAGAAAATGTGTTTTTGCTTAATTTAAACTGTAACTTGGTTGAAGTGAACTGAAGGTTTCAGATAGTAATGGGAAAATTTAAAGGGCAGAAAATGTGTTTTTGCTTAATTTATACTGTAACTTGGTTGAAGAGAACTGGAGGTTTCAGATGGTAATGGGAAAATTTCTAGTCTGTATTTATGATATTTGCGATTAAAATAACATAAAGAAAACTGGTTATTTTTAGTGTATTGTTTATAAAAAGATCTGAGTGGGTGTAAAAAGATTACATTTTAATAACAAGTAAACAAATACTAGATGCATCAGAACCATCATTACGAAACAACCCAAGAAATAAGTTATAAATCTCTACACATTACATTTACTTTAACAGTTTTGGGGTCAATTTTAATAACTTGTATCTGAAGAAATACTCATATTTCTAAAATAAAATAGATTATGCGGTAAATGGATTAAAATCTCAACTGCGGATATTTACACTTAGTTTCAATTCAAATTCGTATCTTAATTACTTTAATTTTTTACAGTAAGCAGTTGCACGTTAACAATAGCGAACTTTAATTCCAGGTGGCTTATGAACTTTACCGCAGTGTAACATACCCCCAACAATCCTCATGGTCAGCGCCATTTTTATTGTTTGTTGATGTTCTACAGTGCCCTCTAGGGAGCACGTGGTCAAAGTCAAAATCCTAGACAAAACACGCAGTATCTAGTCTGTGGTCAAAATAATATACGCATCATATGTTTCCATACAGTAATATGTTTCAAATAGAGAAACTAAATTAAACACTGTGATGTACACATTTATGAAGGAATCACTGTGTAGTTTCTCTTTGTGGGGGTGTCTATGTACGAGATTTATATTAAACGAATTAATACTCCTTCGCATTTTAAGTTTTCATTTAGTAATAAGAAGTTGAGAAAGCTTGTCTGTTCCACAAAACTTTCATACTCTCTTTCAAGCCGATTATCTCTAACGTTCTTGAGATTAATTTATTTTTAAGCTACGATGGAGAGTAAGAATTTATGAACTTGCAGATCTGGTTCTTTAATCCCCAGTTTTATAATGGTTTCCATTTATGTGTGCTGAGTAAATGGGAACACATAAAAAGTGCTCAAGTATTTTTAAAACTAAGCATTTCTCCAACGCAAATACTTTGGAACTGCTTAAACAAAACAAAATATTTGTTGGTAATTCAACATAAAAAGTAATTAATTTTTGTAGTTGTGTACTAAATAATCATTGAATACATGTTGAAATTTTATAGGTATAGATTTGTATTTCTCGCCTTTTTTTTCGGTAATTTCAGAGACTCAGGTATATTTTAATAATTTTTATTTCAAGTATTTTTTTTAATAAGTTTACCTTGAAAAGAAGATAGTTAGCTAATAAATTTTACAAACTTCAAAATTTTTGGTAATTTTTATGTAAATTTTTTTGTAATTTATTCTATTTGTGAGCAAAATTAAAAAAAAAAAAAAAATTATTCACATAAGTGCTGTAATAAATTTAAAGAGCAATGCAATATTTCAGTAAAAATAAAAAAAAATTATGGGGTTGCAGGAAATAATTTATTAGGTAGAAAAAGAAGTATAATGTTGTTATTAAAAGTAAAAATAAGTAACTGAAATAAAACATTAACTAAGTTATTACTTATTGTATAATTACATTGTATTCTCCAGGGTGATTTTACAGTATTGTGCATGTTGCAGACACGACATTTGCACATTTCAATTAACCATTACTAAATAAATTTAACTAGATGAATATTTTTCCCATTAAGAAATTAGTACACTTATTAAACTTTTTACTACTTACTTTTTTAAAAAAAATAGGGCATATTTAAGCATAAACTTAATTCAAACTCATTTAATTAAAAAGGATTACAATGTTGCAGACATAACACAGGAAAAAACTTATTTTTGAATGCCTATATATATATATATATATATATATATATATATATATATATATATATATATATATATATACACCAAATTCTCTGAATTTTACAACAATATTAAAATTTTCTTTTATACAAGGATTTCAGTGTCTATTTATCTTAAGGAAATGAAATGATTTTTTTAAAGAAATTAAAATGATTTAGTAAAAAATTAATTAAAATGAATTTGTGTGTTGCAGGCATGACAAAAAATATATGTGTTTTTCATGTACAAATATACGTACAAAGATATACTTGTTTATCAGCTTATAGTAACCTTTTAGTTGGCAATATAATATTAATACATTATATTTTTATTAATTAATAGCTAAGTATTTAATAAGTTGTGATTGCTAACTCCTTTTTACACATTTTTAATTTTTAATTTAGTGTTTTGTTACTCATTTATTTTGTTTTATGAAATTTCAAGACTTTTTCTCATTATTTTTATAAAATCATTTGCATATTCGTAAACTTCCTTTGATGATCATTAATTTGATATATAATTTTTATTTTATGAAATTTGATGCATAATACCATGTTTTTTTTTAAAAAAAAAGAACATCTAGCTACAAATACTGTGACACAAAATATCACAGAAAAATCATAATCACCCTCCACTTAATTTTAATATTCATTCAAATTTATCTAATTTTTGATCATTAATTAGATCATTATCAACAATGTTTTGTAAAATGTCCAAAAGTGTTTACATATAATGATTTTCAATTATGAACTAAAAGGAATTATTCATCATTGGTTTTTCATGGATTTATATTTAATCTTTGTTGTTTATATTACAAGCATCATTTCTGTTTTCATAGGATACAGTCAGCAGTATGTGGAATTTATATGGTTGTATCCATATGATTGTCATAAGTTTGGCAGCTTTGAATATAATTTTAGTAGCTGTTTGGACTAAATCATACTTAGGAGGATTTGCTTCTAATAGTGATCCATTACATCACTTTAATTACCATCCAGTACTTTCTGTAGTGGGCCTGATCATTCTATATGGAGAAGGTAAGGTCAGCTAGGTTTACTATTCATTGATTATATGTTAACAGTTGAACTGTTATAGTGAATTGTCTGTGGACCCAATGAAAAGTTCACTACAGTTTAAGGTTCGCTATATCCAGTTTTATTAAAATATTAAAATTTCTAAGCTTTTATGGGCAGTTTTGTTAGAAACAGTCAGTAGGATAACACATAATTTATTTATAAGTTACTGATTACTTAAATGAACAACTTATCATAAAATAATTAGAAATGAAAAATTTTGTACCTAATTTTCTCTATTATATGTGATCATGATGCTATAAAGTTTTATAATAAATATAGCTATTCATCAGGATTTCAGCTGATGTACCGTCTGAAAAAATAAATTCATGTGCCAAGCTTAAAAATGAGAAAATGTTGATCCAAATGACCAACCAAATTATAAGTAATAGCAGTTGCTTGAAAATTTGGGTTATTATTCATAGGATTGCTATCTACTTTCATTAAAGAGGAACAATCTTTTCAAGAAAACACAATTCTACAAACTGTTTTTCCATCCTCAAATAAAGATGCAGGGCATTAATGGATTAATAAACAAAGTCATACTGATTAGTTAATGGAGTAATTGGTAGTACTTTGTGAGTAATTTGTTTATTTTGAAAAAAGAGTTTTTAAATTTTCCAAAACTTTTTTCTTTCTCTCTTTATTTTATTTTAAGCAATTATTCTAGTAATTGTATGTCTATAAATCTTCTTCAACTGTTGTACTACAAAATTGTCTTTTAAGAATATTAAGGCATATTAAAACTATGGTAAGTGAAAATAGGTTTTATTTTTTAATAATTTGCTTTATCCTTTCTTTCATCCTATGATAAATGGATATGATCTAACATGCTTTTATGTTGTCATTTTTATCAAATGTATAAACAAAACAATCTACATATTCTTGTCTTTACATTCTAAACATTTAGGTTGATGTTTGGAGCATAATTGTTCTAGCACATCCATTGGCTTAACTTGATGATTGATGGCAGATTTTATTTAAATAAATTATCAAGAATTTTTATAATTAGTAATCAGATTAGTAGTCAGATTATCCTAACTTTTTATAATGAGTATATCATTAACATCATTTGTTCTTTCAAACAATAATCACACAATAAAACAATTCCATATTTTATTTTACTAAGTGTTCATAATTGCTTTTATGTTACTAATATAAAGTCAGCAGAAATTATCCAAGCGTTAATGGATTAAACTGTATTATATATACCAAAGCATGAAATTCAAACTTTCTTTCAAATAATGAGACAATTATTTTGCTGAAAATATCAAAGCACTAAATGTGAGTAATTTGTGTAAGATCTCTCTGTAAATATAAAGTAATTATGTGAATAGAATTTTGTTTTCTCTTTCAGTGTAATAGTTTGCTGAAAGATGAAGATAACTAAATGTTTAAATTATACATTACTTCTATATTTTATAATGGTACCTTTATGCTACTGTGATTTGAGTTCTGGTGTGCTTTCCTTTTACATTTGAACTTAATATAGTTCTTTCTCCTTTTTTTTTAGGTCTTCTTCTGTTTAGATCTTTACGACATAAGACTAAACCATTTCTAAAAATTCTCCATAGTATTGTGATGTTTATAATTTTTATTATATCTGTGATATCTCTGAATTGTGTATTTGATTCTCATAATAAGCGTAAAGTACCTGTACCAAATCTCTACAGTTTACACAGCTGGATAGGACTGGGAACAGTGATTTTGTTTTCATTTCAGGTTTGTTTTGTCTGCTATTCTTAATAAGCACATTTTACTCTTTTTTTTTCTAAACTATTCTTGTTGATGTTTATTTTTATTTATTAATTTTTTTAAAAAAAAGGTCACTATTCATTTTCTTTAAAAAATATATTTTTAACCTGTATTTCACATATGTACCTACTATCTTTTCCCTTTCTCTCTTTATATATACTCATACTTCCTTATGTTACAGTTGATGCGACAAATCAGTTATTATTAATACTAACCAAAATGAGTGGTTATGATTAATAATAACCATAGTAAAGCTGTTAATGTGATAAATTTCTTAGAATTAGTCACTTTAACCAATTATTTATAAATAAATCCAACTATGAAAAGTAAAAGTGTTGTATGAAAAATTATAAAAAGAATAAGTGTATTGAAAAAATAAGTTGAACAGTTGATGCCTTAATGTTACAGTTGATGTGACAAATCAGTTATTAGTATTAACCAAAATGAGTGGTTAGATTAATAATAACCATAGTAATGCTGTTAATGTGATAAATTTCTTAGAATTAGTCACTTTAACCAATTATTTATAAATAAATCCAACTATGAAAGGTAAAAGTGTTAAATTTCAAAGTATGCTCTTTTGAGACTTGAATCAGTCCATTTGCATTTTTTATTGTTGTCTTCATGTTACTTTCATTGTAAATTATGAGAACCTTTATTTTATAAATGATATAGTTAGTACATTTAATTAACAAAAAATGTTTTATAATAATGTTTTCTATTATAAAATACATTGTTTATTAATAACACCAGACAAATTACATACACTTTATCATAAAAAAATTGCAAACAAATTTACTTTTATAGGAAAACCTACTGTACCATTTGGAGTTACTTAGAATTTTTTCTTTTTCCAAGTGTAAAAAATTTAGTTACACTGCTTTTAAATTGTAATATTGAAATCCTTTATCACCTAAGTTTAAATCCTTATAAGCACTTTCTTTTGGGCTTATTTCATTCAATCTAGTCATCAAATAAAAACTTGTTTGCAGATAGTAAAATCACTCTTTGTGTGTAATCAGTTTCAAATGCGATATTGTGTATCAAGTTTATTTAATTTTTCCTTTTCTATAACAGGCATAGTGTTTTGGTTATCAGCCCCTATCTACATCAAGTATTCTTATACAAACACTTTTGCCTACATTTGCTCATGGAAAATTTAACTTTGAAAGCTTTACCATTTTTTTCCCCTGCTCTCTTATTTAGTCACTGTTTAACAGAAAATCAAGTTTTTTTGAATATTTTCTGAAATGTCATCTAACGTAAAAGGAAAGTCTTTCTCATTTTCTTAACAATCTTCTATTTCTATCATCAGTCTTTTCAACCCTTGTATCATATCTTGATGCTCTTCATTGGGCCAGAACCGGTACTTGGTCTTCCTTATAATGTAGTGAGAAAAACTGTTAAGGACCTTCTAATGGGGGAGACTTATAGGGCTTGATTCTGATAATCAAAGACAGGCCAAGGAGCTTAACCAGGGTTATCCCTGGATAAGGGCTTATGAGCTATTTAAGCTCAAGAGGAATGAGCTAAGGGTGGCCATTGGTCTGTTGACTGTCCGCTGTTACCTCAAGAGGCACCTTAACATTATTGGCATCGCTGACAGCACGGTATGTAGGGGGTGCCATATGGCAGAGGAGAGTTCCTAACACATTTTGTGTGAATGTGACTACTACTGTGCCAAGGGATTTGAATTTCTTGGATATCACTTCATCGAGCCATGGGAGCTGATCAACTTCCCGGTTAAATTGCTGCTTAGATTTATCTCAGCTATTGGTCTCTCTGAGTCCTAATTGTTAATATTTCTTAACCTTATGCTGGGACTCTTTTGTTCCAGTAAATGGGGGGTTTTCAGTATAATAGGCCTTGGGTTGCATTGCTGGTGCCCTTAGGGCTGCCCCACCCTAAATCTAATCTAATCATATCTTGATAATCTTCCTGATCGCTTTTTGTAATATTTACTAGAAATAAATTATACTATCCTTCTTTTGTAAATAAAAACTAATGATTAAACGATAAATTTATAGGTGAAGTTGATAATTATTTTCAAGTAATACCATTTGCCCTCATGCTAATTAAAGGTATTCATTTCAATTCTATAAATATTAACTACAAATCAAAAAGTATTTTTCTTTCCAATTGATGTATTTGAAGAAATATAACAATTTTTTTTAATCAAAATGCTACCAGTTGTAACATGGGTGTTACTCAGCAAATAAACAAATACAATAGAAAATAAACTAATCCATAATAACTGTACTAATATGTGTAGAATGCTAAAATTAAAATATTTTCAATATTATTTTGAAACATATTTTATATCTTATTTACAACAAGAACATCTTGTAAAAATATGATATCATGTAGCATTCGTGATAATAAACACTGGTATTCTTATTAAAACTTTAATTTTTTAAATATGATACATACAAAAGACATTTGTTAAAAGAATATATCATTTTTGGAAAAACAAACACTTTTACTTTATAGAAAAGCACTCAAGATATTGAGGTTGAGTTAAATATCTGTTGTATGAAAAGTTATAAAAGGAATAAATGTATTAAAAAATTAAGCTGAACAGTTAATGCCTTTAAATTTTAAAAATACTTTTTGGCAGTTTTTTGAAAATGTCTTGGCTATTTCATACAGTTTCAAAAGAAATTATTTGCTTTATAATACATTATATTCAAGTAGTGTTTTATAGATAATGAAAATTTCAATAATTCTTTATTTATCAATAAATTTGTTATAATGGTAAAATGTTAACCAATTGCAAAATTATATTTTTGTATAAGGATTTTTAAAAAATTTGAAAGTTCATTTGCTGTTATTTCAGAACATAAAACAATTAAAAATGTTAAAATCTCAACTGTCAAATGTATCTAGATTTGTATAACAGTCAGATGAGTTATACCTGTATAGCAACATATTTTACCCATAAATCATTTGGCCAGTATAGTAGATTAAAGTAATACTAGTGATCATACCAAACATGTATTTATAAATATAAATCCTGTAGTTTAGGCATGTAAATATATTACCCAGAATGTGTAAAATTATTTTACATACTATTCCCAAGTCATTTTTAAAAGGATGCAGTAATTTAGAATAGTTATTTATTAATCCGTAGTTAAATTTCATTATACTTATTGTATTTTCTTGAACATTTTTAGTTTGCCTGCGGATTTCTTTGCTTTTGGTATCCAGGATTTCATAGTGTTTATCGTAGGGCTCTTCTTCCTTACCATCGTTTCTTAGGCCTTACTATTTTTATTTTGTCTGTTTTATCTTGTCACTCTGGAATTATGGAGAAAGTAAAAGCATCTCTGTAAGTATTTTTTGTTTTAAGGATTACCAAGTAAAATATTGCCATTGCTTACTCAATTTAAATTTCAAAATTCACCACAATAAAATTCATCTACACCTATACAATAGAAAATGAAAAAAAATTGTATGTAGAGAATAAACCTGGTAGCTACTGAACAGATTCTGATTTATTTATTTATTTATTTTTGCTCAAAATGTACATTATCATCTCCAAGTAATATAAATTAAATTTTATTTAGATAAAAATAAGTCTTTAGTATGAAATCTCAATATTAATAAATTGAATTGTAATAAAAACACAGATTGACTGCTTTAAAAATGTGCACCTACCAAATGGTTGGATATACATGAAAATAATGTACTTTAGAAATATTAGACATCAGTAGATTAAAAAAAAGTGAGCAATATGATATACCTGACCATGGTGACTAATTGTACTTATTAGGTATCATCTGGGGAATTTCATGAAGATAAAATTAGCCCTTTACATCATATTATTTGTTCATATAATGTAGGAGAAAATGGACAATTAATAAAAGAGGTGTCCATATATTTGTACGTTTATATTTTATTTAAATCTTCACAGGTTAATGTAGAGTCCCCAAGTTTTAGACAGAGAATCTTTGATACCACCAAACACTCAGTATAAATACTAAAACCTCTTCCACTGATCCTGTCATGATATATATAATGGTTATTAACTTTGCCAGTCAACTATAAATGGCAGTACAGAAATGCATATTACCACATGAAAGAAAAATAGCTAATTCATAACTTAACAACCAGTAATTTATCTAAAAATAAAATTGTTTTGCATTATATATAAAGAAAATAATCCTATTCAGAAATGTACAATGATACCAGTTGCTTAGATGTAAGTTTACTTGGCACAATAAATTCTTTATAATCACCAAAATTTGGTAGCCTTAATTTGGAAACACTGGCATAGTTGTAATTATTCAAGCTACCATGAAGCTTTTCATAAAACAATACATTTTTTTAAAGTAATAAGGGAGTTTAATGAAATGGGTATTACATTAAATCCCGTAAAGCTTATTTCCTTAAACTTCCGTGATGCTTTTCATAAAACATATTGTTTTATGAAAATCATCATGACGTTTTAATATGATTATAATGTACAACACATACTTTTCCTGTAGCCAAATGCAAGTCACCAAATGTAGCACTTTTATATATTTATTTATTAAAATTGCCCTCTAGAATATTTTCTTAAGACTATGTGTTACAACTAATGTATGTCCTGACCAATAGCAGGACATGTAGCAGCTAGTTAAATATATAGTTCATTTTTTTTTTTTTTTTAATATGATCTGTTGATGTATCTTATGATCCAGAATTATAGAAAATATGTAATTAATATTTTTGAAGGTAGTTCTTCCTACTGGGTTACAACATAAGCTTTTCACAATATTCTATCTTGTCTGTTTTTATATTTTGGAATCAATGAATCCTTGTCTTGCATTAAAAATTTTCTTTATTAATATTCTATAAAAAATGTTTCCAAAATATAAATTAAACAGGAAACTACTAGGGTAGCATAATAAAATGTTAATTCCAAGTATTGAACTCATAAAAACATTTGTAGTTTATATTCAGAAAACTTGATTTAAGAAACTAATTTGGTAGACTGAATTAAATTTTTTAAAGGAATTTTTTTTTAAATTTCATTTCATGTGATTAAAGATATTCTTTCAAATTCAGAAAGTTTATTAGAAATGGTTCTTATTACTTTTAAATTTCATTTTGTACACTAAACCTTGATGTACTGAAAACAATTGCCCAGTACATATGATCTTGTTAGGAATCAAATATTTTTTTCAGTTTTATTATATACAGTAAATTATTAAGAAAAGTATATTTTAGTTTTTTTATATCAAAAAATCACAAAAATATTTCTTTTTTTAGAAAAGAAAAGTACCTGGAATTTTCTCCTGCAGGTATTGTTGCTAATCTACTCGGAGTTACTATTACATTGTATGCTATCTTAGTTGTTTATTTGGCATCTATGCCAGATTTTAAAAGAATTCCTTTGCCAGAGGAAAACAAACTGCAGTTAAATGAAATGCATACCAACATTGCCTAACTATCAGTTAGGTCTTGAAAATTTATTATATTTAACCTAATTTTTTTTACTGCTCTGTCCTAATATTTTATGTATATAAAATAAAATGAAGTTATAAATTAAGGTTTTGCAATGATTTTTTTTCATTATAAATTTCTCTAATACTAATACACAAGCTTCCCAGCATGGTTAACATAACTTCCACATTATTAGTCATTTAATGGTTATACTTTTAACTTCGTTAGCAAATTCAGTCCCTTAAAATTGAAAAATAGGCATGCATCATCGAACACCACACTATTGTATAAATTTATTTTAAAAATGGTTTTTGGAAAGGTTAGAAATAAAACTTGCAACCTTCTTTCAGATTGTAAAAATCTAGTTTCTGACAAAAGAAAAAAGTGAATTGGTATAGCATAGTTTGTGATAGTTTCAAAGTAGCCAGCCTTTTATACCTGGTACTATAAGTGTGTAGTCATATTTTATGAAAATTAGTTTGTATAAAAGAACAAATTCTCATGTCAGGCAGCTAACAGTTTGAGTTACTCAAACTGTAGCAAAAAGGTAGTAAATATTAATTATTCTACTTAATTGTTTAACTATATTAACCATAGTTATAAAACTCAAAATATATTCCAGACCTGTATTTACATCTTTCTTAACCTATTCTCCTAGGACTGATGTTCGAACAGCAGGGGTGTAAGAATTTAAAAAAAAAATAGAATATAATGCATTTGTGCAAGTTGTTTTATTTAAGAAAAAATTAAACAGTGCAGTGAATTCTGAGCAATTTTTATTAGTTTTTAAGAAACTGGGGAAGAAAGGTTAACCCTTTGCACTCTGTTGTTGCCGTATTAGCAATATTAATATGTTAACATTAAATCCACTTTCGCGGCTACGACGACACGGTGAGCCTACTCAATGATGTTTATACTCCCTTTTTCTTTTACACCACAGGTATGTACTTGTAACTAATATAGTGCTGGAGTTATTGGTATCCTCTATGAGTTACTAAGCTGGAGTGCAAAGGGTCAATTGGTATCTCTGCCGGGACTAATCAATCACAGCAGAAAAAAGGAACTAACTCTGCTATTCAGTTCTCTTATCTATTAAAGAGGATCACACATATTTTAAATATGTAGCAAAATTTGTAGTTAATATATTTCAGAGCATGATTTTAACTTTGATAGGAAAGGGGAATAAATTTGGACTTCTAGTATAGGAAAATAAAAAAGTCAATATTCTTTTAGTATGCTATAATATACTTGCTACTGTAATTTGACATTTCAGTTAAGGTTTCAAAATTCTCATCTTGTATATCAAATTTACAAAACATTACATATGTCCAAAATGAGGATAGTTGTTGCCAAGATTACCCACTTGGGAATTGATAGTAGTGCAAATACTTTAGAAAATTTTTAAATAAGTATTGCAAAAATCAGTATGAATTTCTAAAAGCAATGCAAATGCAAGATTGTTTCAATCCATAACTTTATTTACAAAGCATTGTATCAATTTGGCAACTATTATATCCCAGCTGTATATTTTGATATCTATCATTACTTATAAAGGATTGCCTTGCAAAAGGATGCTAGAAAAATAAATATTGCAAAACTAGTTCAAAGTTCAGATCATATAATTCTAGAAGTTTTTCAAAATACTTTTCTAAATTTTCAGAATTTAAACTTTTAGAATTATTTTAAAGTTTAATTGTGTTTATGATTTAAACAGACTTGCTAAAATGTTCAAATCAGAATTCCCCTTGTTTATCCTATGAATTGCATTAGTTATCCACAAATTTTCCATTTTTGACAAACAAGCTGACAAAGCAATTATCAAATTAAGATTTCATAACACATTAGACTCAAGGATTGACAACATTTCTGTTACTTATCATAATTTTAAAGTCTATCTCAAACATTGCCTAGTATGGCATTCGCCATTCAATATCACTGCTATACTGGATACTGCTTTCAATGGACTTATTTCTGATTTGTGGATGTCACGTTATTGGTACTTTTGAGAAGGTAAGAATTGAAGATTTAAAAAGAAACAAAAAAAGAATTGATACAAAAGTGAAGCAACTAAGTAATGTAATAATATACTGCACAGCATCTGTCAAACACAGTTCAACAAGCTGGACTTGTTACAGTCTACAGTAAGTAGCACATGAAATGAATGACATACCTGTCACATTATTTGTCAAAGAGTTATAAATGCTCAAGAATAGATTGTTTAATTAACTAGCATACAAAATATACAGATTAGAATAAAAAAAGGAAATGTGCATTTTGCATTACACTGTTACAAATAATATGTGAAAATCCAGAAATTGGTGCTAAAGCACTGTTGCATAACTTAGTAATTACTTTGCACTTCCAAAATGACTATGGGAAACCCTTAGTAGTCAAAATGTATGAAATTAAAACTTATTTTGTAAGCTTCAGCGAAAAATCACCCAAGACATTTTTCTATGAAAATTTATTATATAAGACTCTACAAATGAATTAACAAACAATGTGAGACATGATGCAGTTGGAATGGCATGAGTTCAAATGCATAATGTTGCCACTGTAATGTCCTGCAGTGTTCCTGATATTTTAAAAGTTCAGCACAAAACTATCTAATTTGATTAGGTTGTTACATTCCATAGTCACCCATACCGCCCATACCTCCCATGCCACCACCCATTGGAGGTTTCTCTTCTTTGGGGATTTCAACAATAACAGATTCAGCAGTAGTAAGAAGAGATGCAACACCAGCAGCATCCATTAAAGCTGTCCTTACCACCTTAAAGAAAAAAAGAAAAGTTATTAAGAGACTATTTAAAATTGCAATATATTAGGGAAAAGCAAAATATAGTATAATGTGCTAAGCAAAGTTTATACTCAGTTGGAAGGAGGAAAAAAACTGTTTAGATTTAGTCAATACATTCTATATTTTATTCTATTTCATTTTTGTGCAAAGCACTACTTAAGCAAACTTTTGTAATAACACTTAAAACATTTTTAAATGTTACCAATTCTTTGTATTATAAGTGCAAATGTACACAATATAGTAAAAATAAAAAATTAAAGCATCTACTGACAAAATCATAGTAATGTAATTGGAAAATCCACTATGTATTCATGTATGTATGTATATGTGTATATATATATATATATATATATATATATATATATATATATATATATATATATATATATATGTAGAGAGAGAGGGTGAGAGAGGTATATATATTATATATATACATACATATTTATATAGAGAGAAATGACAATATTAAATAAAAGATGTATGCTATAAAGTTGGTTACCTATTAATATTTCATAAAATAAGGATTTGTAGTTTATTCTAAACTAACATATTACCAAAATTGGAAAATCCACTATGTATTCATGTGTGTATATATATGTGTGTGTATATATATGTGTGTGTATATATATGTGTGTGTATATATGTGTGTGTATATATGTGTGTGTATATATGTGTGTGTATATATGTGTGTGTATATATGTGTGTGTATATATGTGTGTGTATATATGTGTGTGTATATATGTGTGTGTATATATGTGTGTGTGTATATATGTGTGTGTATATATGTGTGTGTGTATATATATATATATATATATATATATATATATATATATATATATATATATATGTAGAGAGAAAGAGGTATATATATTATATATATACATACATATTTATATAGAGAGAAATGACATTAAATAAAAGATGTATGCTATAAAGTTGGTTACCTATTAATATTTCATAAAATAAGGATTGAAATAATAAAAATACTATACTTTATATGCTTATAAACAGATATATAAAATAATTATATTTACTATCAAATGGTTATATTAATGCTGTTATGAAAGGGCAATAATTATGTGCAAGGGATAAAAAAAGGGAAAAAATAAAACATTTTCAAGCATGGTTTAACCTTGCAAGTAAAATGCAATAAAAAGCATAACTAAGCAAAGTTCAATACAGGAGCAGTTGATTTAAAATTACATTAGAAACTTTAATATTCCTTTCACACATGATTGCAAATCTAAAAATACTGACTATTTTAATGTAGCAATACAGAATATCTACTGAAATAAAATTTGCTTTTAAGCACTCTTTGTAACCGAACATCTACAATAAATTTATAAACATTACTGAAATTGAACAAAACTGATTTTAAAAATAAAATTTTTATAATTTTGAGCAAAATAAACTAAAAACAAAGGATATTAGATAAAACCAAAGAAAAATAAATACAAACTTTGCTTTTATCTAACATTTTAAAAGATAACTGATAACTTACTTTTGTAGGATCAATTATTCCAGCTTCAATCATGTTTACATATTCTCCCCGCAATGCATCATAACCAAATTCACCTTTGTTGTCCAGAACTTTTTGAGTGACTACAGCAGCATCAACACCAGCATTCATTGCAATTTGTGTGCATGGCATCTTCAGAGATCGCCTGACTATGTCAACACCTATAGTAAGAATTTAAGACAAAAATTACTTTTGAAAATCAAACCTATGAAGAATATTGATAAAATCTTGGAAGGAAAAAAAAGATACCAACATACCAACTTTTAAAATCTTACAATTTCATATACACTAAACAAAAAATCTTGGTTGATACTTTTAATGTAGAATATACTTTAATCCTTAATTTGGCTAAGTCTGGCTGCTACACCGGACATGTATATTTATAACTACTATATAGCATAATTGTCAGTGTTTGCCACAGCGGACATTAATTATCTCAATGGAAAATGATATATTTTTTGTTTATTTTACAGAGATCCTAATGTCTATACAGACATGGGAAAATAACAGAAATTAGAAAATATTTGAAAAAAAAAAACATCTTGTCAAATTAAGGGTTAACAAATTCTTATTAGAGAAAACTGCTTAAGAATTATATACAAAATTATTTTTCATATAATTAGTTAAATTGCATGCTTACACCTTTTTCTATAAAAAGATAACAGAGAGAACTTTACATATACATTATTATTTCTTATGTGATTATGTTACCAGATGAGCTAATAAACAACTTTGTATCAGTCAATGGTACTCAAAATCTTTAAACTGAAAAAAGCACTCAAGAAAAGTTGGAAAGATTAAACCAAATCTAGAAAAACATTGCTAAAAATTTTTCTATTTACAAAAATAAATTCTAGTTGCATTTTAAATTATATGTGGTTGAATTTGCTTTAGTGTAGAAACTCTTTGTAAAGTGTATTTAAAACAAGGCTTATATCAATTTTAGTTAATATATTTAATAGATTTTCATTGAGTATGGAACTTCTAAATCCAGTTCTTGTTTTGCATGCACTGCTGAATATCGTCTCATTTTGCATTGCTGTCGTACTGTTAGAATATACAAAAGAATTTAAAAGTCTGTTGTATTTCAAATTCCCATCTAACCACAAACTACATGAAGAACAATAGTACGCAATATACCTGAGGTGGAGACAATTATCTCCTCCCCAGTAGAAGGAGAAAGTTCATATGTATTTCACTAGTTCTTCAGTTTTTCCACAAGGTTCCCCCCCCTCTTTGAAATTAACTATAAATGTTTTTCAGTGTACAATCTTATGTGACCCAAATCTGTACAATGTATGGCTATAGCATACTAATTGACAGTTATGTATATTATTTTATACAACAAATTTAAGAAAACATGTATAAATACCAAAAAAAATTTAGTTTGAAAGTGTTCACTATGAAACAGGAAGTAAGGAGCAGAAAAGAGTCTACAGTCCATTTATGACTCAAAATGATAGCTGCTGATAATGCGCAACTACTTTTAAAGCTGAAATAATAAAGCACTAAAACAGAACTTATTGTTTTACTTATTCAATTTAAAAAAATCTGGGCAGTAAAATAAAATGAAAAGTCAATGTGTGTGTGTGTGCGTGCACAAACAAAAATAATAATAATAAAAAATAAATAAAATTTAAAAAAAAATCCTCTTGGTTTGCATGTAGCATATTTTAAAAATAAATCATATATATCATGACACATCTCCAAGTTCTGCTCCTAATAAATGAAAAATAATTTAACTGCTTCTACATAAAACAATCTAAGATTATCAGATGCACTCACCAATTTTCTGGTCTTCATTTTCATAAGAAATTTCATCAAGAGCTGGTAAGCATCTTAAAAGGGCTGTTCCTCCACCAGCAACAATTCCTTCTTCAACCGCAGCACGGGTTGCATTCAATGCATCAGTCACTCTGTCCTTTTTCTCATTTACTTCTACTTCACTAGAGCCTCCAACCTAAAAGAGTTGGTTTCATAAAAATAGAAGACCATAGAATATTCAAACTGAAAATACTTAGATGAATTTAAGAAACTGCAGCATAGAATAAAACTTATGCAATTCTGCAAAAGATTATATAAATTTTAACATTTCTATGAGTTTACGTTTACCACTTTATCAACAAACAATAAGGGAAAACCTTTAGAAGAGCTGTGAATTTACATATGCAATTAACTGTATAGCTGAAATTAACAGTAATTTTAAGTCATTAAGTATTAGTGAATAAAATCAGTAAGAGGTAGTTCAGAAATTCAAAAACTATATTTAAATCTTGTAAAGAGGCAGTAATTAGATATATGAAAAAAACAATTAGGGAATGAAAAGTTTTATAACCATAAATATACTGATAGTTGCATGGTATCTTAAGCGATGTGTACAAAATTTGTTAATTTTAAATAATTTAAAATTTAAAACAATCTTTATCAAATATGCATTTTAAGCAAATTTTGATTAAAAAATATATAAACATTCTCATGAAGGCATTTAAAAAATTCAACATTAAATTTAGAATACCTTGAGAAGTGCAACACCATTAGATAGCCTTGCAAGTCTTTCTTGAAGTTTTTCTTTCTCATACTGGGATGTTGTTTGTTCAATCTCATCTTTGATTTGAGCAATTCTTCTATCAATGTCTTGCTTGTTGCCCTTTCCCTGTAATAAATTCATACATAATGAAAAGGTCGATGAATGGAGATACAATTTAAGCTGCATCAGTCTAATAAGTTGCTTTAATGACACTTAACATTTATTCATGCAAACATTTTGCACAGTGGAAGTTCATTGCTGAGCAATGAATCTAAGTGGACTCTCCATTAACTTATATAACTGACATTTTGTACATAAATTAAAAACATACCAACTACCAAATCCAGAGAAAGAAGTACTCCACCAATATTTGCCCGATAGTTTTCTGAAAACACCAACATATCAGACATGAGACATTCCTTGGAAATGTACTAAATCTTGATCCAATAGAGGTTGCATCCTTATAGGGTTTTTTTTCTTTTTTTTTGGGGGGGGGGGTTATTTTACATTTGTTTGTAGGGAAAAGAATACTTTTAAGTAAGTAAATTATACACCCGACCCAGCTTACGCCATACGGGGAGTGTATTTTACTATTTACGCCATACGGGGAGTGTATGTAGTGTACATACTTTTAAGTAAAACTTTCTCATCCGAATGCACTTAATGATTTTACCACTATTTTATAGTACAAATACCCCCTTCCATAAGTCGCATATACATATACCCCATGTAACATGGTACAGTATATTAAAAATTATAATTTCTCACCCAAATAATCTAGATTTGTGTATATATGCATAATGCAACTAGAGGTTGCAAAGTTTTACCTAGGAGTAAAAAAAATATCTAAACTTTAACAAGTATATATATATATATATATATATATATATATATATATATATATATATTTTTTTTTTTTAAGTCTTACATTAAAACAAAATAACATTCTTTGAAGCTGTTCAACAAACTGTAAAACTAGTTTCTGAAACATGAAATATTTCAAATTATAAAACTGGCAATGTGATTGCTCATTACAACTGAAATCTTTCCTACCAGAAGGAAATTTTTGGAAAATTTCCCAAATTTTTCGTGGAGTTTTGAAGAATAAACAGATATTTCCCTGATTTTTCCAGCATTGTAAATACCTTGATATGTGACTTAAATATGATGTCCTAGATATGTGACCAAACTGAAGAGATTTTTTTAAAATATACTTTCTATGAAATACTTGCACTTAACATTTACAGATATACAACATGAAAATAACTTGCCCATAAAAAATAAATTTTTAAATATTTTAGTTCATTTGAATCTTGAAAGGACAAACTTCATAACAAAACTAAATTTAATGTGAAAATGTAAAAATATTTTACAAATAAAAGTTAAGAGGAAAATGCTGCACATTAAGTACCTTAAGCAATAGAGTATCATCTTTGGTAATAACAACTTCAGAAACCTCTCCGAGATCTGTTGGCTGAACATCCTCTAGTTTAACGAGATCAGCATCATCACCAAAAACAATACCACCTGTAGCAATGGCCATATCATGAAGAGTACTTTTTCTGTTATCTCCAAAACCAGGAGCTTTGACTGCAGCTACTTGCAAACCAACCTTTAACCTACAGCAATTACATTCTTAATGATTAAATTAATCATAAGGATTGTAAAATACACAAGAACATTAGTATTTATCTTGTCAGCATCACTATGTTCATATTAAAATTTTTTACAAAACTGTCAGCTTTAAAACTTTCTATAAAACAATTTCAGATTATAAGAGAATGAAAATAATTTCCTAGCCAAAATTTTAGAATTTAATTTGGGACAAGTTGAGGAAAGTTTAGTTTGACACTTAACTAGACCAAAACTTACAAATTTAGGAAAGGTGCAATTAATATCTAAGAAATGTTAATTTTTGATTTTTTGGTTTTTGTAATGGACCAGATGAATCAAAGTGCACTGATGTAATGAGCTAGCCCTTCTCCTTACTAAAATTCTATCATGAACAAGTTTTTCCTTCAGGAAAATTTTAAATAGGATGAAATGCCCAGCTATGATGTTACATGTCTGCACAGCCCTACAGTTACAATTTTTATTACATATAACATATGAACTTAATATTTTAATATATGTTATATTCTATTCCACACTAAGACTTTCTGAACTACACATTTATTGTTATTACATTTACATCATATAAGATTATGTAAATTTCAGGAACAGTCAAACTTTAGATACTTTTTAACTAGTTTTTACCAAGTTAGGATAAATTACATTAAATGGAATACCCCAATTTATATCTTCAACTAGTACATGAGGTATAGTAAACATTTACAAGTATACCACTAATTCTAGATAATGAAACTTAAATATATATATAGAGAGAAAATAGTTATAATTATACATCAGTGCAAAGCATTCATTCTCTTTTGCTCTAGTATAATTACATAATGTATCAAAACACTAAAAACTTACTTTATTTATAAAAAAATTAATTTCTAAAAGACAATTTTAAGGCATGTAACCTAAAACTTTCCATTTTGGATTAAAATAAGTGTAAAAGTAAATGTTATATACTTACTGACTCAAAAATTAAGTTATATTTTAAAACATACAATTTTTGAACATTTAACCTGAGAAAACATAAAAATCTTAGAACCTCATACAGCTTAATCAAAATGTAAGAAAAAAATTAAGTTTATCAACATATTTAAAAGTATTAATTTACCAAAAATATCAGAATTTAACCTTTTGAGGACGGGCGTATCATATATGCAACATCTTTTAAATTGAACTGCAGGATTTTCTAGTATTGAGATATCTCTGGTAGACAAGTTCACCTATAACAGACATAAAGCTACCTCTGGTGGTAATAAGAAATACTAATTAAAATGTTTGACTTAAAATATTAACAATATACTCATATGACTAAACGCGAAAGCCGTTACATATATGATGCACCCGTCCTCAAAAGGTTACCAAGGTTTTATTGCAGGCACATGTGAAATAAATATTCAAAAATACTATTCAGTTGAATTAAATCTTGTATACCTGTTCAGAACCATAGTACTTAAAGCTTCACCATCTACATCTTCAGCAACAATTATAAGAGGCTTTCGCTTTGAGTTAGCTAATTCAAGTGCAGGTATAATTGACTGTACACTAGATATTTTCTTTTCACTAAACAAAACTAGAGCATCTTGATATTCAACTTTGGCACCTTTAAAAGAATATACACATTTATATTTGAGGGAACAACTTTGATATCCAAACTTTATTTACAGAATTCATGATCACAGGTTAGATTGGATTAGGGTAAAAGAAAAAAGAAAATGGTAAAGGAAGTTTGAGTAATTAAGGTGATTTATGCAGCAACAAATGATGGGCCAATAGGAGGCACTATATGATTAAAATATTAACAGGTTCAAAATTACAGATGAAGGCATGGGGCCTATATAAGAAAGTGTTCAAGATTATTGTGAGTGATAATGAAACTGATAATATCAGGCAATAACTTTAGCTCATCCATCAATAAATTTTTTATGCATTTAAGATATAAAAAACTAATAATTATTGAAAATACACTTTTTGAAAAATTAGTAAGAAACATTTCAATAAATGAAACCAGTGTATAGTAAGAAATTTTCCCTAGAGGATTCTCCAACTTCAGTCGGTGTCAAAATTATTACAGCAATCCAAAGAGGTAATAGTGCAAGCCCCACATCCCCTTTTAGTCTGCTACTAAATAAAACTAGATACGATTCAATCCAATATGATAGACCATGTGTACATACAATAAGCATCTTTTTTAACCTCATACTTTTACCATCTGACCACCGAAGCAGGTCCCTGGAAGCTGTTACACAAGTGCTAGAGAAATTGGTCTGCTTACAAAATAGGGAGAATTGTCATAATTTCGGATGTGTTTGTTTATGAAATACAGATGAACTACGGTTACTGCAAGAATTTCAAACTACTTTTTGTCAGCAAAATTAAAGTTAATTTTTAAAACTTTTATTTTTGATTGAATATATGGATCATTTCAGAATAAATAGAAAGCAGCAAATATATTTTAAAAAATACGAGTGTTATAGGAGTGGATATTTTTGGGTGTGTTTGTTTAAGAACTACTAAAAAGAATGTTCTGCCCCAAGTTTGTTTCAGAATTTTTCCTTTTGATTGAATATGCAAATAACTAAAAAGTTACTAAAAGAAGGTTTGAAAACTTCCATTTTTAAGGAATATATAATAATACTATAAATGTAATGCAATAGAAATACTATATTTTGATTCACAGTTTACAATTTGCAGAAATAATTGGGATATACAAGTCAGTTTGATATTTAGTGAAAAGATAAAACTTTGTTTTCTAATTTTATAAATTATAAAAGTGAATATGAGATACAAATTTATAATTTCAGTCTTCTATGATAATTTAAAAAAACTCTTTACTAATTTAGTATATAAATATTAGAATTAAATTTAGATCCATTAATTTTAAGTGGTATTCAAAATAACAGAAAAGGAAAAAGCAAACAAGTGCAGTAAACTGATTCTAAAGAGCAGTAAAAGAATAGAGACACACCCCTCTTTCCTTACAGATAAGTTAACTGCAGGGGGATTAGAATCATCTTGGCATTTTGCCAAGTGTGGTTCTTCATATTGTGGTTGAACAGTATAAAGTTTGAGTATCCTTGAGTGTACAAAGATAACATTTAAAAAAAAAAAAAAAATCTATAATCCCCTTTAGAAAATCTATATATATATATATAAATGAATTTGTGTCTGTCTGTACTCTATAGACTCAAAAACCATGCATCCGATCGCCGTGAAAATTTGGGAAATTCTTAGGTATATCCCTGGGAAGGTTTTTGTAAATTTTCAACGTTCAAAATCCATTCCATCCCCCTTTTTCAAGCCTTATTTTCTCCGGTTAAACGCAAATGATTAATTTTTTAATTTATCACATCATAACTAAGTGAAAGAAGCAATATTTCTAGCAATGTGACGTCATCCCAAGTAATTGTTTTAAACGCAGTTTACCCCAGTTAAAAGCAGGAGATTAAAATTATCAATTTATCACATAATAAATAGGTGAAAATGATATTTTTGTCATTATGACGTCATTCCTTTAAATATCTTTTATTCATTTCTTATTTTATAATCGTCTGCGTAGTATCAATTTGATTTGATCTGGAAATTGAGATATAAAGTGATTCACTTTCATTTCTATGTGAAGCAAATTATAGCATTTTTATATAAGAACTAATTTTAAATTTAATTCTTGGTTAATTTTTAAGTTGTAATGAAATGTTTATCAACAATATTCTAACAACAAAAAGTACAAATTTGAGTGACTCTCATAGGCAAATAAAAACCTATCATTTTATATAGTTATCTTCATATATTTGACAATATGAATGTGTGTTTCTGTTTCATACTAAACTATGTGGTTTGACATAAATTGCCTTAATTTTAGAAAACATTTATAACTACAAACAAAATTAGCACTGTTGCTGTCAAAATCTCTGCTCCCTATTCAATCACGTAATTTGGCAAGATATATTAACGTTGCTAATCAACGTATAGTAGTAATACAGTTTAGGGTTAAACTTATATTTTACTATACAGTTTTGAGCAAATTTAATATAAGACACAAATTTGATGCAGATTTAATCGTTAGAATGTAAACATATATTTTGTTATTTTTATTTATAGATATTAAGAACAGTTTTCATTTTTATGTTTTTTTCAAACAAATCTACCCGATAAGTCAGAGTAACTTCTTTGGACAGAAATCCTTGATACCGCCAAATGAACATATTCCACATCAATACATCTTGAATTCTCAGATTAAAATCTGACTGTGAGATCCAGAGATGTTATTTCGCCCATTCATGTTCCGATATACCAATTAGTTGAAATATATTAATGAAAAACCAAACAAAATGGCAGTTTAATTTTGCGACACAAGCTTTCCATTGTTGAGTTGGCATCTAAATATGGCAGTGTTATTCATTGTTGGCATTATTATCGCCAGATATTTGGTGTACGGGAAACACAAAAACGTATCTACGCTATTTAAATTCAAGTGTAAGTATATAAATATATGATGGCATTATATATATATATATATATATATATATATATATATAAAGACTAAACACTAAACTCACTTTTGTTTATGAAATCATCTTTTTTTTCTATTTTATTTTCTTGGCGAGATTTTTATTTTCAGTAATTAAAAATTGCCATGTTGTATCAAATTTGTTTTTATTTTGCAGTTACCATTTATTAAATAAAAACTAACATATGGTTACAGGTTTTGTTATCTAAAACTCACCTACACTAGAGAAAAAAAATTGGCAAGTGATATACAGGGAACAAATAGGTTTTCATTTTAGAAATGGCAACTATGAAATGTTGAGATATTGTAACTACTTTTGATTAAAGTTTAAAATGTGATTTCAAATAATATAATTGTTCTCGGTATTTTAGCCTGATATACTTATTTCGTTTTATCAATATTAGTTTGGTATATTTCTTTCATTTTGAATTCAATTGCGCCATTTTTATTTATCCAGTTTTAAGACTTCACTCTGTATTTCACCTATTCTTAAAATAACCTTGGCAACTTTCGGTATATTTCTTTTAATTAAGTGTTATAAAAATTGAAATAATTTAAGTAACTTCATTCTTATGATAACACTTTCAAGTAATATAATTGTTCTCGGCTTTTGACCTTATGTGCTTAGTTCATTTTATCAATATTTGGTATTTTTCTTTCATTGTCAATTCAACTGCACCATTTTTATTTATCCAATTTTGAGACCACACTAACATCTATCCATAATTAGGCTTGGCAGAATTACTTAAAGAAAACATTACGGTTAATCGCGTTCAGATATTCTAATTAGTTCGAAATATATTATTTTAAGACCAACAAAAACGTTTTAATTATGTAGTACAGTCATTTTAACTGTTGAGTTGGCTGACAAATAATGACCATATTTTCATTGTTGTCGTCGTTTTTGCCAGATATTTGGTAATAGAATTGACATTAATGCAAAACAACTATCACCTATCCTGCCAAACAGTTGTTTGTTTGGAAAATTTGAACTGTGGCACATTTTGGTATTTTTGTTAGTGATTTATTATATTCTTGAAGAATTTTTTAAGACCTTAACATTAAAATTCGAGTGTAAATAAATGCATTTATAAACATAAATACATTTGGATGCATTACTTCGCCAAATCTGCTGAATGCTTAAACTCTTTCCACCATTAAAATACCGTAATTACAATCAGTTAAAAGTATATTAATATATGTACTGAGTGGTGCCGTTTATTGCCTACAGTTACAACTATTTGTCATACGCAATAACTTTTTACCTTTGAAATATCCCAGTATCAAAATCATTTTATTTTTAATAGCTAAATTTTTTAGCTCATCAAAATATGTAAATCTTTATTTTACTTTTTCAATTTCTTTTAAGAAATTAGTATTTTTTCTGTTATATGTTGGCGTGATTTTTATTTTCAATAATTACAAATTCGCCATGTTCTATCAAATTTGTTTTTATTTCACAATCGCCATTTTTTAAAGAAAAAGTTATCGTCATAAGGTTTGTTGTTTAAAATTTAATTTTTATGTATGTAAAACATTAGTACTAAAAGGTATCCAATCTCGAAAATGAATTTTCTCATTCAGAAGAGTACATATATATTACTCTCCACAGCATTTTGAAATTAGACTATTACATTAAAAAAAAGTCGTGGAATTGGGAATTATTATGCAGCGGCTCACGGGCTACACAATGCACTTACTGGACATTCAGCTATTAAAATAAACTGTTATAATCATCAACAATCTGAAATATACAAGATTTGTTCAGCATTTCTATTAATACAGCTTATCTTTAATAGTGGTTCTAAACCTTTCATAAATATTTTAAGACCCAGACCGAAGGCTGGGTGCAAAGCAACTAGTTAGATATAAATGTCAAATGACCAGTTTTTACTATAACACCTAAAGGCGAATGTTTCATATACCAATTATGCAATTAAGTATGATTATGAATTTAAAGATGAACATTACCTACTTTTTGCAACTTAAGGGCTGAATCAGCCAGTGCTAATAGCTTAAAAACCAATTTGCTATACACATTTACACTAATGGTTTTATTTCAACTGACAAATATGCACTAGAAAGCATTATTTACCATCATAAGGCTGAATTTAAATAAAAATAAAGGTTTATGATATGCATACCCAAATCATTAAGAAATAAATTTTTCTAACTAAGGAACATAGTTCTTATTAGTAATTCCTATTAAAGAAAACCTATTAAATTCTTACAAAAGTTCATAAATACTAACTAAATGATCAAGTATTTACCTTTAGCTGTATTGATGAAATAGGGTGATATATAACCCCTATCAAATTTCATGCCTTCAATAACTTCTAATTCGTCACTCAATGTCTTTCCATCCTGAAAACGAGACCTATTAGTTAAAGGCAAGAAAATTTCAAGGGTCTGTTCTAGAACAGGAAGGAAATTAGACTTACTTTGACAGTAATTACACCATCTTTTCCAACTTTTTTCATAGCACTAGATATAAGATCACCTATTGTTTTATCTCCATTTGCAGAAATTGTAGCAACCTGGACACAAAATTACTACAATTACATCCCAGTTTCATTATAAATTTAACAAGCACATTTATTAATATCAATACTACAAATAAAATTTTGAAACATTAGTTTTCAAATAAATTACTCTGAATATATCAAAATTTCATTCATAAATCATTATCTTCTTTAATCCTTTGAACACCAAATTATATTTTAATTTTGTTAGCAGGTATCAATACTTTCACGTGTTTTATTTGCAATATTGTTAAGCTAAAAGCTTGTATATAAAGAGACAAATTCAATGAAATATCAGTTTTATTAACAGTATTACACTTAAAGAATATAAAGTTTGTTTTCCTTCAAACATCTTTACATTTAGCATTTACTAATATGGAAAAAAAAAAAAATTAGTGACTCAAAGGAACTCCTGCAATAAAAACTGATGTTAAGCCACTGATGTCGAATGTGGCATTCAACACAAAAGAATTGGAAAGGATCGAAATAATAGAATATGCATGTCATTTTAAATGTGAATGCATTTTACAGAAATACCCATTATCTAACTTAATATCTAACTTACCCATTATCTAAGTTAATTAAAATAGGCCCACCAAAGTCAGAAGAAAAATCAAAATAACCAACTTGCTTTAAACTGGAGAATGGTTGTAAAGTTTAAAAAATTGGAGAGAGAGAGGAAATCCAGTTTTATTAAAAGTACAGTAGTAACAGTCAGGGCCTGATTAAAGCATGGGCCTACTGGGCCTACGCCATGTGCCCCCCAAAGTTTAGTACTTATTAAATTTTAAATAATTTAACAAATTTTGAAAATGTTTGTTAATTCTTCAAGTAATATTTCCAGAAACCTTATTCAGAAATTTAAAACATTTGAAATGTTGACAATTTTATCTAAAACACACTCCAGTTTACTTATTTACATCACTCCAGTCACTTTTTACAAAGGTATGTGAACATAAAAAAAATATAAACTTTCCTCCAAAAATATTCGTTTCTACCCTCTTCTGTAAACTAATTTTTTCTTTTTTCCCCTTGAAAGAAGGGTAGAGGGGAGGGCAAAAGACTACCAGGACCTAGGCCCAAATTTGCCTTGATTGGGTCCTGGTAACAGTAATATCCTAAATAAAGCTTATAAATTCAAGTAAAATACTGAATCAAGAGAAAGACAATTTGATGTTAATATAAAAAGTACCATAAATTTAGACTAACTAAAATTTCAAATATTATTCATTAAACTTTAACTTACCTGGGCTATTTCTTCTGGAGTTGTAACAGGTTTTGAATTTTTTCTTAATTCTTCAACAACTCTTTCAACAGCTAGCATGACACCTGGTAATAAAACAAAAAAATTGTTAGTACATATTTAAACTTTTTTTCTTTTTAAATCTGCATAGATAAAATCTACTTACCTTTCCTAAATTCAATTGGGTTAGCTCCTTTGCTAATTTTTTCAAATCCTTCTTTAGCAATTGCTCTTGCTAATACTGTAGCTGTTGTTGTACCATCTCCTGCTTCTTCATTAGTATTATTTGCAACATCTTGAACAAGTTTAGCTCCAATATTTTGGAACTTATCCTTAAGTTCAATAGCTTTTGCAACAGTAACACCATCTTTTGTAATTTTGGGAGAGCCCCAGGACTGTTCAATAATGACATTTCTACCCTGTAAGTATACAAAGACCATTTAAAATTACGAGACTTAAAATATATTTTATACAAATTTAAACAAAATTCATAAATTCTCCTTGAGTTATTACTATACATTCATCTTCTAAAAACTTTTGAATATGCATGTGTGTGTACACACATAAAAATTACAAATATTCATAGTTTCTAAATCTTTAAAGAACTTTATGCCTCCCCTGTATACTTTTAATATATACTTAGCTATTTCAGACATGCTAACTACTCCAGATTTTCGGGAGAAATAAGAAAATTCGATAACTCCGGAAACTCCTCATATTGCTTCAGAAAATAAAACTTTTGAACAGCTAAAAGATTACGATTCAGCAATTAAATACAAAGTTTTGCAAAAAATAATGCTGAATATTGCTCATTTCACGCAGTAATACTGCATGATAAATGTTTTCAGTAGTGTGCGGTAAAATCAAACTAAATTGAAATCAAATTTGAGTAAACAAAATCTAGAATCCCTGTGATAGAAAAATGGAAACATTTTAATCAGGGTCAATGTTGCTATAAGAAACACTGTTCTGAGAAATAAGTTGTTAAAGATAAAAAAGCTACTCACAAATTTTTAAATGCATTTACCTTTTACTAATTACTATTCTGTAAAAACTTTAAATTTAATTTTAATTCAGAAACCAGTAAGATATGTACTTATGTATAACCTGTAATTAGCATGTTGAAATTTTAAATTGCGATGTTGCTCCTGACACAAGCACTTTAGTGTTGACATGTCTGCTATTTTACAAATAAATTTCAAACCTAAATAAAAATATGTAAAAACCTCTTTAGATTGATATAAATCTAAATACAGAGAGTATAGAAAGAATTCTTACAGGTGTTATTTCCCTGATAAAATATTTCTCCTAGGAATACTAACAACGTTCTTTTTAAACCCATGCACAGTTAAAATTTTCCTCACGACAACTGCATTCAAAAAAGATTTTAGTCAAAGGGAATTAACAAATAACGGCAGTTTTAGAGCAAAGTATTAGGACAATGAAAAAAAAATTAAGTTTGTATTAAAAGTTTCAAAACATTACTCAATTTGTTTTGAAAAGAAACTGAAACCTAAGGAAATGTTTCCAGGATCAAGTATGAGATAAGCACTATTTTTAAGCAATTAAAACATTTAAAATTTAGTAACTCAAATTAACAACTTAAGGAAACATCAGTGACAGAGAGGATCAGAAGCAAGGAGTCTTATGACCCAGATGCCCTTGCTGAGGGGTGCCAAGTTGTTTATAGGGCAGGAGGAGGAAGAGTATGCTTAAAAACGTATTCTGCCCTGTGCACCAGTAACATATGGTATGCCAATGGGAGACTGAAACTTCATAATACTGTTTCATAGAATATAGTCACAAGTTAGTTTAGCATTAAAATAGTTTCCAGTATACTGCATATTATGTAGCCTCCACACTATGGCCAATCATTCACTACTTCCCAATGGTGAACTTGAACGATGGTTCAGGGGTTACATCCACACGCTGGGCCATTAAATGAGCAGAGCTCGTGGATTCATCCATAGGGTCTACTGCACACTTTGCTGCTTTTGATCTTTTGGAGGATCTTTTGCCTCTTAAGACATCGTCTGCCAAGGCTATTTTATCATCTACCACCATCAACCATGATAAGCCATACTCCCTCCAGATAGTAGTAATGGCTTTTACAGTTGTCGTACTAATCAAGATTTTAATGAAGAATTTGCACATGTGAGAGATTCGAACAACTTAGTATTTTTCTGATAATTCCAGACTCATAGATTCCAAAAATGTTCTCAAAAATGTAAAAAGCTATTTTATCGTCTGTCACCATCGACCACGATAAGCCATACCCCCTCCAGACGGAGGTAATGGCTTGCAGTGGACCATAGTGGGGAGGGGTCTTTAGCTCATTGTTTTTTATGTTTATTGTATGTTACACACACAGAAATAAAATTAAGTAGTCATTTTAACTTAATAAATCCTATTTATATAAAACAGCTTATCTTATACAACGTTTTTATAAGTTTTTATTCATTATTTGAAAGCACTACACCCTCTAACTATAATGTACATTATATATTACATTTTAAAAACCCTTACCGAATTTTAAAAGGCAACCCATCAATAGCCACTGTCCCAAAATTCAAGAGAACAAGAGAAAAGTGTTGTATTTAGACTATTTTAAAAGCACTGATATAGGGCAAGAAATAACTATACTATGATTTTTAAGTTTTTAAAAAAGAATGCTTAACATGTAAAAATGATATTTTTATTTATAAAATTATAAAAGGAAATTAAAACTAATCAACTGCACAAATTTAAATGGATTACAAAGTTTTATAGCTTCAGGACCAAAAAAGCATTTCCTACTTTTAATCGAATATTACCACCCTGAAAGTTCTTTGTCCCTTTAATTTAATTATAATTACCTCAATTTGATTGACATCAAACTGCCCTTTATAAAATTACTTTAATTAAAATGTATAAAAGGGATTACTGAACATTAGCTTAATATTTTTAATACAAAAATATTTTTCTAAAGTCTCTCAAAAAAGGTCCTTTGCTAATATTTAGACATATATCACTATTTTATGATTTATACATGAAATAATGATATATCTTAATTATATATTAAGAATGAACTTTTTTAAAACTACATCTAAAACAATTGAAGATTAAGCCATTTTGATTACACAGATATCAAACATAGTAGTTACAACTACAATATTCCAAGGCAAGGTAACAAGAGAAAAATATATACCTTTGGTCCCATTGTTACAGCAACTGCATCAGCCAAGACATCTACACCTTGTAGCATAGCTGCTCTAACATCTGGGCCAAATTTGACATCTTTAGCATAATTTCTTCTAATACTCCATGATATTTGTCGAGAGAGAGGTCGGGTTAAATGGTGTAATCTGTACATGATGCTAAAAATATAAAAGACTATAATTTTGGTACTTCTGTACTTGGTATTTCTAAACAGGTATGTTAATAAACCAAGTTAATAAATACTGCATTACTTTTATTTGCTTAACTTAATCTAACTCAGATACCTCATCACTTGGTAGTCAATAAAAAGATGATTTGCAATTATGTAACAGGAATTAAAATCTCGCAAAATGTTATTCCTGTTAATAACTGGAAAGAGGATTGTGAAGTGTATTGAGAAATATTGGATACTACTACAATAAACACAAAATTACGACTGTGGATCAGATATTACTGTGTTATTTGAAGACAATCACAATCTTCTATTGATCGATAAACAAATCCTCTGTCACCGTAAAATAATTTAAATAGACGAGGAATAATTCAGATAATAACCGCACATTACACAGTTGTGTATAAAGTTAATGGCAACAGAAAACTTTATCTCTTTAAATCTTTCATTTTGATACATACCACCTTCATACAATTAAATAAATGATCTAACCAGCCACCAAAATTATGTAATACAGTTTGTAAGGGTAAATACTTTAAATGTGATAAGAGGTGGAGAAAATAATGTAAAATTGATTAATAATTACATAATCACACAATTTATAAAGAAAAGATATTAAACTAAGAATCATACACTTTAAAACTATACCTATAGAAGTAAATATAAAGCGAGAAAATAAATTAGACTCAAATTTACAAAAGGAGTAAGAAGTGTCAATACTGAAGCAGAGAGCCCCTATAGTAAATTATCAAAAAGCATGTGCGGCTCAGGAGCCGAAAATTGTAACTCCGCAGAAACGACCGGTCTCGCAGAAATATGTCCTTCAGAGGACAATTTCCGTCTCTATAACGGAAGTGTTTATTCCTTGAGTGGGCTTCAGTTTGTTTATAGGGATTAATTTTACTTGATTGAAAACTTTTGATTTAAGTTACTTTAAAACGTTAGATACTAATTGTAATTAATGCATTAATTTAAAAATCTAATTAAATAAAAATTTAATTTTAATCTTGTAAATGTTAAAGCAGTTTACAGATTTCCGTTTCTGTTTCTTTCAATTTCTTAACAGGAAGCAATTTTAGAAAAAAAAGAAGTCTGCAATCACATTGGTTTAAAAGCTGTTTAAATAATAATAGCTATGATAGTTTGTATTGTTATGATTAAACAGTCTAAACCTGCCCTCTACCAAATATTAAAAAACAAAATTGTAACTTTCTACTTTTATTTTCAAAATCTTTAATGGAAACTGGTTGTTTCTAAGCTTTTGCTGATTACCTCTTTATGTGGAATAGTACTATATGTGCCTGCTCTTTTAAAATACTTCGAAAATGCCAAGAGTTTATGATTATCCTCAATAAAAAAAAATCACTCAATTTATATCCAACACTATAAGAGATGTTATGTAATAGTGCACTGCAATCTATATACAGTAGAATTGCAATTATCCAAGATTAATTAAGAACAATTACTGAAAAGGATAATCGAATATCTGAAAAGGGGATCATTGGTGAAAAAAGCATCTATAAAAACATTACATTTCATGTACCTTAAAGTATGTTAATTAACATACTGTATTAAAATATTACTGCTTGAGCAAATCAGTGAAAGTTAGTTGTTTTCGTTACCTTTATTCATTTCCATTCAACAATTCAAATGGGTGAAAGCCAGATAGGTAAGATAATGTAAATAATTTTCAACCGATTAAAGATCTTATGACATGCCAACCAGAATCCAAAATAGTTGGTTGAAATTTTTTCACTATCACTCAAAAAATCAACGTATTTTTTATTGGGAAAAAGAATTATAAACTAAAGCCATTTTTTCAACTGTACAGTCTGATGTGTGACAAAGTATTTAGACAATCTTAATTAACTCACTTGAATCTGAACCTTCTTCTTCCCCACCCAGGACTTCAGTCTTCACTATTAGACGATAGCATCTACTTTTTTCGGTTAGAAAAACAACATGAGGGCTAATAAGGCTGGAATTCATTGTTTAAAGCTGATTCCGAACGGCTACGAACATCCCTGTCAGCATTGGAATTCCAAAACCGAAAAGTAATGCTCCATTTCGTCGCCGAACTTACTTAGGGAACCTATATTGTGAACCAGAAATGGGCAGTCTTTTTTTGGAAAAAGTATCAAAATACGAAGGAAAAAATTAACGGCCTTGTATAATTTATCCTAAAAAGTTTAAAAAAAAAATTATTCAAATGCTACAACAAAAATATTAATGTAATAAAGGAAACTTTTTCCCAAATACGGGCACTTGCCTTTATTATATTCGCCATACAATCCACTGGCATTTTGTGGCCCGCTTTATTATCAGAGAACCATACAGGTAGAACAACATCACTCCCTATAAGGGTACATTAATAACATAATAATCATTAATAAATATAAACAAGCCTTACCTCAGGAATCGACCCTGAACCCGGCGTGGGGGAGTACAAAACGCTAGCCACTATACACTCTGAGTGGAGTTCCCGAAACTTCATTTTTAGCTCCTAACATTTAGATTCAAATTACGATATTGTAATTCTGAGAAGTCATGCAAAATACTTATCCATCAGTCCATTTTTAAAAGAATTCTTTCTATAGTTCATTGTTCAAAATGCTTATTCATATCGTTGAATAAAAGACTATCTAGCCGGCCTTGTGTTCATATGGTAAAGTGATGCACATAGTCTTCTTTCTTGGTAAGAAGTGGGAAGATAGGACATCCCCGTAATTTTGTCTGCAAATTACCACTGAAAATTGTAAAAATGAATTCAAGATAGGTACCGCAATTTCTTTGAAAACTTCAAAAAAATTTCGGTCAATGTTTTTCAGAATTCCACAAATTCTTGTGGACTGAAAATATTTTTACTACATTGTAATTTCTACCATTTTTTAACCTTGATTAAAATAATTCACTGGAGGTAAAAGGTGTTTAAAGCCAGATCATCGTCTATATGGAGGTTTGGCTGAATGACGTCTAACCTTTTTAACCCTCAGCCACTCTAGAATTTTCTGGAAGATGACGAAATTGAATTTCAGTTTTGCTTTTGGTTTTTATTTGATTTTAGTTTTTGAAAAATCGAAAATTTTTTTTTATTTTAGTATATGATTTTTAAAAGAGAAAATTATGTGAATTTTTATAAGACGAAGAGACCACGTGCTTTTGAAGTTGTGTCTTTAGCAGCCGGCGTTTTTATCTTTCGTCATTGCTGGTCTAAGGGTTGCTCGTCGGTGACTTTTTGCGAGGCATTGAAAACTATTATTTTAAACAAATTAAACTAGTTTCTTTCTGCTTTTTAGTTTTATCATTTGTAAATTAAGTAATACCATTCTATAAAATGGTAAGTTTATCTGATACATTTGGTTGATTAGTTTTAAATAATACAAATTATTTGTAAATAAGAGCATCCGCATCTTAAACCCTACTCCCCGCGAAATATGTTCGCCGTGACTAGAAAAATAATATTTTTCCTAAGTCTTAATATGGGGTTTATAATAAAAAGCACGAGAAACATTTTTTTCGGATAAGGAAAATATTTTTGTAACAGTTCAATGTGCAAATGAAACCGCACAATGCTAATTATTGCTTCATGGCTAAGTTCCCATCTATTCATTACATCTTTTTAAAATTGCTTTTCTTTTCAGATTTTTCAAGCAGTAGGTAGGGTAGTTTATCTTTAAGTGTATAAAAATTTCATTTAAATGTGTGATCATATGTTCATAAACAATATTGAGATTTATTTATAACCTATTGATTTTTTAAAAGAATACAAATAAATATTTAAAACATGTTTATTTAAATGCTTTCTTTTTAAAGGCTGGTATTGGGAAACGTCTAATCCCACTTCTTGATCGCATCTTAGTCGAACGTTTTGTACCAGAAACCAGGACAAAGGGTGGTATTATGATTCCAGAAAAAGCACAAGCTAAAGTTCAGAGTGCAACAGTGATTGCTGTTGGACCAGGAGCTAGGAATGAAGTTAGTAAAGCTTTTATATTATTAAGAGTTATCAGCCCAAGAACTGTGTTAATATATTTGTTAACAGTTCAATTCTT
The DNA here is from genome assembly GCA_032207245.1 of Pardosa pseudoannulata. Taxonomy (NCBI): domain Eukaryota; kingdom Metazoa; phylum Arthropoda; class Arachnida; order Araneae; family Lycosidae; genus Pardosa; species Pardosa pseudoannulata. The sequence continues at coordinate 184,757,296 of CM063498.1, forward strand.
AAATATTCTGCATATTTTCCACACTCTTTCAACAGATAGAAAAGCAATTCAACCTGACGAATATGTATAGCAATTAGACGCAGCACATACTAATCTGCTAGAGTAAAATATATCTACCCTATTGTATATTGACGTAGTCTAAAAAAGAATTTACATTGTTAGATTATATTAGTTGTCTCCAAGAAATGATTGCCTTCTTTGTCTTTGTGAAGGTTGCCACTTGTTAAATGTTTTAAATAGACCCTATTCAAAATATTTCTTCAACTGTGAATTAAATTTATGGATAGGTTTTCTTCCCGTTGAAAATAAGCTTTGCAAAAAATCTCTCCATAGCTGTCTGAATTTTCTGCAAACCTTGTTTGCACATTTTTAAAATATTCAATACTCCTGTTTTAGGGTTGAGTTATCAGTTTAAAAGTAACAATACTGAATTGTATAAATTGTTTTTATGAAAATTTACATGTCTTGAAAATTAAGATAAATGAACTTCAGTGAGAAACTTGATATAATTTTTATGTATTTATACTATTTTATGTAAAGTGTCTGATTTTAATATAGAAATTAAATAAAATAATTGCATAAAAATGAATTAAGGTTTTTGATTTCTCTTGCTTATAACCATGCTTATCATTGAATGAGTTGAAAAAGCGAGTATTAAGTGAATTTAATGACAATGAAACTTTTACAAACTTGTGCCATTCTATTTGAATATAACAAATTGCTAAGCCATAAATGTTGTATAGGCTTTTTTTAAAAATAAAAGTAAGATAGACATTTTTGTTTCAATGATATATTTAATGCTTAAATGTGAGGAAATTTGATGTTCAATCGATTCTCATTTCTGTTTTCTGAAACCATTTTTCTTATATTTATCTAGAAAGGTGATCATATACCTCCAAGTGTGAAAGAGGGTGATAAAGTTTTATTACCAGAATATGGAGGTACCAAAATTGAAATAGAAAGTAAAGTAAGTTGTTTTCCTTATTTTATAGATTGCAATCTTATAGTTAGTGTATTTTAACCTTGTCTTATAATCTTGGTAAAGATAAAAATGAAGATTGAAGTCAATTGAAGGAAAATATTTTAAAAGTTCTCATATCATTAGTAGAAATAGAATAGGTGTGTTTGTTAAAGAGAATTTATTGCAGAAACTTTAAAAAAAAAAATTTAATCTGGGAATATCTTATTCATAGCATTTGATCATAGTGCACATTAAATAATTTTTTTAAAGAATTCTTATATCCATACTAATAAATTTAAAAGAATTGATACGAATATTGGAGATCTCATTTCTAAATCTTAGACTTGATTTAAAAGTATTTTATTTCACTTATTTTCCAGTTACTGTATACCAAAGATATGAAGTAACTAATCCAAGCTTCATTTTATGTGTCATGATATATATATATATATATATATATTGTTTATTTATTTTTATTTTATTTATTTTTTAGTGCTTGCAATTTGTTTTGGTAGTTTGATTTTTAAAAACATTAAGATTTAATAAGTTGAAGTTTGTTTACTATTGACAAAGTTTAATGTATTGTGAATAACTGCATGCATTTAAAGTTTACAAATGATAAAATATTCCTTTCATAATGGTAAAGTGTACAGGGCAACAGTTTTGTTATTGTAATATCTGGTTTCTAAAAGAAAACTAACATTATGAATCAAAGTAAATTTTCATAGATACTCTTACAGCATCATTGTAGTCACTAGAACGGACTATGAGAATGGTACAGGATTTGTTCATATTGTAATGAGCCTGGCTGCTGCTATGCTCTAGTCAGCAACAGAAGGCCTTCCTTGGCAAGTGGTTGAGGGGGGGGGGGGATCTAAGATAAGCCTTTTGGGACATTTGGGTAGCTCTAAATTGTATAAATGTTTAATTTTGCATGTTATTTCATTCCTACATGTACCTGTAGGCAACACATGCCTGATTAACCTATTCAGCATTACTATATTTAAAAAGAATTACGTAATTATTTAAAACTTTGAAATAAGTTTGTTAAAAATAAAATACTTGTGTCAAAAGAGTAGAGATAGGATTTCTATGCAAATTAAAATCTAATATAAGTAAAAAAACTTAACTTTTTAGCTTTTAACTAAGAATTTATTGAGTATACAAGTCTCCTGTTACAACTTGGTCCACTGTACATGTGTTAACCCTTTCGCGTCTACTGTCACAAATACGTGCCAGCAAAAAATGCAATCACTTCCCGGCCGACACACTGGCGTGCCAGTGAGTTTTCTCGTTCATCCCCGACTGTCACATATGTGTGCCAGTGTTGTGGAACATTTTAAAAACTATAAGCTTTGACACAAGATGGCATTGTATGTCCATATGGATTTAGATACATGTAGAATTGACCTTGTACTCAATAGGAGAGTAGTAGGATACACATGCAAGTGGTTTTTGATTATATAAACATGAGGGTAAAGGAATGTTTCCGGTTGACATGTTTTATGATGGCTCTTTAAATTCCCACGTGGTGTTTGTTTATGTAAACAGGGGAGTTTTATTTTTGTTCAAGCTTTGTGTATTTCGGTTTGCAGTCCAGTTTTTAGTACAGAATTAGATCTGACAGACATGATTTTTTTTCTCTTTTTTATTGTTAGATTTTCGAAGTGTCGAAAGTGTTTAACTGAGCTTAAAATAGCTGAAATGACACGAAATATTTCAGATTTTGATTCTGAAACAGATTAGAATATTAGTAATAGTGACACTATAATATATTCTGATTGTTCTTTATGTTCATAATGGATCTAGTGATTTTAATGATGAGGAGCACATTTATGACAAAGAAATTGACGATGTTTCGTTTTTTCACATTCATGAAAAATCATCCAAAACGGCAAATGAGTTACTACGAGTGCAACTACTGTCACGCAGGATTGTTTGTAGATCCCTGTTTTTAAAACTTTTTATAAAAAACAAAATTTAAATAACATAGTATTCAGTTTTGCAATGTTAAAAATCATTAAATACTAAGTAAAAAATGAAAAAAAAGTAAAGTGTAAAATATATATTTAGGTAAGAAATAGCTTAAATAAATAATCTATAAACATATAATATAAATCACATTCCGTTTAAATACTTTACGCAGCATTATTAAATAACGCACTGCTACTTCATTAATTTCATGAATTAGGCTTAATAGCAAAAAACACTCCGGCCCAGGATACTTACTCGCGAAAGTGACTGCCGTCCTCAGAGATAAGCGCGCGTTTGCGCTTCCCGTCGCGAAAGGGTTAAGGACAGTGAATAGAATAAGTAATACATGTTCTTCTCTGAACTGAACAACTGTATGAAACATAGAAATTAATAAATTTGTATAGGAGTTTTATTTTTCTATTGCATTTGTATCTGTAGCAATTAAAATGCTAGAGCAAATTTTAGAATTCTCTCCATCCCATTGTTTGTTTACATCCCTGGATTTAATCTTTACAGTATCTTGAGTAATTTTTTAACTTGTGCATAACGATTACATGCAGCTTTGTCTTGCATTAGTTACCCAATTCCTGCCTAACCCTTTTTGATGTAAATAATGTTATTAAAAATTGAGGGGGTGGGTGGGGAAACTGGCCTTTATTTACTAATACAGTCAGCACCGGTTATATGGTCACCTGGTTATATTGTCAGTTTTCTAAAGTCCCATCTCTAACTTAATAGTGAACATGTGTTAAAGCGTACCGCTTATACAGCTATTTTCATGTCAGTTCATGGTCAGTTTCATGTTTCAAAAGTCAATGCAAAATCAGAGAGGACCTGAATTCAAGCCTTTATTTTTCTTTCTCCCTTTCTTGTTTGTGTAGACTCATAGTTGGAGTTTTCCACCTCTCTGTTCTCACCCCCTACTGATAAAAGTGGACATCTGTCTGTTTATTGGTTGAAGTTATCTCTCTCATACATGACCTCAAGTGTTATTTTACTAACTAGCATATAGCCTGTCATATGACGGGATCAGTAAAATTTTTAATTTTCCAGAATTGTAAAGTACCCTATGAGGCAAGTAAAAAAAAAAAAAAAAAAATGGTTTGTTTTTTGGATGAGAATTATTTTGCAACAAAATATAACCTTAAGAAAATTAGTTACGTAATATCTAAGTTTAGTGATAAAACGTATGGAGATAATGCAGAAGATATTTAAATAATCTTAAATGATTAAATGAGATGGTTAAAGGAATGGCGTCATAATGCTAGAAAAAATTGTTATTTTTACCTATTTATTGTGTGATACATTGATACATTCAATCGCCTGCTCTTAAAATGGGGCTTGATATAATAATGGTAATATGTGAATTTAATAAATTAAAAATCATAAAAATTTGAAAAATGGTAAAAATTTATTTAAAAAATAATAAAACAACTTTAGGAATTAGAATTCAAAAGAAAAAGCAGAAATCATTAAATTGGACATTTAGAAAAATTCGGCTATTTCGGGGAGCAGAACCATCAACCCAAGAAGTATGATGAACAAATAAGCACACTCTACCCCATGTGCCAGCTTACACGTGGTGAAGGAAATGGTTAGAATATATAAGGGTCAAGTAAAAACAGTCCAGACATTTAAATATTGCACTCCACTCTCGCCATCCTATCAATAATGAATTTAGTATAGAATAAGAAGGAGAATAAGGCTTAAAAATAGCATTAAACGCTCGAAAAGGGGGGAGGGATGAGGTGGGTTTCAAACTCGCTTTGAATTTTGCTAACCCTAACTCATAAAAAATCCAATATGGATGCCTGTACCCATTCCAGGTACAACCGCTTCATAAATTCGCAGACAGACAACTTAGGCTATTATTATATAGGGCAGGGCTGTTCAACTGCAAAGAGCCCATGGGCCAGAATTCTGGTCACTGATCACCTGGCAGGCCGCAGTTTGGAAAAGTTGAACAATAACCTCTTACCTCTTATACAATAACAATTAATAGTTGAATTATAAATTATAAAACTATAGAACAGAAGGATTATAAAACAATTTGTGATCAAAAGGAAACTTCGGGGACCTTGGCTTGACCAAGAATGGTAGTCTCGGTTGCTTCTTGATACCATAATTCTGAAAAAAGAAATATGCTGAATAAGAAGTTGGCGGGCCGCACAATTTGTGTTGGCAGGCTGGATGCGGCCCGTGGGCCGCCAGTTGGACAGCCCTGATATAGGGGATTCTGAAGCAGCAGATGATCACTTAAAAGCTATTAGGGACTTAGAAAAAGTTGTGTTTACAACCAACAAAAGGAAGCAAATTTATGTATCTGATTATTTTTAAATATATTAAACATGAATGTACGTATGTACATGTGCTGTACTTTGATTAGTAAGGTAAGCTAATAAATATCTCCCCCAAAAATATTGCATATTTTTAATGTACTTTTTACTTCTCAAATTAATTTTTAAACTATTCTTCAAAGTATAATTATTTGTGTATGAGTACTACATTTTGATAGGTGACTATAATCCTGCCACAATTCAATAGGGTTGTATTGCTCCGTATATATGGTGACCCCGCTTATATGGTCTGATTTTTCCGGACCACTGAGCTGACCATATTACTAATACAGACTGTATATTGCACATCAAATTTAACTAAATTTGAAAAATTAAAAGGTTAAATATTTAAAGTTTTATATGTTCTCAAACAGTGATAATGTGCAAAGTTTAATTTTCAGGAAAATAAATTCTTAAAGGCTTAAAATCAGATTTTAAAACTTATTTTAAGAATATTTAAGTACTGTGCTCATTCTTTAAATTAGTGTATTACTTTAAAATATTGAGATCTGTTAAACTTGTTTTTGGAAATTGTTTTCTTAAGCCTTTTTTTTTTCTTTTTTAGGAATATTTTATATTTAGAGATAGTGACATCTTAGGAAAATGGTCTAACTGAAGCAATTACATCATATACAGGTTGTTATATATATGTGAAAAAAATCATTGTTATAGCCAATAAATCATACATTAGTGCATATGCAAGACTCGTACAGTGCATTTATTGTTCCATTAGTAACACTATGTACAATTCCATCTAGTTGTATAATTTTTCAATAAACTTTTCTTTTCAGAATTTTGTTTAATATTTATTGTAACTATTATTGCACTGTATTGGATGTTATTTATCTTTCTTACATTTTGAAAGTTGCATGGAATTAAAGTTAATTTTTTGTGAAAGTCAAAATTTAGTTACATAAAACAATGACATTGAAAACTTAACCACCTCCCTTTCCCCTAAATCTCTCTAGCACTAAAATGGAAACACTAAGTTGAAACCACTCTTCTTATATTACACATTGTATTATTATCGACTAGTTGAAATCTTGTATTCTTAATATAGCCGCCACACTATGGCCAATTGTTCACCACTTTCTGATGGTGACCTTGATCAATCGTTCATGTGTTGAATCCACATGCTGGGCCACTAAATGAGCCGAGTGTGTAGATTTGTCATTAGGGTCTACTGAGCACTTAGTTGAGCATCTGGCTGCCTTTGATCTTTGGAGTAAAACTGCCTTCGAAGCCATCGCCCACCAAAGTGTATTTCATTGTCTGCCACCATCAACCACGATAACCACTCCCTCCAGACGGTGGTAATGGCTTGCAGTGGACCATAGTGGGTAGGGGCCATAAGATTTATAGGCTGTAACACTTAGATAGAGCAAAATGAGTTTTTTTTTTTTAAATCTGAATTAGACAATTAATACTTGCTCAGTTTGCTTAAAAATTATTTTTTAAAGTGTTAATATTTAGATATACTTTTTATAAAATTACATTCATATTTTATATCAAAATATTTAAATCTGATAATTGTATAATTTTGAGGTTGGTTGGTTGATTGAAGTTTAATGGCGCTAAATCCTCTAGGGACAAACTGCGCCAAACAAGATGAGAAAAAAGACTAAAGACAAAATTTAGATAAACATGAAAGGTTCAAAAACGAATTAAAGAAGCAATAAAAATACAAAATACAACAGAAAACACAATAAAATTTGAGTTATATACAAATTAACAAAAAAAATTGAAATGAATTGAATTGAATGATTAAAAATTGGTATAATTTTGAGGAGTTCCTTAAATTATAAAGATATTCATTTCAACATTATCTAGCTTTATGTATTTTGAGGCATTCAGAAAATTAAAATTTAATAAGTTCAATTAATGGCTAAAGATCAAATTTTATCTCAGCCAAATTGTTTCATGACCTCATAGGTCCTGTTCAGTTCAATTGTAGCATATATTTCAGCATTCTAGTAGTTTGGAGTTGCTGATTTTATTATTATTTTTATAATTTAAAGAAAACTTACTTTGTAAGAAAACCTTACACGTAGATTTTGTTTTGTAAAAGTGATAGTTAATTTTAATTTGAAACATTTGTAAGTTGCATATCAAGATTATAGGATATTGTTTGAAAGTGGCAATAAATTTAGGGACCAACTCGCTAGCTTTTTATTGATTAGTTAAATTTGATATTGATAGGGCAGTTTTTATTACAAATATATACAGTGGTACCTGCCCAGGTTTTCCACAGGACCAAGATATTAAATCTGTGAAATGGGATAATCTGAAAAGTGGTTTAAAAAATAAATTTAGCAATTCATTTACCCATATTTAAATGTTCTTGTTGATAAAATGTAACTGGCAAAAATTTTCGAACAGTTTTCACACATACACACACACACACACACATATATATATATGCTATTTTATAGTTCAAAATTGTTAACAATAATCTGGAAGGTACATTTAAAAAAAAATTATATTAGCCTTCAAGAATAATTCTAGTAGTTTTAACACTAAGAAAAGCATTTAACAAGGGTATATACTAAAGCAAACTAAAAATATATTGGTTGATGTGTTTATTTAGGTGATTTCTCGTGAAACAATTGTTGTCATTGTCTTGGGAGCTTAGACTTTTAAGAATGGATTCTCATAATTTAGATATTTGTTGGAGAATGTGGTGATCACAAAGCAGGCATCATTAATGATCACTTCAGATATTTAGTTAACTCAAGCCTTAGTTCTGCGATCCTCCAATTACAAGATACTGCCTTTATTGACTGATGTACTGCAGCTTTAGAGATACTGTATTTTTTATTCCTTTGGACTTGATTTCTTTTTAATACAAATTTAATATTAAAAAGAATTTAACAATTTAAATTTCATCCCCATCTGGTATAATTTATAAAAAGGACCAAATAGATTTCACTTATAAAGGTTGTACTTTTTATATCTTTACAGAGTGTCTAAACATCCTAATTTATAACAATTGCTAATGTAATAAGTATTGAAATGTGTTTTCTATTCAATTTTTCTGCATATAAAGCTTTTGCATCTCTATTTGATGACATATCTTCATTTATGTCTGAATTTTTTAATTAATACCGTAGACAAAATGGAAAATGTTTTGAAGTAAATAAACTTCTTAAATGGAGAAATATTCTATTATCTAAACATAAATAAGGATTACAAAATTAGAATATCTTTAGTGGATTTCACTGTATATATTTACTATAGAAATTCCATACTCTTCTAAACAATCTTCACCGTTTTAAGATCCATCAGAATAAGGCTACAAGCCATACTTCTAAATCAACTGTTGTATTTGAAAAGATGAGGAATAAAACTGGATTTGAAAATACTGTTTTAATGCATCCCAACCAAGTTCTCTGATGTCTCATTCTTGAGATGCGGTCCATTTAAAAACTTTTTGTGGCCCAATTCAAGTTTTCAACTGGCTATATAGTTTTAGTCATTTTGACTATATACACTTGAAACATAGAATTTTAGTTGTTAATGTTTGCAATAATAAATATCACATTATGTATGTTAAGACTTGATAGTAACCAACGTAAACCTGGACTTTGAGTAGGGTTGGACAGGTTATGTTGTAATTTGAATGTTCTAGAATGTTCTGTCAATTAGCCATTACTTATACAAGCAGCTGATTTGCGTTACAGGCTCTGTTGGAGAAGTCAGTGGAAGTTGTATGGAAAGAAAGTTATAAATTATATTTATGGCTATTATGAAGTTATCATTGTTTGTAAAGAAATAATTAAGGTATTGTTTATTTAGAAAACAGTCGCAACTGGCACTGTAAAAATGCATATTTTGAATATTGCAAGATAATAAAATATTTTGAATAATTTATTTTTATATGTGCAGCCCACTTCAGTTCAGTAAATTGTTTTTTGGCCCATCAACTGATTTGGTTTGGGCACCCCTGTCTTAAACCAAGCTCTTTATAAGCGACATCCTTAAAATTGAATGGACTCTGGAAATTAAGGTGGTGTAAAACAAAATTAACCTTGATATCTTAAGAAATGCTCTGTTATGATAGTTCAACAAAAGGGCTAATTCACTGAACATATATATATATATATATAATTGATACGTATATATACATCTTTGCAAAATCATTATAAAAATGTGTGAACACTTTCTGTATATCTTGATTAACATGAGAAATAAGTTTTGTGACATTAAGTTTTGATTGTACAGAAATTTACTTTTTGTTATTTTTACATTTTTATAACAATTACTCATCTGGGTGATACTTTGTCTTGTGGCATATAGGTTCTCCAAATACACTTGGTGGCAGGTAGGTACTGTCGTTTGTTGTGCAATAGATTAAGGAATTGATGTAGTTCCATAGATTGATTTCTTGATTGGTTGTTCCATGTGTATCCTTTATCTTGTCTTTTCTAGTAGTATTGCAGTCATCTCCTGTCCAATTGTCTCCTTTGTTTGATCTCATGAGGCATATATTTCTTGACTGGAGTGCAAAGGTAATAGAGGAAATACTTAATTTAAAGGGTAGAATTACTTGGAGGGAAGAATAAAGGGGTCATGAATATTTGTCATTTAGCAATTTTTGTCTGTTCAGTTTAAAACTGGTTGCAATAGATTGTAACTGTTCACTTTATAATCCCTTTCTCTGGTTGGCTCTAGAAGAGTAATCAATATATAAACATAACAACTTAATGAAATGTCGTTATGTAAGAAGGCTCTTTTTACATATCACATTGAAGCATTTTAAATTTTGTTTATATCGATCCTGAAACTACCGCTGTACTACATCAAGGTTCCTATGACCTCTCTGGTTCATTTTTTTTTCTCAATTTCTTTATTACCGGTTAGTTCCTATTTTCAAACATGCGTTGTCAGAATGCATGGAATTAAAATATGCAAGGGAAGAATTTCGTCATTTAAATGAAGCATCAAAAATCAACAATAATGTTATGAGTAATTCCGACATTAGTTCTAAGTACAATCTTTGGTAAAAGCCGAAATTTATTGATAGCAAAACAAACCTCTGTTTATAACTATGTAAATCGGTTTAAAGTATACCCTCCAAATTGAATCATGTCAAACCATACTTGTTATACGAGACCACTAATTATCAGACTATTGCTAGTCATTTTATAAATTTAGTGCTATTTGGATCACTGAACTAAATATCTTTTTTACATCGTCAAACCTATATAGGACTTGTAATTCAGATATACATTTATATTTTGTGTAGAGTTTCTTTAAAACAAGGCTTCCACTGCTGATTTTTTTTTTTTTTTTTTTTTTTTTTAAGTTCCTTTCGAGAGACTAATTTATTAAAAAATAAGACTTTAGTTACAAAATAAATTGGAAATCTAAAACAAGAATTATATTAATTATATTTGGAAATGGACAATCAAAAAGACTAACACCAGCCATAACTCACTAAAAATTCCGAGGAAAAATTAAAATTAAACTAAAATCTCAAAATTCACGAACTACGTTTGTTTCACTTGGTGTTCTATCTGCTCTTTAATAAAAATGACAAAACTTACTTTCGGAATGTTCCTCGTATAATTCCACAGAATAGTGAGAGGTCCAACACAAAAGTTTCATCCCTCCCCCCGTCTCCATGGAAGAAGTCTATGAACGCCACCGGAGCGAATACTGGGAAGTGTTAAATTATTGCACTAATATAAACTAATCTTTGTGCATTCTATCCCTGCTAAATATATTTTATAGCTGTGTCACTGCTATCTAACATTATCTAAATTGGCTGTGGATATGAATTTCTTTAACGTACTTTTGTCTGATGACCGCAGAAATCTGCCTGGTAAGAAGATGTCAAATCGTATCGGTTCTTGTATTGAATTGGCTTCAGTTTTTCCTTGATCCAGATCGGTATAACAGGAGCTGTTTGTCTCGCTAGTTCCAGTGGCATTGGGCAATGAACTGAATTCGAATAGGATTCCACTTCCATCATGTCAGGTCCCAGGAGGATGGGCTCCTTCGTTTCTTGAGGAGGCTTGAAACTGGGAAGCGTGCTGATGGGTGGCTGAGCTCTGAACGCAGCCCGCGCAGTCGATTCTCCTTTGAAACGAGGTACAATGCCGTCTGAAGAATCATATTCTACGGGATGGTATTCTGGTTTACCCTTGAGGAAGGAAGAACATTTAAGAACTAATAGTGAATTAGTTGTATTCGCGTGCATCATTGCTGCGATTCTACGTTTATTAAGTTATTTTAAAGAATCTCCTTTCACTCAAGTGGAAAATATCATTGATTTTCTATAGCTACATAGATACATAATATTCATATCATAGCACTAATAATTAAGACTATCACAATAAAAGTTTATATATCTATCTAATCTATATAATACAAAGTTTGCAATGGCTAAATAAGTTGTCTTAAAATATCACTGATCTATTCTTAATATTGTTTTTAAATATAAGTTTTGCTTTAAAATTTTCAGAATTTATATTGACCGAATCTAATATAATTCATAAAAGTGGTACAAAATAATATGACATGAGATTATAACTGAAAAACAGGGGCACGGTTTAAAGTACGGGCTGACTTTGACTTTAGACCTGGGCTCTCCGATATTCAGGGTCCCAAAATTTTATGCCTAATTTTAAAAACTTAAGTTACTTAATTAACAAAATTAAAAAAAAATATTTCTGGTTAACTCTCCAAGCAATATTTGATGAAACTTTATTTAGACAGTTATATAAAAGCAAGTGATTGATTTTTATTCTCATTGGAAATTATGAAATTCAAATGTCAAATTTATACTTTCTTGGTACTTATAAACTTCCTCATAGAATGTAAAGAAAGTTGTTATAATTTGTACAAATTTATTGAACGTTATACTGAATTTCAGGTGGGGCCTCCGATTGAACACCTTGGCCCACTTTTGTCCTGATCGGGCCCTATTGAAAAAGGAAATTAAAACTAAATTTCATTGCTGCAATGGTATATACCGTATATTTCCGCGTATAAGACGATACTTAAAACCTAAAAATGATCCCCCAATATCCGAGGTCGTCTTATACGAGAGGTACAAAAAATGTTGATTGCAAAACACCATTATAAAATGAATCAAGTCACTCACCAATGTTTTTAAAATCCTACAAAATCCTCACATTCATCATCTGAGGGCTCAAGTACATCCTCACTTTCATTGTTGAGTTCATCCTATGGGTCCCATTCTGTACCTAATGAGTCGAATTCTGCGTCGTCATCAGAATCCCGTAACATATCATCCTCAGTGCCATCCATAGCATTAGAAATTCCACACCTTTTAAACGATTTTACCACTGTTTCCACTTTCACTTTTCCCATAATTTGATGATAAAAGTACACACTATATCAAGTGACGCGGCCCGCATAGCTCCACCTTTTGTATACGACTTTTCGCCACTGCTCACCCATTCAATCCATCGTTCACGTATGTTGTCTTTGAATGATTTATTAAGTGAAACATCTAAAGGTTGTAGCACTGAAGTTAAACCACCCAGTATGACAGCAATGTTGGTATTATTCCGTCCTAAGCGATTTTTGGTGTTGCAAAGTGCTAAAAAATAAACTTTGTTAGTTCCGTATATCTATGCATTACAATATTATTGAGAATTTTGGGGTCGTCTTATATGGCGGATATATGCTAAAATTGTAAAAATTGGCTGAAAATTTATACATCGTCTTATCTGAATGTCGCCTTACACGTGGAAATATACGGTATGTATTCATCTAAGGAACGAATCCTTTTTATTATTTCGCATGAACCTTTATGATTTTATCCGTGATATTACTTTTCTGGTACTTTCCGAATTTATTCCTAAACTAATACAATTTTTCGAGGGGAACCACCCGGAATCGTTCTTGACAGAAATACAAAATGCTATTATTATAAGAGGTGATGCGGTCATTGTATTTTTATTCAAGCATTAATTTATTTTCTTTAATTAAATTAAAAACAGACTTGAACAGTTTAAAATTTAAAGTATTGTAATTTGATAGTATACCTTCGATGGAACTCCGGCAGAAATGAATCTTCTGTTGATAGGACAGAGTTTCTTATTTAATTCTTGATTGTTGTATCTCTGCGTAATAAAAAGAATTCATCATTAATTTTAATTACTATTCATTGATTTTAGAATATTTTAACCTTGATGTACAGTTGATACACATTCTATGATGTAATTTGTGTTAATCATCGATTCACCCCAAAGGTTCTACAAGACGGAACAAAGAAATAAATTCATAGCTTGTTCTTTTTTTTTATTCCAAATATTTATATCGTGTATTTCTTCATGAGATGACTCCCAGTGGTGATCACATGTAGACCAATAAACAACAGAGAAATTACTAAATGTTGTTCGAAAATAATTGATTTCTAGGGATGTTAATATTTGGGATAAATAACAAACTGATTTATTAGCACAACTAACATCTGTGTATACTTATTACTCGAAAAGAAAAGTTTGAAGTATCGAAAATTTCAACTTTGTTATGTTAGATTTATAACAGAAACATCTTTATCACCCTGGTAGACTCTGACATTATGTAATGAAAAAGGCAATTCTCTTTCTTATTCTGGACTTCACTTTTTACTGCTAATACACACACACATATATACGGGTGTGTGTGTGTAATGATGCTGATAATTTCGATGTTAAAATGCTGGAAGATATATTTAAAATTTTGTATCTTTACTGTAGATCCATCAAGCAAAGAAAATCCACAGTTCACAATAGTAATTAAACGCGGACAGCCAGGGCCATAAAATTTTTATTTACTAGAAAGTAAGCTTAGCCATTATTATGTCCTGACGCATTACGCGCGCCGTGTTTTAAGTGCAACCACACACAAGTAAAAAAGAGAGAGCGTTCTCACAGCCTTGAGGGCCCAATATATATTGACTTCTAAAAAATGATGATCTGGCATAACAACCTTTAAGTTACGCGTGTGAGCTCGTCGACCCTAGTTCAGCTTATCTATCCTTGACTCTGAATAAATTTCTACACCTATTTAGGGTTAAAAATGAACGTTAGAGTTTTAATAAGTTATGTGCTAATTTTTTTATCACTTCTCATTACACGAGTGTGAGAGTTGTATAAAGGTTAAACAAATTATACTACGTTGTATAATTTGTTTAACCTTTAGAAAGGGGCTCTCTGAAGAACTAATGCATTTGCGGGACACATGCTGGCCCAGCCCCTCTAAAAAGGTTAAAGAATTCTTAAAATAATAGGTAGCCAGGTTATTATTATTATTATTATTATTTAGCACATGGAGAGGAAACCAATATAGTATGTACAAACACACCTTAAGTTAACTTAAGTTAAAAATTACATGCCACATCGCTAGTTAGTACTGTTTCCAACTAATGTGTTTTGGCGCATATTCATACTAAGAAAAAAAATAATTGAAAACAGGAAATTTTATTTTCCCAAAAATGAAGATGAAAGAGAACGAAAGAAAAACAAATTTACCTCTTGGTATTCTGAGATAGGAATAAACATCGAACGTAGTTGCTTTAAATCAATGTTATTTCTTTCTCTTGTGCTGAAACAAAGGAAAAAATATCAGAATTCGCTATCAATAATGAATATGAGAATAAAATAAACAAAATATATCTAGCTTATTCGTTAGAGAACAATTAAATAACTTTTTTTTATTTGCATCGCTGGTTATAATAGACCAATAAAATAATTATCACAAACCAGAGTGTTCAAGCCTATATAGACAAAGAGTCATTTTATGTAAAAAACGCCACCTTGAGTCTGCGTTGTAGTTTGGTTTGGTTTGGAGTGCTGCGGTCTACTTTTTGCAACACGAGGGCTAATGAGACCGGGACCTACAGCTTAAAGCCGATTCCGAAAGGCTACGAACATCCATGCCACAGTGGGATTTGAACCCACGAACTCCGGTACAGAAGGCCAGCACCCTAACCAATCGGCCTGCGTTGTGGAGATAAAGTGTAGTTCGATGTCGTGTGCGTGTTAATTTTGAGTTTGAGTAACTTATCAATTTAACTTAATTTTGGAATGATGTATGCCAATTCAATCGAGCTATTGCAGCGAATGCATAAATTATGAGTCCGTTGAAAATATCAAATATACCTTGTGTTTTATTAATTCAGTGTGCATAATTTATTTACAGAGTAACTTCGACTTTTATGTCAATCGATACAATAGATGTGCGAAATATAAATCGATCTGCAGATGTCTGAATCTTAATTTTACTGCAATCATTCATTGGGTTGTGTTACACAATGGATAAATGCAAGGCTTTACTGTCTAACAAATCCGTACGGTACAACAAATCTACGAAATGTTACTATGTACAGTTATTTGCTGGATTGAAATCAATGGATTCAAGGGAGAGGGTCCAAGGGGTCTGGGCGTCTTAAAAATATTTTCAATGTATACAAGATTTTTAAAATTTATTAAAATTTGTGCACATTAATAGTTTTTATTGCAAGTGGTGAAAGGTCGTTTTCAACTATGGAAAGGGTAAGCACATTTCTTTACAAAAGAATTGATCACAACAAATTGATAAAATTAGCATTATTTTCGGTGTATATAGGCATGACCAGGGCCTTATTAAAGCACGGGCCAACTGGGCCTAGGCCCTGGGCCCCCTAATTTTAGGCCCCCCCCTAAAATTTGGTACTTAATTAATGAATTTTAAATAATTTAATTAACAAAATTTGAAAATGTTTTTTATTACTACTTCAAGTAATATTCCATGAAACCTTATTCAGAAATTAAATAAAAACAGTTGAAATGTTGACAATTTTATCTAAAACACACTCCAGTTTACGTATTTACATCACTCCAGTCACTTTTTACAAAGGTATGTAAACATAAAAAAATTAACATAAACTTTCCTCTAAAAATATTCGCTTGTATCCTCTTTTATAAACTAGTTTATTTTTCCCTTGAAAGGAGGTAGGGGGGGGGGCAACTTTGCTATGATCGGGCCTTGGGCATGACTTTAAAAAAGTAGATGAAAGTTTGAACAAGCTGACCTTAAAGTTAGAAGAATTTATTTGCCCTATTAAGCGGTAGTTACTGATTATGCCATTCGGTTTTGGAATTTTGTTGTCATACAAGGTATGTAATTTTGTAAAAGAACAATAAAAGGATATGTCATGGTTCTTTTATTATTATTATTTTTTTATTTTTCTAGTTATTCATAAAATTACTTTTAAATTCATCTGGTAAATACTCTAGTGTAAATTAAATATGCTCCAGTATTTACCAAGCAAATTTTTAACCTGGTAATAACTTAGGGCTTAAATTAAAAGATACAATGTGGTTGAAATTTCCTTGTACTTTGGTTGGGAGTGCTACGGTCTACTTTTTTGCAACACGAAAGCTAATGAGACCGGGACCTACAGCTTAAAGCCGATTCCGAACGGCTACGAACATCTATGCCATAGTGAGATTCGAACCCACGAACTCCGGTACCGAAGGCAAGCACCCAAACCATCGGCGATCGTTCGGTCCCTGTATTTTGGATTAAGACTTTGGACCCTCCATGAAAAAAATTCTGGCAACGTCACTGAATGAATGCTAAACAATCTTTTTTTCTTCACGATCTTACATCTCGAAAGCTGGAAATCAATAATGCAAATGATTTTTCAAACTTTTATAAGTGTGATATGTAATTTTTTTTACATTTAATTATTACAATCAAATATTAAAATTTTGATTTCTCTCACCATTTAACGCATTCCCATAACTAATATTTTTTAAAATGTGTAGTTGATTTCTTTATTTAATTCTTTTCAAACAAAAAAAAAATAAATGCAGTAATTTAAAGTTTTTTAATAAAGGACTTTATATACAAAGCCACATGACTCTTAAAACTTTAAAATATCTCGAAATTTCGTAAAAAAATGTATGGGATATAGTAAGCACTTTTGAATATTTTAAATGCAACCACGTTAAAAATTCTTGTTATTTTATTAAAACCTACATTTAAATTGTTCTTACGTTTGCAGTGTTCTTAAGGAATTAGGGATCAAAATATGTCTTATGGAACCTGGCATCATTTTCAGAATGCAAACTACGCAATTATGCTTTTGAGCTTGCCCCTCACTGAAGTTTCGATTTGTCTAATTTTAATCTTGTAAAAAGCAGAAATATTTTTAAGGTATACCTAGTATGAGATAGCTCTTATTGTTTTTATTACATAGTAATTTAACATTTTTAATGTCAGATTCAAGAAATATCGAGTAAATTCTTTTTGCAGGGTAATATTGTCACAATCGTGTTTCAAAGTGGGCAAAAATGTCCCATCAGTGACCACATTACTAAATGATGATATATTATGTCTTTTTATGAAACATTTATGAAAATCTTTATTGTATTATAAGAATGTCCTTGACTTTTGGGAAAAATAGTATCAGTTGAAGGTAGGATTGGGGCACATTGTCCAGTGTCCAGTGTTGTTTTTTAGAATGCATGTTTTAAACATGCATTCTAAAAAATGCATGGTTAAAATATGCATTTTTTAGAATGTCATTACACCAAAACTACTTATATTAGCTGAATTTTAACCATGCAAAAGTGGAATCGAAAAGGTTATAGCCATTTTTATTAGAACGTGATTTTTTAACATTGCTCATAAAATGACTTTTGAGCCCTGTGATAATTTTTGATGAAATTTTCAGAATATTAAAGTACACTAGTAAGTACTACTAACTAATATTAGTGTGTTTTAAATATTTTGAATGACGACTACTTATATTTTAATGTTAACACTTGCGATGACTACTTGTTCTTTATATTTACCTTTTTGGTACTACTTTTTGAATAATTTCTTATAGTTTCTTGTTTTATTAGAGAAGGAGTTGTAAAAATTGTTATATTTTAGAATTGCTAAATACACTACCAAACGTTCGAGAAAGGGACTACTTAGATACAAATAAAAAGGGATAATAATATAATTACTATGCAAGCTTATAATTATTATTCAATGTGATTATATCACTGAAAACTAAAGTTCTTTCGCGATATATTTCACAATTCCACGATTATTGAGATTTATTTTAAAATTGCATGATTTGGGGAAATTTTCTTTATTGAATTCAAATGTTAACTAATTTTTTATTATGAAAAATTATGTCAATGAATAATATTTTTATGAAATATAATCCATAACTTTTAAAATTGCCCAATTTCAGAATTTTTTGTCATTTCTGAATTTTAAAGATATCTAATTTTTTTATGAAAATAAAATATTTCACTGAAAAATAATTTTTTGAGATGTATTTCGTAATTTTTAAAATTGCCCGGTATCAGATATTTTTCATTGATGTCTAAAGTTACCAAATTTCTAACAAAGATAAATTATTTCACTGAAAAATACTTCTTTTGCGATATTCATAACTTTTAAAACGGCCCGATATCGTGTATTTTTCCTTGCTGGATCTAACGTTACTAAATTTTAACAAAGAGGAATTATTTAGCTGAAGAATTGTGATGTATTTCATAATTTTTAAAATTGCCCTATATAGGATATTTTTTCTTGCGGGGTCTAAAGTTACCAAATTTTTAACAAAGGGAAATTATTTCCCTGAAAACAACTTTTGAGATATTCACAACTTTTAAAATGGACCGATTTCAGAACATTTTTCTTACTAAATTTTAATGTTATCTAATTTTTATGAAAAAGAAATTATTTCCCTGAAAAAAACTTTGCAATATTCATAATTTTTAAAATGGACCGATTTCGGAACATCTTTTCTTACTAAATTTTAATGTTATCTAATTTTTATAAAAAAGAAACTATTTCCCTGAGAAAAACTTTTGCGATATTCATAACTTTTAAAATGGACCGATTTCGGAACATTTTTTTACTTACTAAATTTTAATGTTATCTAATTTTTATGAAAAAGAAATTATTTCTCTGAAAAAAACTTTTGCGATATTCATAATTTTTAAAATGGACCGATTTCAGAATATTTGTCTTACTAAATTTTAATGTTATCTAATTTTTATAAAAAAGAAATTATTTCCCTGAAAAAAAACTTTTGCGATATTCATAACTTTTAAAATGGACCAATTTCGGAACTTTTTGACTTACTAAATTTTAATGTTATCTAATTTTTATGCAGAAGAAATTATTTCTCTGAAAAATAATTTTGCGATATATATTCCATAACTTTAAAACTACCCAATTTTCAAAAATTCCTTTATTTCTTTATGGTAACAGAATCTGAACATGTGAAAACTAGATGTAAAACAATTTCTTGTATATAAAATAGTACTTAGGATTTATAATTTTAGGAGAGTAAATTTACGAATTAGAAAGATCGAGAATCTTACATTTCCTTGATTTCATTTTTCTTCATTTTGATCCACTGCAACCTTCCGATGTGATATTATAGAATAATCCTTTCCCTTTCCCCCACATCTAAGACAACTGGGGAAATAGTTTGGGGGACTATTCCCTTGGTCTGTGTCTTCCGTTGCCAAAGAAACCAGAGGTTAACAACCGACATACTTTCTGCATAGTTTGAACAGTCATCAGGAGTTAAGATAAAGTCGTCGATCTTACAGGTGATTCGAAATCATTATTTTCCGAAATTTAGGCGATTATGGGAATTTTATTTTATTTATTTAGTTTTGCGAGACCAATTAAAAATACAATCTCATTATGTTACTTTTTAAGATCAAATAAAGTCATATGGGCATAATAAAGAATAAAGTTAAGATTTAAAGTAGCCATAAGATCGTTTGAAGGATATTTTAAGTATTAAATTTACATTTTAGTATACAAATTTATTCCTCCGGCCTTAGTTTCTGTTAAAGCAGGGCATTAGGCAAGATTTAGTTCTTTACTATTTTTAACTAAACAATATAAAATTTAATGTTATGTATATACATATACGTACACACACACATATACATATACATATACATATATATATAGCGTTGTTGCATGCGTCATTGTTATTTTTCTTATTTTCTTATAAGGATTGTACAATACCAAAATGTGTTTATTGTATAGATCCCATTTTATTTTGTTTAATGATATATATATCGATATATATATATATATATATATATATATATATATATCGATATATATATATATATATATATATATATATATATATATGTTACAGTGAAAGACCGAAATCTGGAGAATGTCGACTTTCACTGGTGAATGTCAACATTCACGTAGTCGTTTGGTGTATGTCCGAAATATTTGCTAAATACCCTTATTTCTGACTTACACTGGTAAATGTCGACATTCACCATGCACTAATGGTGAATGTCGAACATGTCGAATATTTATATTTTCTTCTTCATAATACAGTCAAATTTATAGTAATAGCACATGTAACTGTTGAACATAAAACAAATCGAACACTCTTAGAACAGAAAATAATACCAATAATTAACTTAATTATGTGATTGACGTTATATTATCTTATTTGTTGCAACAATTTATACTACTATAGCAATTTGAATTGCACAAGAGTCCCTTACATTTATTAATGGCATTTAGTAACTAAACATTTCTTTTTGCAATGACAGCGTTTATAGCCATGCCCTCCACGTCCCAAATTAGCTTCAGCGGCTTCTCTCAGTGCGATATTTCTTGAGAAGAAATCTCATCTATGGAGAGTAACTTTTCTTTACAAAAATATAAAGTGGTTATTGGTATAAAGCTGCTTGAGCGAACCATTTTTGTTTACTTATTTATAAAAGTCGGAGTCTTCTATTCCAACAACAACCGCCAATACATTTCGAGCATCTGTACGACCACGGTCGACATCAGGGACTTGTATTCACACAGTGTCATCCATTTGAGCAGGACGAAATTTTCTTTTTGATGTCTGTAACATTTTAGTTGCATGCATTAGATTATCTTTTGCGGCCGCTTTTTTAATAGAAATAAACTTCTGCTGTTTAGTCATGGCTTGATAGAAGGTGTAATAGGTTGAAGCTCTTCTGTATTTTCCTTTGGAATGGATGCAGAAACTTTGGAGTATTCCTTCATGGTAATTGCTATTTTAACATATATATGTTTTAATAATAAAGTATGATTTAAAAACATAAAAAAAAATTATTTTTCAACATTCACCATCAATGCATACGGATTGTCGACATACACCGGTGATAGTCCGAATATGTAAGAATATAATCAAACATTCTGTCTTTCACCGAGGTATTTGGTGTATGTCGACATTCACCGGTGAATGTCGACATTCTCCAATTTCGGGCATTCACAGTAACATATATATATATATATATATATATGTTTTGTATAATATGTTTCTCCAAATGTATAAAAAAGTTTGTTTAGAGAAAAAAATATTGAAATTAATAAATGTAGATAGAAAATTTTATTTAAAAATTAAATTTTAATTAAATACGCAGTGTGAACAGTTTTATAATTGAGAATGTGCGTTCATTACAGTACTAAAATGCAATATGATAAGTTCCAGAAATTCGAAGTGAGGGGCTCTCGAGCTCGTCAAGCCTGTCCCCTACCCCATCCTCTGGCTACATTCTCGTGTTAAAGCATGTGTACGGCGCTTTCTGCGCATCAATTAATTAATGTTGAATTTAAACATCTTGATGTATATTTACATTATCATCCTACGATTTTGGTTTCTAAAAACTCTGCATAATGGCACTTGCCCTCTGGGGAAATTTTTACATTTTCCTAGGAGCTTCGTCAAACAATTGGAAACCGTTTTGACTGAATCTATTTTAGTGTGAGATAGATTTTGTGGTGAAAACAGTCGGTCGGGCTTTTTTCGGATCGTTTTGCGAAATGTCTTAGGTCGGGTATCGGCAAACGTCAGCCCATTGCACTTTTTTCCCCATACAGTCCGTTCAAGTAAACGAAATCAGGATGGCACAGCCAATAAAGCTGTCCGTAGTGATTTTGCCTCTGTAGACAAGTCCCTAAAATGTCTCCCCAGTGCTTTATAAAAGCTTTTTTTAAAAAGTCAGAATTAAAAAAAGAATCATGTTTAATAGAATAATAGTATAATTTGAATTAAGACAATAATATTATCTTAATATAATTGATTAAGATAATATTATTGCCATTCATTTAAATTCATTATGTCATACATTTAAATGTATGACGTAATGAATTAAGGCATACATAATGAATAATATGTACGGAATATTATTTTACCAGAAAACAAATATATTTTATTAATGAGCTCACGACAACGAACTTACAAACTAAAACTTGTTTCCCAATGCAGCTGGCAATACAGAAAGATATCTTCAAGCCAAACTCGGCTGCTAAGCTGTTACTCATTTAGCATTATTCGTTTGAATATGTATAGCTTAAGGAATGTTACGGACGCGAGTAACTTTATCCCTACTAGGTTCTCATAATTTAGCAGCAGGGACCAAGCAGAAGACCCTTAGGCTTGGCCTAACATCTCCAGAGGTATTGTTTGAAAACTTGGAGGACTTTACAACCACGAATATATTTTACGTGCCGTTATTAATGAACACGGATCTTTGGACAGTTTAAGCCTCGATCTCACTACTCTGCGGTTATCAGATCGATGTTTTTTACTGACTGAGTTACCGCGGCTCCACATACTCAAATT
This sequence comes from Pardosa pseudoannulata, assembly GCA_032207245.1. Lineage (NCBI taxonomy): Eukaryota > Metazoa > Arthropoda > Arachnida > Araneae > Lycosidae > Pardosa > Pardosa pseudoannulata. Next base: position 184,780,169 of record CM063498.1, read on the forward strand.
ACTTCCTACAATTTCAGGCATTATTTAAATATATTTTTAACAGAGTAAATAAAACTAATACAACAATATACACAGTAGTGTAAGCAAAATTTTTCAAGAGGGGGGGTTATAATTCTAAAAAATAATAGCCTGTATAATTTCTACTAAAATTTTTATTTTTGCCATTTTGTCTGAGCTCAAAGGGGTGTTAAACTCCTAACTCCCCCCTTGCGTTCGCCCCTGAATATACAAAGTCTAAACCCTAAATTATGACAATGTGTTTAGAAGTTTTTATCCTGCAAAATCACGAATAGATCTAGAAGAAGTTATTCTTCTAGATCTAATTTATTTTTCTCTTCATGTTCGATAGCCATTATTGCTAAGATCATTATAAGTTGAATACGGGGGCCTTTTAAATTAGGGCTCCGTGCACATGTGCGAAAATCAGTGCTGTATATCAGAGCCTGGTTATACCTCCATTTTCATTTATTAGCTATGTTTTATATAGTTCATAGGCAGCATGCCACTATCATAGAGTTTAGTTTTTCAGTTTATTTTAGTGTGAATTAGTATATAGTTTATACCGTCTGGCTTCCTTATGAAATGAGTTTTTCTTTGCTTCCTTTTCGAAGATGTTGTGGTGCCATCTATTGATTATATTTAGAAACGCAAGTAAAGTTAAACGTTAAATTTTGAGTGAAAGTTCCTTATTTTCCCTTCCAGAATTTGGAGAACTTTGAATAATGTATTAAACAATTCTAGTGAAGAACAGTCTTATCTATACATTACACAGTTACGAAATTAGACATGAACGATCTTGGTTATAGTTGAGTTTTTAAATATAATTTAGGTTCTTAATAGCAAGAACACATGTTCCTTTAAAAACCTGAAGCTATATACGAATAGATTTTCTATTAATATCTCATACTTTATTCTTTTAACTAGCTAATATATTCAATATTTCTTATTTGTTCTCCTATTTGGCTAAATTCGAGTTATAGATTGAAGGAATAATTTTCTTTACTTGTGACGGCCTACTGGTGTGAAAAGTTCTCAACTGCAAATCTATTGAAAACAAGTATCACTTTTGACTTTCCAGCTGACAAAACAATAGTTGATACAACAATCAATTACTCTAAAACGATATCTTAATCTTCCTTCGATTTAGCGGTATTCTTTACAGCAATAAGCCTCTGAAAAATGATAGTTTTTGGTGTTTTTCAAGAATGATCGTTTCTTGCTATCCCTCTTGCAATGATATTTCATACTTTGAATTAGAAGGAAAGAAGCTGGGAGGAAATTTTATCAGTGGTTGATCAAGTTATGGTTTCGTAAGAGTTAGCGATAAAGATATTTTGTCCGAAATCTGTTACAAAAAGGGAAATAATGATGAGGAAAATTAGTAAAGAAAATACAAATCCCTCGTATTTTTTATTGACAGACCTTGAAGCTCTTCATTCTATTTAGTCAATACGAATATTTTTTTCAAGCCTTTCATCCACAAGTTATCATTTGTGTCGTGTTTTATTCTCTATTTATACTCAGGCCCGTAACTAGGTCCTTTAGCGTCCGTGGAAAAAAAAAAAGGTCTGCGCCCCTACCACCATATATTTGTAAAACATGAGAAAATATGTAACCATGATTGTTTTCTATAATATATTCAGTGTTGTGTATTTAAAATATATTAATTTGTATAATTTGTATTTATATTTATTATGTATTGGCAACATACAATGTATGAAATTGTAAAAGAGATATTGGCAATTGTAGATGCAATAATGATTTAGAATCCTGTTGTTTGCTAGGCTTAATGAAGTTTAATAAAGTTGTTATGTTTTATAGTTATTGAATAAATTTAAGAAATACAACATGGCGCAGTCGATTAGTTAAGATAAATCGAGCCTATATGAAGCCTTACTGGAGCATAGAAATACACCAATAAGTGGAATGAATGTTTCTCCTGCTCAAATACTTATGAGTAGGTGTGTGCGTACAAAATTACCCACGACAAGTTCTATGTTGAAACCAAAAATAATTAGAAATTTTAAAGAGCAGTTAGAATTAAAAAGAGCTAAGAGTAAAAAATATTATGATTTGCAAGCTAGGAAAAGGGCAGACTTTAGTGAGGGGGAGAGTGTCCTTAGATGGTTTGGTAATATATGAGAGCCAGCCCAAATTATAAAAAAAATGTAAGACCCCTAGACCCTATTTAGTAAAATCTGTAAGAGGTAGTATATTGCGGCGAAATTCATTTCATTTGAGACCTCGAAAAAATTCTTTTCAAGAGCGCTTTGATGATAGTGTTGCAACGCAGACAACTAACATTGAAAGGGGAGATATGGCTGTTCTATTCTCAAAAAAAAATAGTCTTTGGGAGAGCAAATTAGTATTAAAAAAAAATTAAACATTCGACCACAAACTTCAACATCAGCAACAACCTTTATTTTTCTTTTTCCAACTCTTTTCGTTGCCACCGGCCGGAAAACAAAAAACAGCCGAGCTCGCGACATTCTCCCACCTTTTGATTTTTAAGTTAAATCATCGTAAATAAAAATCAAAACAATATAAAACAGTACTAAAATAAACACAAATACTAAATGAATACTAAATGAATTACGAATTAAATGAGTTCAAGTAAGTGAAGAAAGTTCAAGAGGATATAGCTTTTTGACAGGTCGGATCAATTCTCCAGCTCTCGTTTTTACTTTCACCACGCGTACTTGATTGTCTTTTCCGGGATAAATATCCATGCTTTACTGGAAGTCCTTAAATGAAGCGGGCCTGCAACACCAACCCCTGTCAGTTCAAATGAATACGCTTCTCGAATTCTATCTTCAGGAAGAATAGAGGGTAAAGTCTCTGGTGCTCTGGCTGTGTGTCTCTTGCATAGGATACATTTGGATAAGACTCTTTGCACAGTTTTCCTGCCTCTTAGTATCCAAAATCTTTGACGCAGACTTGTCAGTACAAATTGTACACCAGCATGCATAAGTTGCAAATGACAATCGAATATTAATCGATGTACAAGTTCATCATTTGAAGGTAAGATGATAGGACATCTAAAATCTTCAGTATCCTCTCTTCTCATGATTTTGGTTTTCAATCGATAAATTCCATCTTCGTCTACATAAGTCATAAGACCTTTCAGGTTGTCTTCATTCAATGATTCGTTTTGAACTAATTTTAGCAATTTCTTTTCAGCATTATTAATTTCTTGAATGGTCAAGCTTCCTATCATTTTTTCTTGTGGTTGTTTACAATTCCTTATGAATCTAAGAATCCATGATGTCAGTCGAATAACTTTAAAATATCTCAAGAGAAAAATATCTCAAATACCATTTTTCCTTGGTTATATTCAAATGGGAGGCAACAGTCTTTCTTCTTTCATTTTGTATCTCCTCTTCATTTAAAACAACTTCGGATTTGGGCCAATCTTCTTTTTTTCTTCTTAGCCAATGTGGCCCCTCCCACCATCTGGATTTGATCAATGTACTTACAGAACATCCTCGAGATGGTATATCTGCCGCATTCAAGTTCCCTGGAATATGGTTCCACGTTCCGTTTGAAGTCAAAGATTTAATTTCTTTTATTCTATTTCTGACAAACACACTCCAATTTTCATCCTTTTCAATCCAGAACAATGCAGTTGATGAATCAGTCCAATAGAAAACTGGAATTTCTCCTAAATCCAACGCTTTTAACACAACAGTTGAAAGGCGTGCTCCAATGCAGCAAGCTAATAGTTCTAATCTTGGAATTGTGGTTTTTCGAAGGGGAGCTACTCGACTCTTTGCAGAAACAAACGACACTGAAATAGTATCACCTTCAACTTTACGAAGATATATCACAGTACTAAAGGCACTTTTGCTTGCATCACAGAAAACATGCAGACTCAGTTCTTGAATTTTGTCAATATTTAAGCATCTTGGAATTTTCCCCTCTGACAAACAACCTACAGACCGTAACCAAGAAGCAAATTCCTTTTGATAGTCATCAGGCAGGACTGTGTCCCATCCTATTTTCAAATTCCAACTTTTCTGAATGAGCAATTTAGGAATCAATGTAGCGGGACATAAAAAACCAAGGGGATCAAAAATTTTGTGAATTATGCTCAAAACGTTTCTTCTTGTCAAGTCTGTGAATGAAACATTTTAACAATGCTGTTGTATCACAGAAAATATCATCTTCATTTTTATTCCACAACAGTCCTAAAACTGGAACGGGGTCAGATGGATCAGAATCAATGTTCTTCAATGAGGTATTCTCCCACCCTCTTAAATCAAAGCAGGCAGTTCCCAATATGTGTTTAGACTCTTCCATGAATCTATATAAGGTGTTATCGTCTGGAACCGAAGTGACGCAATTGTCAACGTAAAATGACTTCATTAATCTGGAAACAGTCTCTGGAAAATTCACTAGATTCTTATCTAGATGATAATTCAGTACAGCTCCTAAAATAAAGGGACTACAATTTAAACCAAATACTAAACGCTTATGTCTAAAGGTTTTGACACTTTTCTTCTCTAAGTTATTCCACCAAAGAAATCTTAGGAACTCCTGATCGGGCTTGAATATCGATATCTGAAGAAATGCTTTCTTTATGTCGGATACAACACCTATTTTTTCTTTTCTAAATCTTAGTAAGATGGGGGGAATCTCTTCTAAAAGATTTGGACCCTTTTCTAAGCAATCGTTTAATGACAAGGAATTTTTACCTCGACAACTAGCATCGAACACGGGACGAACTTTCGTTGTAGAAGATTCTTTAAACACACCTCTGTGTGGCAAATAATGGCTCTTCTTCTCAATTTCATTAAAGGGAACCTCTTCAATAACTTCATCTTCGATCCATTGATGAAGTACAGCTTCATAATCTTCAAACTGATTTTTCTGAAGCAATTTCTTCGTGTTTGATTTCAAACGTTCTTTACAGATGTCTTCATTAGAATTTAGAAGAATTTGGTCAGAGATCCATGGTAAATGAACTTCATATCTTCCGACATCATTGACAGTAACCGTTTTCTTAAAATAATCTAAAGCAGCCGTTTCCATTTCTTTTCTTGATTGAACTTCAACGGGGTCTCGAATTCCTAATGTATCTAGTTTCCACAGATTCTCAATACTAGAACTACTTACAAACAAAGATATTGACGACATTGCAGAAGTTACATTTTTATTTGCGCAGTTTTTTTCTTCTTCTATTTTTCCCATTAGAAGCCATCCAAATTTACTTTCAATTGCAACTAATTTAGAACTTAAACGTTTTATTGTTCCGGTTACGATGTTAAAATAATGGTCAGCACCGATGAGTAAAGAAATATTTCCGTTCCCCAAAATATCGTAATTAACATCGCTCAAATTAATTCCTTCAATTTTTAATTCGTTAATCATATCAATAGGAGCAAATTCCAAAGGGGCACTGGAAACTTCATCAATTTCTAAAACTTCTATTACTGATTCATTCTCATCCAGAATATCTCTTATTTTTACCTGAACTCGAGCACATTTTATACGAGTTGGGGCTTTTGAACCAAAAGTATGAATAAAAAGTTCCTCTTCACCCACTTTATTCAAAGACAATTGTCGTGATAGGTCTTTTCGAATGAATGACCTTTGACTACCTGCCTCATAAAGACAGCGAATTACTCTACTTGATAAATTTCCAACCAATTTAACAGCAGAAGTTTGCAATAAAATTTGGTTTTGTTCATTGTTTACATGATTAGAAATCGTACAATCACCTTTATCTTGTTCAATGTTAACATGTTTTGTTACCGTATTATCAATTTTTGAAGATTTCAAAGTCCTCATTTTTTCATTTTCCTTTTTAAAACAAAGCGCAACATTATGTAATCCTCGGCAAAATGAGCAAGATAAAGAATTCTTCTGAACACAATCTTGTAAACGGTGCTGGGGTTTCAAGCATAAAAAACATAACCAATAACGCTTGCAAAATTCCCTTCTATCATTTACATTTAAAGAATCACAAGTTTCACTTCCATGCATTTTAGAACAGAACAAGCATAAACCATTTGTTGATGTAATTAATTCTGTTGCGGAGGCGACATTCGGTCTAGCCGGTGCTCTAGAGCCATTCGTGTTTATATTTCGCTTATACTTATCAGTAATCCAATTCCTTCCAAAAGATCTGGCATCCCTCTGAGGTTTTATTTCTAATGATTTTATTTCCGGTTTATGTATTTGAAATGCTCTTTCGCGAGATTCAACTTCTTTTCGCAGAAAATTTATGAGGGTTTGAACATCCCATTTTTTATCACTATCTTGCATACGTGTAAATTCTAAAGTTAATTCACAAGGAAGCAATTTTAATAATATTGGACAAAGTAAACAGCTGTAGGTATTTTCTGCGACACCTAACGCTTCTAAGCTACGAATTTGAGTTTCAGATTTATCGTACAAATTGCGCAATCCATGGATATCAGTTATATTCTTAATGATTCAATAAATTGTTCAAATGCGCATGAATTAACATATCTTGATTTCCGAAGCGTTGTTTCAAAAGTGCAATTGCAGCTGCGTAATTCTTTGGGGTTAAACTAAATCCACTTATAGCGTTGGCTGCTACTCCACCTAGCAACGACTTTAAATAATTGAACTTATCTATATCACTTAATGATGAATTATTATGAATAGCATTTTCGTACTGGTTCATAAAGTCTAAATATTTGTCAGGATCACCGTAATATTTCGAAATCACAAGTTTAGGTAATTTAACTGTTTTTATATCTGAAGGGATACGAACTCTGCTTTCTTCTGATGAATTTAAAATACTATTATCAACAGAATTATTTTGATCACTATCCGGTTGCAATTGTTTAATACGTTTCTTGAGTTTCGTTTTGTAAAGAATTACCTTATCATCATATTCCGAACATTTATTAATTTCGGTTTCCATTTCTTCGGGTTTAAGACATTTTTCTATTTCAAAATTTAACTCTTTAACAGTAGAATCTTTAATTGATAACAGTTCTAAATCACTTTCTAATGTCTCTAACTGAGAATTCTGATCGTTAAGAGCAGTTTCGATTTTGGCAAACAACTTAGTTAATTGTGTTCTATAGGTCGAACGCTTATTTTTAAGCTTTAGAAATTCATCCATATCTAATTCAACTCAATATTCAATCAAAACCAAATAATAATTCAAATTTATCAATTACGAGAATATCATAATTCAAATAATGAAGTTCAAATGACTCACCCCACACTTTCGATTTCAATTCAAATTTTCTCAAATCAACAGTTCAATTCTAATCCAAAGGTCCCGGGTTTCGGCACCACAATGTTCTATTCTCAAAAAAATAGTCTTTGGGAGAGCAAATTAGTATTCAAAAAAATTAAACATTCGACCACAAACTTCAACATCAGCAACAACCTTTATTTTTCTTTTTCCAACTCTTTTCGTTGCCACCGGCCGGAAAACAAAAAACAGCCGAGCTCGCGACAACTGGCAGATACTGACTGGAATAGTGGGCAAAGGTCTGTTATTCAGGATACAGGCAATGTACCACAAAATGAATACATAACAAGAAAGGGTCGCATTGTAAAACCACCTTCACGTTTCAGAGATTTTGTCATGTCATGAAAAAGGGGGAGATGTTGTGTATTTAAAATATATTAATTTGTATAATTTGTATTTATATTTATTATGTATTGGCAACATACAATGTATGAAATTGTAAAAGAGATATTGGCAATGGTAGATGCAATAATGATTTAGAATCCTGTTGTTTGCTAGGCTTAATGAAGTTTAATAAAGTTGTTATGTTTTATAGTTATTGAATAAATTTAAGAAATACAACAGTCAGAATAAACTTGCAAAAATATTTTGTTAATTCTTAAAATGTTCCTACTACATTAGTTTTTAATTTTTCTTCTATTTTTACCATATTAATACTTAAAAATATTTTTAAACTCTTTGCAGGTATTGTTTTGCTAATAAACGGAATAGTTTTCTGAGGGGAATATTTATTTGTACGTTGAATTTTCATAGAAAATTGGTGCATTTCTAAATTTTAAATTTAGATTTAATAACTTTAAAATTTAAAACAAATACCCGGATTTATATTAAGGCATATTAGGAATGTTTGGTAAACATTTTGTAAGAATCTATAACAAGTTTAGTCTCTAGAAGCATTTTTAAAAAATAAGAAAATTCATCAAAAAATCATTTATAAACACATTGGATTTTATAATAAAAAACTATTTTTCAACTTTTCCTTATTTCTACTCGGAGCGAATCGTTCTCTTTCGGACCCCATTTTCTTCATCATGCGGCGCCCTTGGCAGATGCCACAGTTGCCACGCCCTAGTTACGGCCCTGTTTATACTTTATTAGTTAATTTAACAATGAAAAAAATGAATAAGTAAAAAAATAACGAATTTTTTTCAATACATAAGTTTTTCAGGTATATGGATTTGGCACAGATGCACTTAGTAAGCCATGAATTTTCTCTCGAAATTTGGCAACTTTGTTGATTTGCCAAGTAGCAATGGTTAGGTGAAGATATTTTGTCTTATCTGTATAAATTGTGATAATTTAATCTTTTAGAAATTATTTAATCTGAAATTATTGCTAAAAAATGTATTTGCGTTTAAAATTGTTTAAAATGATATATATTCTTTATATTTTCATCTACAAATTTTACCAAATACAGCGTTTCATTATGTTTTAAATAGTATTAATTGTCATATTTCTTTGCATTTTCAGCCACAAAAAATTGTATAAAATGCTAACTTTTTTTTTTTAATTTACGAGAAACTCTTAATTTTTGCCATTTTATCATTTGACAATCACTATAAATAGAAAAAAAACCTTCTCGAAGATTGAATATAGTTTGCTAGGTTCATCTAATCCTTTAAAAAATTATTATTGCATCATAAACATATCAAACCAGCCATGAATTCTTTTAAATTGAAATTATATCTCCCTCGCTATAACGACATGTTCCTGTAAAACGATAATTAACGATTGGGTCTCCTAAGCATGGTTTTATCGAGGTTTTACAGCATAATTATTTATTACTCTTTTGTGCTACAAGTCAAATAATTAATTTTGACCGTATCCCAGTTCGGGGCGCCCGCCGAACCAAGTTCAGTGGGCACGCCAAGCATGGACGACGACGCCAAATTCTAGAACCCAGTTTTCTGGCAAACCTTGCTCTATTTTTTATTTTCTATTGTTTTTTTAAAGTTGTATTCATCTTAACAAAATTTCAAACCTTTTTTTTTGTTCAAAATATGCTTTGAAATTGGGTATAAACTTTATACAAAACGAAGCACAAATTGCAAACATCACTTGGCGACAATTTGGCGATCACTTGTACTAAAATAGAGCCAAAAACATGGCGCCCGTCTCCCGGAACAGGGATTCTACCTTCACTTTCTATCTCAGAACGAAAGCAAACTGTCAATCGGTTATAATAAAAACAGATAGAGGCATTTACTATATTATCACCAGAAAACGCCAGTAAAAAGTTACTTACTTTCCGACATCCGTCATATTGTACTTCGCTGAACGAAAAGTAAACAATTCAAAGGAAAATTAGGTTGAATACAATATTAAAGCTCCGCATTTTATGCTTTAAATGACAAACCTTGTGGTTTAGATGCGAAAACCGTCGCTTGAGTCGTTTAAAAATCAAACGTAGCAGTTAATTAGTCAAAATGTAATTTTATAAAAGTAAATGTTTACGTTTTAAACCTGTTTTATGGTTGCTTATAATATTTTAGAAGTATCTGTATTTATTTGAGCTTGCATAACGTGCAGTTCAACCATAATACATTTTGTTAACGTTGGCATAGGTTTTTATTACGCGCATTTTAATCATAGATTAAATAATAAACATTTTTAATGATGTCATCTTTTATATCTCAATCATATTGTGTAAATGTTAGACCAAAATTTAAGCATTTTGCATCGCAACCACCAATTAACTTGTGCATATTTTCATAATCACCTAAGCACTAAAACGCCCGTCGGAGTCATTTCGACTCCAAGCAATGCTTACTGAGGTTTGTGAAAGGATACACACACACTCACACACTCTTAGAAGAAAAAAAAAGCAAAAACAAACTGACGGACTGGGAAGATGTAATGCAAATTTTACACTAACTGATATGCATACAGGTTTCGACGAAAAATGCAAAATTTTAAAGTTTGGCGGCCAGTAAATGAACGTATTTCGCTGCAGCTCATCTTATCTGCTCAGCTGGCAAAATATTTAAGAGGAGAAGTTTCAGTTCCAGTTCACAAATTCTTTGTGAATTTCATTACGTGTGTTCAGGTAGACAGTAACTATGCCTCGCATAAGGTGCGCGAATGATATACGCAGATGTCAGTATTTGAGAGATGACCTGTAGTTGGACTCAAAGAAGCCGGGTGTCTAATCGGCGAATCGCTCGACATTTGGGCAGGATCGATGCCACTACTAGACGATGTTGGCTGGAATGAGTGATCTATGGCTGAACACAGCGTCAAGAAGGAAGTGGTCGGCCTAGAGAAACAACAGAACGTAAGGAGCGAGCAATCGTCAGAGCGGCACTCACAGCCTTAGGTGCATCATTATTATAGATTGAACGGGCAACTAGTGCTTCAACGACTGCAAAGACCATTCATAGGCGGCTCAAAGAAAAGGGGCTGGGGTCGTGGCTCCCCTTGAGCCGACTACCATTGATCTCTGTAAAACGGCAAGCCCGTTTGCAGCGGTGACGGGCTCATTCGAACTGGAATGTCACTGATTGGGGTAGAATGGTCTTCAGTGATGAGTCCCGCTTTGAACTGAGCCGATGACCAGCGAAGACGTGTTTGGATGCGCCCCGGACAGCGATGTGATACCAAAATGACTGTCTTCCGTCATACAGGTCAACAACCAGGAGCAAAGGGCTGGGGTGCCATTTCATTTCATACTAGGACCTTTTTGGTTGTGATCCGTGGCACGTTTACTGCACAGTGGTATGTTGACGAAGTTTTACGCCCCATTGTGTTTCCCTTCATATCACGCCATGGGCTTACATTTTAGCAAGATAATGCCAGGCCCCACACTGCACGTGTTTCTACTGCTTGTCTTCATGCTTGCCGAACGCTACCTTGGCCATCAAGGTCACTAGATCTCTCTCCTATTGAGCATTATGGGCAGGGCTGTCCAATCAGCTTGGGATTTTGACGGTCTAACTCGTCAGTTGGACAGAATTTGGCACGATATTAATCAGGAGGACTTCCACCTCTATCAATCATTACCAAGTCGAATAACTGCTTGTATAAGGGTCAGAGGGTCAATTATTTTACTATAGGAATAATGTTAATTTTGAATCATTACAAGACCCCAAGCGTATTATTTTTCGTTAGAGCGACCGCCAATTTTAGACCGCAGAACTCATGAGCAAGTGGGCTATTTCAAAATTATTGTACTGTGGTGCAACTTCAAGAAACCTGTACTCCTCTCTTTGTGTTTGCTTAAAGGAGGGGAGGGGGCGTGACGAAAAGGGGAGAACTAAATCTTCAATTATCTTTTGATGAGCTTGTTGCGGTAGACGAAACTTTACTGCGCTGCGGAGAAAATTTGAATGAGGACGATTTTATTGTCCGTATTACCGGAAATGAAGAAATCTGCGATTCCGACGACGGAGAAGAAACCGTTCAAGCTTTTTAAAAAGTGAATGAAAAAGAAGCCTTCAATGCAATCAATGCCTTGCGTCAATATTTTGAAGGACAATTTAATTCTGAAGATTTCCTTCAAAATCTAACGGATATGGAATCAGTGATAATGAAAAATTCCCAAATGAACTTGAAACAGGCTTCAATCAAAGACTTTTTTTCAAAAATTCAGTAATGGAAATACAAATAAATGGAAGGGTTCTCTAGGTATGTACTATTGCATCATTTCTTTGCTCCATTTTTTTAAAATTATTTTTCCAATTCGTTACAACGACCATATGATGTTGGTCCCACAGGGGGTCGTTATACCGAGGTTCTACTGTAGTTGAAAATATGATTTGTTTTAAAATGTGGTAAATATGCATTTTTATTCCTTTGATTCTCTCTCTTTTTTTTAAGGACTCAGTATTTTTCTTTCTCTTACGCCTGGGGCCTCAACTGACTTTAATCCGCCTCTGGTTTTGACATTATAAAAATATAGTTAAAATGTAAAGTATTCTCATTCTCGCATGGTGGGGGGGGGTACACAAAAAATCTTGATTTAGACTTAAGATAATTCTTTATATTTATAATTGAGAGCCTATTTTATTGAAATTCTGTGCAATACGTTTATAACACTTACGGATAGAAAAATGGCCACTGTAACAGCATTCTAGCAGAACTTTATATGTGCCCTATTCATTTCAATCCGGGTTCACGTAAGATCTGGCAGGGCATATGGCGATGAAATCGACAGCCGGAACACGTCTACCAGTGATTGATGCTGATTTAATGAAAATTTCCTTTTCAGTTCAAAGCGACAAATCTGAGTTTTCTTTGAACGCACGCCCATTGGATGATTATCGTCGAGTAGGAATTAAGATTTAAATATATCACGTATTTAATTTTTACCTCTTTTACATAAATATTTTATTTAACGATAACTTAAATTTCGAAATCTCAAGGCTTAATCATGCATCAGCATACACGTGTTGAAAAAAAAGTAGATTCAGTTTAAAAATTCTTTTCCTTTTGAAGAATACGCAGATTTCTCGTGTGATACGAAAAATTTCCAACTGATTAAAGGTATTATCAGAAGAAGTCAATCTCAGTTCTAATAAATCGGTTGAAAATTTTTCGCTGTAACACAAGAAATCTGCAGATTCTTCATCAATAAAAGGAATTAGTATATAAACCCTAATAAACTAACAATGATAATATTGTACTAACATGTACATTTTGAAGTGGGATATGGTCTTTATATTACTATTTTTGGAACCAATTCTTATATTACCTGAAATGAAACAGAATTACAACTTTTATGCTCGGCTCAAAACAGTGAGTGCACAGTCAGTGGCAAGAGCAAATATCCTTTAATTTCACTCTAAAGGTCTTATCAAACGTCAACATATACTTGTTAGTTTATGATTCCTTTTACTGACGAAGAATGCGTAGATTTCTTATGTTACAGTAAAAAAATTTTCAACCAATTTATTTTTAGGTTGATTTGGGACAAAAGTCTTTAATCGGTTAAAATTTTTCACTAACACACAAGAAATCTTTATATTATTCAACGAGAAAAGTAATCATAAACTGAATCTGTTGCTTTTTCAACATCTACATGTTGAGATCTGATAAGGTCTTAAGGCAATCATCATTAAGTAATTAACTATTAATATTAAAAATATGGCTTCCTGCCATTTTCAAAGTATACAGAGATTAAGATTCTTAATAGCAAGAGATGAGCCGATGTATCAGATAGAGTGTCACCCTCACACATAAGCTTTTAAAAACTAGCATTGTTGACGCTGCAATCTCACATCAAACTGCAACACATTTAAAACCAGACATAAATATTTATAAAGTGTTTTATAATCGACCTTCTCTTAATAGAGATAAAATTAGGGGGGATACCACATTTCAAATAATTATGGATTTATATTTTAAACAAATCGTAGGGGTATAGAGAAAAGAAGAAAAATTTTACAGAAAAATTCTTTAACTAGAGCTTATATATTTGTTAGGCTGTTCATCTAAAGGCGAAGCCGCAATGTTTACAGTCAAACAGAGAACGTCTTACGTTAACCACAACATATACATCAATAACACTCGTATTCCCTGGTCGGATACTCTTAAGTACTTAGGTGTCACTTTAGATAAAAATTTAACCTGGAAACAACATTTTCTTTCGGTCAAAACTAAATATCGGAACGCTAAGCGAGTTCTTTACCCACTAATTTCTCGCCATAGCAAAATGAATACTAAAATAAAGCTGCTCGTTTACACTTCTTTTTTGCGTCCCATTATTACCTATGCAGCACCAGTGTGGTCCTATGCAGCAGATTCTAACATTAAAATTTTTACTGTTCTTCAAAATATAATTCTCAGAGAAATCACTAATGCTCCCCGGTACTTTAGAAATAGTGCCATTCATGAAGAATTAAAAATTCTTCCTATTCCAAATTTTATCTATAATCTCTCCACTAACTTTCATAAAAATCTAAACAATGAATTAATTAATAATCTAGTCAATTATGACCCCGCTGATGCTTGCAATAGAAGAAGGCCTTTGGCCATTCTTGCCAAAGATCTTCAAAAAACGAAAAAAATAAAATCTCCAAAAAAATCATAAAATCTTTTAAAATGTAAGAAAAAAGCTTTAAAACTTTAAAATGGCCATACATCATCGTTTAGTAATTTTTATTTATTTATTTATTTTTTTACCAGCTTTGCATTTAATCTCATCCTTTTACTTTCGCTTTTCTTGGCTCTCCCCACTTTGGTGAGGGCGGAGCGTAGCATTCAAATTAGTTATTTTCAATACTGTTCTGATGTCCCTGGCAAAAAAAAAAAAAAAAAAAAAAAAAAAGTGTTTTCCTATCCCTAAACTCTCTACTCTTTAGTTACTGTGCTATGAACTCACGAATCCACTATCCTATCATTTCTTTCATCTTTTATTTGTTCATGCTCTGCTCGTTGTCAATTTCTCTGCTTACTGTAAGAAATCTCTGGATTTGAGGGCTTGGCCCAGGTAATCCAGTTGACCCATCATCTTGAAGATCTTGAAGTTAGGCTGTTGTTTTGTCAGGATAATTAATGATAAATATTCTTTCAAAAGGAAAATCGTTTTCTTCACACTTATTAATGTTATTACTCTTTTATCACGGTTAGGACAATTATTCTGGTATAGTGTCCATACAAAGAACTACAAATGGCAGTATGTAGTAATATTAAACAAATTAATTGCTTTGTACTCCTCTTTAAACAAATTTGGAGAAAATATCCAAAATAAAGAATTTCGGTTAATTTTAAAAGTTAGAATTTGGAATTTTACACTAAGACTCTTTTTTTTTTTAAAAGTTCTCGTTTACTTTTTCACACAGAGAGATGCGAACGAATATTTAAAAGCCCCACCACACTATGGTCTTCTGCAAGTCATTATCACTCTCTGGAGGGGGGTATGACCTATCGAGGTAGATGATGGGAGACGCCTAGAATGGCATTGGCGGAGAATGGCTTCAAAGCGGTTTTCCTCCAAAGATTAAAAATATCCAGCATATGCTACCAAAGTGCGCTATAGATTCTATGGATGCATACTAGTGCTCTTCTAATTTAGCAACCCACTGTGTGGGTGAAACCCGTGAATCATTGTTGAAGATCAATCAGGGCCAGTACTGGAGTGGTGAACAATTGGCCATAGTGTGGAGGCTACATAAAAGATCACCTTGAAAAACAATTATTTTGTCGATTATCTCAGCAAAATATTCCCTTGTTAAATGCTACATTTTGAAAACTACCACATTGTCATATCTACTTAATAATGTGAAAACCATGATTGAATAATGAGGAATTTGCACATGTGGGGAAATAGAATAACTTATTATTTTTCTGATAATTCCAGACTCGTTAATTCCAAAAATGTTCTCAAAAATATAAAAAAATGGGTACAACATTTTAAAAATTAATTTTAAAGTTAAGAGAAAACCACGTGGCTTCAAAACGCTCTGTGACGTTACAGTTCATGATGATTCAATGTTGATATTTTTTTTAGTACGAATTTTCTATTTCTGGATTGTTTTTAACATCTATCGAAGACGCTACTTTTCCTCCGCCAGTTTTGTGCGTCACAGTTAAAGAGTCCGATATAAAACCCATTACAAATCGCTAATTAGGGCCCGAAATAAAATAAAAATACTGACCGGTTTACTTTTTTTGTCTTCTATTGTTTAAAAATAAAATTAGAAAAAGTGAAAATTTTTCATTATGACATTATAAATAAAATTGAACTGTTTGAGATGAATGATGTTAATAAAATACAACTAATGTAATAGTCACAGAAGTAAGAAAAGGTGGGCAGACGATTCTGAGATTAAAAATTTGAAATTAAGATATTCTTAGGTGGAAACAAAAAAAAAATGCCTAAAATATTATTATTCTGCAATTTATTATTCTTAGCCATTTTCTAACAGTATATTTGTCTCTTTGAATGTTAATATGATCTCCATTAAAATGTTTATATTAGTCTTATGTGAATTTAATGAACAGCAATTCGTCGAGTACATAACGAAAAATTCTCCAACCAGTATCGGACCATTTTTTAGAAAACAGAAAGAGGTAAGATCCTACTTTTTTTTTATTTACACACATGCATTAATTAAAAAGTTTCAGGGATTTGAAGAGTTTAATTTGAACAATTGGTTTTCGTGATTTTTCCTTTTACTTGACATAACACATAGTTTAAGATGAAATGACCTATCTCTACTGAATATTTCAGAAATAATGTTCTATTTTGTTACTAGATGGCGGGACTATATAACAAGATGCGAACGACGCGAAATTTTAAAACCTCACTCCGAAGATGATTTTTAACGAAGTCAGTTCGAATATTCACAGCAAAGAATACTAAAAGTATAAGCAATATTTTTTTCGTTATATAAACTGTTTTCAAAAATTAGCTATTTTTGTACAAATAACAAATTGATCGTTTCTTTCTTAATGATGTTTAAAACTTATTTAAATATTACTGCAGTGGTAATGATTAAGGTAATTTTAGTTTAATGTTTGAAGTCGTTTCGTATGACGTGTGGGTGAAACGTTTTAAATAATTCACATTTTTTAGCATGTCTGAAGTATACTGCCTTATTAATGTAGAGACTGACATTCCTTGAACTTAAGGAAATTGCAGGAATTGTGTTATGTAAACGACGGCGAAGAATAATCAAATGTCTAAAAATTTCGAAAATAAATTACCTTTTTTATAAAATCCATGTTTATTTTGTTTAAAATTTATCATTTCTTAAAAGAGTGAGAAAGAGGAAGAAGAATAGGCTTTTCTCACTAAAGATAAAGTTCCTAATTGAGGCAGTAAGAAATAAAATAATTTTATCACAACAAAGAGTCATTTGATGTAGATTTCTGTACATTCAAAGTATAATTTTACCTTTATAGTACTGATATATTTACAATGAGAAAAATCCGTCCATGTAAGCGTGGCTTTTTAATTTAATGGAGAAGAGCCATTAGTTACATAAGTCAGTGGGTAAAACATGCAAGTTAAATTATTCATCATGTAATTATGTTTCATCGGGTTAGTATTTCATTTTTCCTCTTATGAACTGATAAAAAATTATCACGTGATTCATTAGCGATTAACTTTTTATGCGACGTAAAAGGCGATAAAGGTTTCGTAAGCGCTTCACCTCTTGAAGGGTGTAAAGTATGGTTCATTGGCTGGAGGGAATTCCTATGACTAAATTAACTGCCCATGAGTTTAATGGCCTTTCTTCATCAGCTGGTCCACGAAGTATTGAATTTCTTTGCAGCTGTTCTCGCCCTCATGTGTTTGTATGCTTTTCTAGTTAATGGCATTTATTTTTGCATACTCACCTGTGATTCTACGGTACCGAAACTCGAAATGAAGGATAATCATATTCCAATTCTACAAGTTAAAATGCTATCGGTGATTGACCGGTTTCATAGGTCGTCCCCTACTCCTACGATAAAATTTCTACGCATAAAATTTCGAAAAACTCACTTTTTTCCCAAACATAAATATTAATGAAAAAAGAACTTAATAAGTCAAAATTACCACATTGTCACATCCACATAAATAAGTACTCATATAAAGTAAAAGCCACAGATTAAATAATTATGACTTCATGTACAAAATAACAAAATAAAATTAAACTGTTTGAAATGAAGTAGGTTAAAAAAATTAAGAGTGACGTAACATAAATAGAAACAAGGAAAAAATACGTGCAGACAATACTGAGATAAAATTATGAAATTTGTTTAAAATTATGAAATATATAATTTCAAGAATTAATAAAATTAAATTTTATTAAATTCAAACGTATAGTGTTAAATTAAAATGAAATAAGCATAATTTTCTACCAGCAATTTATCAGTCTTTGAATAAAATGCATAATTGAGATATTCTTAACAACGTGTATAAAGGGAATACGTACATACAAAAATACATAACACACACACACATATATACGAAGGCGAGTCAAAAGGAAGGGAGCCAATGCGAATATATAACAAACAGAGTACTTTATTTAAAAGTAGTATCTATGAACATTAAAACATTTATCCATTGACAAACGAGCCGCGTGATTCCTGTCTCATAAAACTCCTTGGGCTGCTGATTCAAATAGTCTGTAACTGACTCCTTTTGGCGTCGTTTGACGCGAATCTGGTACCCTTGAGATGTTTTTTCAGTTTCCCGAAAATGTGAAAGTCGCAGGGTGACAAATCTGGGCTGTATGGAGGATACTGCAGCGTTTCTCACTTAAACTTTGCCAGTTGTGTCTTAACCACATCAGCGACTTGGGGACGGGTATTGTCGCGTAGTAAGATCACACCATTCGCGAATCTACCTGGTCATTTGTTCTTGACTGCGACACGCAGCCGATTCAGTGTTGCACAATATCACAAACTATTGATAGTCTCTCCAGGTTTAGCAAATTCGATCAGTAATGGCCTCTGACAATCGAAAAATAAAGTCAATAACTTTCCAACGGAAATGACAGCCTGTGCTTTGTTTGGCTGGGGGGATTTAAATGTTTCCACTGTAAGCTTTATCGGTTTCAGGTTCATAGTGGTGGCACCATAATTCATTTCCGGTCACAATTGTAGACAAGAAGTTGTCACCCTCATTGTGATACCGGATGAATTGAGTCAAAGAAGCGCCGAACCTCTCTGTCTTCTGGCGGTCGTTCAAAATCTTGGGCATCCATTCAGCACACAAAAGCCGATAACCAAGGTGATCATGAATTATGGTGTGAATCGAACCGTGACTGATGTCTACACGATCTGCCAGTTCATAGATGCTTATTCTCCGTTCTTGTCTAATCAGCTCATCAACCTGTGCAATTGTGTCGGTGGTGATTGCAAAATGGCTTTGGCCCGGTCTTGGATCGTCTTTGTAACTTTCGCGTCCTTCTCTGAACCGTTTGCTCTAACGTCTCACACTGGGCAATGAGATGCAATGTTCACCGGCAGTCATAAGGGGATTGTTGAGAAACACCTTCAGCTGTCATAAACCTGACCACACTAAGCTGTTCCTCTTTTTCAGAGTCCATTATGTCCCGCTACCGTCCTCAACCTAGTGTATGAGCGCCTTAAAAAAACTTTAACCTCCCACTTTCGCGTCATTTTCGTAACTGAGGGATGTCTCTGTGCTACACGTGTGCTTCGCAGATGATGGAGAGAACTATTCTTGAGCAGGGGGGGAAGGAAGTTTGTCTCACTTTCATTTGACTCGCCCCCGGCCGGGCTAATAGGTGTGCAGTGCGTGCAGGCATGATGGCTGTCAAGTTTCTAGGGCGGACAGAAGAATATTCAGAAGGTATTGATAGGGGATGGTCAAATACTATCTTTCACGCAGGAATAGGAGGCGGCCAAATACTTTTCACGCAGGCGGCTAATAGCCTAGAACTGGCCTGGTATACACACACACACACACACACACACACATATATATTATATCTTTTGTAAGTGTATATGTCCGCTTTGCTTTCTTATATGGATAGATCGATCTTGGTGAAATTTTGCATGGTCATTTAGGTCAAGCCTGGGTGGGTGTAAAACACAATATAATTGAAATCTTTAATGTAATTTGATTCGTGTACTAGTGTATAATATGTGCTTTAAAATGATATAAATGTTTATGTTCTTATACTAAGATTAGTTAAATATTTTAATTCTTTCCTGACCTTATTTGACATATTTTTTGCATTATAATTTTATTTCCCCATTTTGTCACATTATAATCTACTGCGTTGGAATGGACAATATAAATATGCAAATTAAAAGTATTTACCAGTTTGTTACGTGATAAGTATATTTATTTTATGATAGGTACCTTGGCTTTCTTTAAATAATCTGGCCAAAAATATTTTAGTGGAGTTCAAGGATTAATCGCTAAATAGAACATTTTTATTTCTTTAGTTTATAACCAACATTGATTTAAAATAAAAAAAACGTTACTTATTTTATGAAAATGTGTTTCTTTTCATTTTTTTATTGCTGGTAAAAACTATGTAAAAACTAGTTTTTATTTGTCTAAATTTTTTCAGAATCTATGTAGTAGACAAGAACATTCGGCTTCGTTTTCCTGTATGTACCGTTAATTTTGTATCCATAAACAAACCATGCTATTACATTAACCCGTACTAGTACGTGGCCTGCGCTCTAGTATCCATTGTCGGAAAACGTACTAGTACGTGTCCCGCATATAATGTGTTAATATATAAAAAATATATACAGCACTCATATAAATACTATAGCAAGTTTCTATGCTTTGGACTAAGTTATGAATCTCCTGGAATCCGTATTGGTATAAAGCGTTGAAATATTATTTGGCACACAGACATCTAACTACTTAGAACAGTACCTGTCTTTTGGTATTAAACTATTATATTTGACGATAATCTCTAACATTCGAGATTCAACATCTTTATTACGTATATCTACTGCAGTGAATCCAAACCTTTATTAATAACAAAATAAAAATTCGATAAAAACTATAAAGCACTAACACTAATTGACTAGTATTTACTAAATGCTGTCACTAAATGTAATACAAAGATAGGTGGTAGTAAATTACATAGATTTTATAGTAAAGATTTTCTTCCAAAGTACATAACTTTTCTTTAATTGTTTTTACATAAATGACCAATAAATCAATATTGTATATATATTTTACATATAAAATATCATATATATATCACATATTTCACATATATAAGTAATCTGTTTTAGTAAAAAATAATAAAAGTGGTGACAGAAGGGATATTTCAGAGAGTGTACTTCAAAACCTGAAATAAATTATTCTAAATTGAAACCAAAGATCTATTTTCCAGGTTGTTAAGAGAAATTGAAAAACTATCTAAGATGAATTCATAGTGTCAACAAAAGTGTTTCATTTGTCCATGATCGTAAGAGAATGAAAGAGTTCTTCAGTGTTCTATAGAAAGTTGAGAGAATGTCACTCACCGCTTCTCAAGGTACTCGCACTCGCGTAATACGCGAGCTAGATTCATGAAATCACCGAGCGATAAGCTACATCTATCAGTAATCAACGGACTAAATTTGATAATAGCTTCAGCGATTTTCCAAATCGTTGACGACGTTTTCCTACAACAAAGCGTTTAGATTGAGTTCTACACTAATATTGGTTCTAGACCGGATTTTTTTTTTAAAAAGAAGGCGAAATGAAACATATTTGGCATTTTTATAACCTAAAAAGCCTATTTTTGTCTACATTTGCCTCCTTTTTTCAGCTATTTACAAATTCATATTCAAGGGTCACAAGCGACTTCCGCGTCATGATAATGTCGCCAAAGGTGGGAATATGGTACCATGAATTCCCTCTCTGCTGCGTCAAATGACGAACCACGACGTCATTATAACGTCGCCTGTGACATATCTGGAATGCAATATGGTAGCACCTTAAGCCACAGAATAATTAAAAATTTAAAACATGGTAATAAAATAAAATAAAAACTATTTAAAATGGTTACGGCATATTAAAATACTTGATGGAAATTTTGGAAATAAAGCGTACTCATTGGTGGAAGTGTAAAAATTAATTTTTTTATTTAAAGAAACGAAAGTGTTAAAGTTTGTTTTTAAAGAAACACACTGTTTACTAAAAGCCTATACCTACCGAATTGAGATAAACTATGCTTTTAAAGGGAAAGCGTACGTCAATATATATATATATATATATATATATATATAGTTAACATTGTAATGTCTTCATATCGAAATACAAATTGCAAATGCTACATATAATATAAAAATATTCAATAGAGATAATGAACTTTTTTTTTATCTTACAATAAATTTATATTATTGTGTTAAATCTAGGATTGGAATAGGAAGCTTTTATCCCCTTTGGTGAGACAAGGCCTAAAAATTTCACAAAAAATGACTCAGAACATTTAAAATTTTGATAATTTACTTGAAATGAAATATTATCGAAACATGGTAACTGGAAAAATTATGAAAAATTGAGAAGTGTGACCCTTTATATTTCGTTGCTTTTAATTTATCGTATGGTAATTTCTCTCTTTTTTTTTTGTTTGATCGCGTTGGCAACTTTTAGTTATTAACGAGTTGTTCTATATGCTGTTACGATGTTCCATCAAAGTATAAATATTTAACTGTAGGATATAAAGATCTTGAAAAATAGAATAGTTTTTTTTTATAAAGGATAAAAAACAATCATAAAGGAATAATTGCTTTGTGGGAACCGCAAATATGGGAAATAATCAGACATAGATTAAGGTAAGGAAAAATAATGGAACTTTGGTATTTGTTATTAAGTTAAATTTATAAGTATCTTAAAATAATCATGGATTAAGAAATTGCTTCAAACGTATAATTTTTTTTATTATCATGGATTTTTGGAATTAGCCTTTGTACTAAAAAAGAAGATTCGCCTGTAATTCGTTTTTCACTGCATTATGACCAAAATTGCTGAGAAACTACGATCAAAGGCGCTTTACAGTAATTTAAATCGTATTTCAGTTATATTTTTCGAGATTTACAATATGTACATACAATAGCGATACAGAATATTTACATTTATAGACATTAGTATACAAATTCCTAACATTTTCCACTTTCCAAGGACGGCACATCCTGGACAGTATAATCCCTGAAGAGGAAGACCTACTTAACAGCTATGGAGATTTCATACACCATTAACAAAATAACATTTCTACTAATTTATAAACACTGAAATAGATACATAAATGAATAAACATATACAAACAAACAAATAGATAGACTTAAAATTCTACGAACAAGAGGGACTGTGGTCTTGCTTAAAAATTAATTAAATTATTTTCACTGAAAATTCCTTTTAAATTATTCTTCGGTACCAGAGCTCGTAGGTTTGAATCTGACTTCTAGTATAGGAGCTTATAGTTATTTGGAATGGATTTTAAGCAGTGGGTCCCGGTCTCATATTATTTTTAACTTGTATGTTATTTTTTAATATTTTCAATACTTAATTTTTAATTTAGCAATTTTTAATTTTAATTTTAACAGTTTTTAATATTCAATTTATCAATTATCAATTTTCTTTTTAATTTTCATAAACTATTCTAATCCATCTTGTATATATTTTCTATCTTAATATTTTCTTAATTTTTTTTGTTGATTTATGTATTATGTGTTTTAACGTTTTCGATTTATTGTCTCTCTTACGTCTTCCTCAAAATTCCTTTCATTGGTGTTTTTTCTTTTTTTAAAAATCACTTTCTTTGTTTATTATTTCATTTTGTTTGGTGCAGTTTGTCCCATGAGGAATTAGCGCAACTAAATTCCAACCAACCAACCCGGTCTCATATTAGCCATTGAGTAGCAAAATAGCAGACCACAGTGCTCCAAACAACGAACAAATCTTTTAAATTATAAATTTAAATAAAAGTCGCAGAATGTATTACTGCAGATGTACCGTTTATTTAACGATATATAAAAAGTAAAGACAGAATATCCTTGGCGCAATGGTTATGATTGCTACAATTTTTTAATAATTAAGAAAGTTATCCAATTTTGCAAGAGAATTTTGCAAAATCATTAATTCAAATTCAATCCTAAATATATATATTTTTTTATTACAAGAACATTTTATTACATGCAATTTTTATTAAACATATTTTGACAAAAATGTTCTGTTACTGTTACATATATTACGAGTATTTATTACTTTGTTTAAACTCATTTATCAGCAATAAAATATCTTCTCCGTTAATTATAGTTGAGCTCGATAGAAAATACATGTATTTATCTTTCAGATCCTTAGTTAAAAGTATTTTTACTAAATTTTTATTACGATTTATATTAGAGTCTGAAGTTGATCACATTGCCTTCTGAAATAAATTATTTATTATTCAATGATTAAAACTGTTATTTAGTGGTGTTAAATAATTATTTTTAAATAAATTTATTTTGAACATGTATAGTTACGAATCAATCGCTGAACGATCGCCGAAGGGGTAGGACACATTTTTTCGGTACTGTAGTTCGTGGGTTCGAATCCCACTGCTGGGATGGATGTTCGTAGTTCTTCGGAGATGGCTTTATGCATTAGCCCTCGCGTGGCAAAACAGTAGACTGGAGCGCTCCAAACCATCAAAATGTTAAAAGTCAAAACTTAAAAAAGTTCCGAAAGTTCAATTAGTCTAAAGGCGTTTTAATTTTTAAGTAAGCCATGTCAATTTTCTAAATGTAAGTTTAGTCGACATTTTGTTTTGATAATTATCGTCAAATTCAGTTAAATGAGAAGTACAAGATTTTGTAATGATTATTTTATACATAAACACTTAGTGGGGATGAATATAAGCACAATAGCGCGTAAACTGTGTACATGTATGGAAACACTATTGCCCATAAATGATGCAACGTAAGCATGGATTCTGGTCCAGAAGTTCTTCCTAACAATGTGCAAAATATCTCGAAATTCTTTAAAAAAATCAATTTTTTTCATTTATATAGCGATAAATAATTAGACTTTTGTGATCCTGGCATCAAATTGTGTAATTTCAGGATTTCCAGTGTTTTACAATTTGGCAATATTGACAGACTGAGTGTTTTTCTCGCAGGCTTTATATTTCACTATCGCCCTTACTTATCTGTATACTATGTTTTTTAGACACACGATTAAACGATATCTCTTGCGAATGAAGAACTAGGTATTTTTTTGTTATTTAATAAATTTAGCAATTTAAATTTCTTCCCTGCCTTTTGTTTTGTATTGTAGACTCTTGAAAAGAATTTAAAGTTTAAGTTCTCTAGTAGTAAGTCTATATTGGTAAAAGTTTTTCTATTTATTTATGCTAAGTTTTTATTAATAAGCTGCAGAAGCTCAGTCGGCAAAGGCGACAATCTCGTAACCGGTGGGTTGTGAGTTCAAGGCTTGAGCCGGCCAAGAGTCAGCCATGTTTGTTAATGGCGGCTGGTGCACTTAAAATAAGTCCTTCAAATTCCTAAACGATACCTCTAGAGATTGTATGTCATACCTAGGGGCCACCAACTATGTCCCTGTATTTAAACTGTGATGACCCAACGGGGTAATGTTACTCAAATCTATAGCATTCCTTAAACTGCTTATGTTTTTCTTGTGGTGCTGAATAAATAGTTTTGCAGCCGTATTTGTTTTAAAGATATTTGAATTATCATCTGTATTGGAAAAGAAAGGTTTTAATTCCTTGCAATTTTTTTATCTATTTTTATATAATTTGTTTAGGGAATTTTATGTAATGGAGCCTAAAGAAGGGACTTTGTTTAGTAACAGCTGAGCCTGTTTCAAAACTGTTTTATTTCAATAAATCTTTGATATTTAGATATATTGCATGCCATAATTACAATTGTCAGTTTCCTTAAAAATAAAAATTCTACATTATTTTACTAAAACTATTAACTTTATTTCTTACATTTTGGCTACTTCGCCAATATTTTAGACTATTTTTGCAGACTGTTCAATACGTTTTAAGCATAAAGCGTTTAGTGTTGATGTATGTAAACAAGATTGCACAGAAACTGTTCTTTCTATAATATACAAAATTAGACGGTGATTCTTGTGTGGTGCGAAACTTTTCAAAGACCCTCTTAGCAAAATTTGAGTTTATTTAATGTTTAAACGATTTAACGCTAGTATTTTACTTATCTTCACCTTTAGTCATCGAAAAAGTAATCACACCAGCCCAAGTTACGCGCTACCTTGAAGATAAGAAAATTTCTTTTCAGATAAATGTGTGCGAAAATTTGTAAAACATATTCTTCATTTTTTAAAGAAAGGTTATGAATAACATGATTTTTTTTTATTTCGGAAATATAGAAAACCTATCTATTAAAATAAAATTTTAAAATTTATATGAGTTAAAATATTGAAGTTCTTCAATCTTTAAATTAAGAACTATCAAAAGATAATTATTGCGGAAATTTTTATGAATATTTAACTCTAAATGATTCGGAAATACTACTATATCATACTCAATTTTATTAGAAGGTGTATTAGGCTGTAATGTACGAGTTCATTGGTAGTTAATTTCTTCAGTAAAGATTTTCAAGCTTAAATAATTAATTTTTGAAATTTATACGAATTAAATATTCACGAATTCTTAATTATTTACTTTATACTCTACATTTTTTGGATTTTGCCATTTTCTAATGGGATTTTCTCCTAGTTTAATATTTTACTTTTTTAATCTTCTAACCATCTCATTAAGTCAAGAATCAGTAACATACTCAAGTAAGCTTAGATTATTCAGCTGTTACACAGAGTGCATTGATTAATGAAACTGTAATTATTCCTAAATTGTAGACTATAATAAATGATTTCAACCAGGGAAATAGATTTTTTTTCTCTTTAGCAGTAAAAAAGGAACAGCTAACTTTGTTAAACGGATTTCATTAAGAAAAATTTGTTACGACAAATCTAAACACTTTGTATATTTACTATTTATTATCTGTTTATCTTATAGATATCCTAGTTCACATATATCCCAGAAAATACGTTTTAAAGTTTTTGATTTTCCATAATTAAAGAAAATTTGTATAATGGTCAAATCCGTAGAACGCTGCCTTTATGTAAGTTGGTTCGAATGCTGCTCGGGTATAATTGTTGGTAGCCATTCGGACATGGCTTTAAGCAGCAGATCAGTCTCAGTAGTCGAATATTTAAAATGGGGCATGGCTATATAAAATATTGTACATGTTTAGTGAAGTTTTGTTATACCATATCTAACTTATGACCACCTACTGCATAAATATTTTACATAAATTAAAAATCTTCAAGCACTTATGTAATGTATTTGACATGTAAGCAGTATTGAATTGATTGACTATACATTATCTGTTCTGCTATACGAAAAGTTAAAATTATTTACGTATTGTAATTTTATATCTGTACAAAAAATTGTTTTGAAGGAAGTTTAGCCTGATTACGCAATGTAAAAATGAAATTTGTATAATAGTAATGTAGATTCCAAAAATGCAAGATAATATTGTCTGTACATTTTGATTAAATGATGTTCAGATTCTTTCGACACAGTTGGGGCTTTGCAGAGGTTAATATCGTTTTCTCCTCTTTCCTTGCCTTCTACAGGTACAAAACCTATTAAAATGAGCCCAGAGCGCGGGTTCATTTGGTCTCATTAGTCCAGGTGCAGCAAAATAGATTGTTGCACTTAAACAAACCAAATCTAATCTAAAGCAAAAATAATTATTTCAAAGTGTTCTGCACTACTTTATGCTTGACAATACATGAGGTGTGGCTAATTCTAAAAGGTGAAAGCTGTAGAAACCTTTCAATATTAGTTATTTGTACAGACAATACTGTAACTGTGAGCTGTAGTTAACACTCATTTTTACTTCATTCTAATTATGATGAAGGCCACGTTTTGGAAAAGAGCAATAGTCTTCTGGTATACCTGAAGGCACCTAGAGATAAACTACTTGGAATAAACCTCACTATCTTTATAAAAATTCTACGAATGGATGAAGTCCTAATAATTTAATATAGTAATTAATATATGAATTATGAATATAAGGCCATATGCCTCAACTAATATATATATATATATATATATATATATATATATATATATATATATATATATATATATATGTACATACATGTACACACTGTCCTACAGTTCACTGTTTCATGATAAATTTTATTTGACAAATTTCATCTCGGTTCTTTAACAGAACGTAAGATCGCTAAGTTGCGGCAGCCTGTTGTTTCAAAGTTCAATTTGCTGATTAACCTAGATTGTATTTTGATCTCTATCAGCATGTGTCATTAATGTCAACAGTTCTATTTTGACCTTTAGTGTATCATTCGACTCTGAAATTTTGCATTTATCGAGAAGACTTTTTATAAATAATCGTTGTATTTTATAAAAAGCTTGTAAGTTTTTTTTATCAGAACTTGTATTTTAGGGGTTTTATTGAAACAATTATGTGTTAAGAGACGATAAAAGTACGATTTACATTGTTGGATTTTGTCTATTTGCAGTATTAACTGGTAATATACAAATCCAACTAAATATTAATTACCTGTAATGAATAAATTTCTTGATAAGAAGTTAGCATTTTACAGTAATTTTTTTTTGTTTTAAAAGAATTTAGGATCCTAAGATATGTGTTGCATGTGATCCGATAACACGGCAAGACTTTTTTAGGTATGTACCAGGTTTGAACCTGGTATTTCGTTAACTTAGGAATCCATGATAAACACTAGGCTGTGCTCTACATATGGATAAACATATGTCTATTGTTTAGTGATGAATAGCTTGTTGAAATAAAAATTCAACCCATTAATAAGCAATTCTTTGTCACCACTTAGCATGACAAAATAATTTTAACTGTAATAGAGTGATAGCTATGTTTAAGTTTAAACTTGTTGTTTCTTAAAGCTTTATTGTAATTACTAACCGTAAAAGAAGGAGGTTGGAAACCCTCCTGGTTATCTTGGAAGTATAATAATACTTCTTCAGAATGCGATAATATTTTCTTATCTTAATTTAGCCAATAGCCAGAATTCGGATTAATCCAGTTCGTAATGTATGTTTCAGCAGAAAAAAATTTCGAGTTTATTAATCCTGAAAAATAAATGCAACATTCACTATCAAT
Source organism: Pardosa pseudoannulata (assembly GCA_032207245.1). Classification (NCBI taxonomy): domain Eukaryota; kingdom Metazoa; phylum Arthropoda; class Arachnida; order Araneae; family Lycosidae; genus Pardosa; species Pardosa pseudoannulata. Next base: position 184,808,958 of record CM063498.1, read on the forward strand.
TGTAAGTTTTATTTTGCGTTGTCTGGCAACAAAATTATCTCCATTTATTAAGCTTTTAACGAAAGAAAACCGAAAGGTGAATGGAGTATAAACTTTAAGAAGGAAAGTCAAACTAATGAGCAGTGAAAGTGGCATCACGCATTACAATTTAAATTGTGTTGAATCTTAAGAAAATATCATCTGAAAAACTGTTTTATACTAGAAAAAATCTAGGTTATTTTGATCGGTAAAAATATAGTTTAAATATTCAATGCACTTCTTCTACAAAATTGTTTTAATATTTTGAATTTAATCCAATAAGTAGTAAATTATATATTTGGGTACATAGTTTGTTAGGATATTAATATAGCTCATAAAGAATTTAAAAGAAAAAGTATAGGCACATAAATATAAACCGAGTAAATGAAAATATATTTAAAAACGACGAGTAGTTAATTAGGATGGACAGAGTAAACATGCAATTGCGTTATTTAAAGTATATACACACACATATTAAGAGGTATAGTATTGCTTATAAGAATATACGTGATACTTCTAATGTTTTGTTTACTCTTCCTAAATTTAAGAGATTACATTTCAATTACAATACAGATATTAAGTTTTCTATTTTTTACTACATTTACCAAATAATAGTTGTTTGTATTTTCTGCATATATAAGCAGTCCTATTCTTATTACATACCCAAAAGTGTTATTGGTTAGGGTAATTTGAATGTGATAATTCTGACAAAAAACTTCGTGAAGCGTATTTGATGATCAATTTTCTGAAAGCACTTCATAGAGCGGCAAGAAATAATTTCTTCTAGGAATTGTATATCTAGAAGTTTTTTTGTACACAATTCATGCGTAAACCTAGGGTAGATCTCTCTCTCTCTCTTTATGTATATTTATATATATATAACGTGAAGTTAATCCTCCGGCTACAATTAAATTTTTCTCCTATTAATTTTAATGCCCGGTCTTGCTAAACAATGAGTGAACCTGATTAATATGCAGTTGTGCCTCTGGACTAACAGCGAAGTTCGTGGTGGAATTTTATTTTATTTAAGACTAGGTAAAAGACATGTTTCTCCGACAAAAGCAGAGTATTGTATGATACATGAAAACTCTTTTGTATTACAAGTTCGCCCCACAGCGAGAGATAAGACGAATTTTTTTCGCAAGACAGAGCACTTAGTCAGCATTATTAACAATCAGAAAGGAACTTAGATCACTGGAAAAAGGAACAATTTTTTTTGGAATAGCTAAAAAATGTGGCGAGTGGACAGAAAATTAGCATTTATTTCAGATTTAGCTTTCGGAAACTGGTTTGGAAGAATTTAAGTATCGACACTCCTTTTAATTCTGAGATTTTGTGGCTGAGAAAATAGATATGAAAGAATGAGAATGGGAAAAGGAGAATCTTAAAGGCATAGCTTAGGTGTAATAATTTTGATACTCACTGAAGAGCCCCCCAAAACTGGTATATGTATTTGTATGCAAATAAAGTGATAAAGAACCAATCAGAATACGGTGCTGTGGTCGGCAACGTGTACATAAGACCACATGTTTCTGGCACAGTTGTTAGATCGCTTACTGCTGCTACAAAGGCAAGTTAACAAGATTAAATGAGTTTTAACGTAATGTTATATTTGGAGCACAAGAAATGGGACATAGCATCTCCGAGGTAGGGATGAAATTTGGATTTTTCCATACGACCATTTCCCGAATATACCGTGAATATGGGGAATCCCGTAAAACATCAAATCTCCAACATCGCTGCGGCCGGAAAAAAAGATCGCGCAAGAACGGGACCAACGACGACTGGGGAGAATCATTAAACGTGACAGAAGTGCAACCCTTCCTGTGTAGATTTCAATGCTGGTAAATCAACAAGTGTTAGCGTACCAAAAATTCAACGAAACATCATCGATCTGGACTTTCCAAGCCGAAGAACCTCTCGTGTACCCTTGATGACTGCACGACACAAAGCTTTACGCCTTTCTGAGGTCGTAAACACTAACATTGGACTGTTGATGACAGGAAACACGTTGTCTAGTCTCACGAGTTTCGTTTCAAACTGTATCGTACGGATGGACGTGTAGGGGTATGGAGACAACCTTATGAATACATAAATCCTGTATGTCAGTAGGGGACTGTTGGAGCTGGTGGAGGCTGGGTGATGGTATGGAGTTTGTGCAGTTGGAGTGATATGGGAACCCTGATACGTCTAGATACGACTCTGACAGGTGACATGTCGTAAGCATCCTAATTACCTGCATCTATTTATGTCCATTGTGCATTCCGATGGACTTGGGGGAATTCCAGGAGGGCAATGCGACACATTCCAGAATTGCTACAGAGTGGTTCCAGGAACACTCTTTAAACTTTAAACACTTCCGATGGCCACCCAAATCCCCAGACATGAACATTATTGAGTTATGCCTTGTTCAAAAGAGATTTCCAATTCCTCGTACTATTACGGATTTATGGACAGATCTGCAAGATTTATGGTGTAAATTACCTCAAGCACTACTTCAGAAATTACTCTAGTCCATGTCATGTTGCGGCTCATCTGCGTGATCGCGGGGGCACTACACGATATTAGGCAGGTGTACCAGTTTTTTTGGCTTTTCAGTATATTTCACACACACACATGTATATATATATATATATATATATATATATATATATATATATATATATATATAGGCATTCTTTTATAAAATCAGACGCTCTCTGTCGATATTAAAACTACTTCCATGAATTCTATCAGTATGATGTGATAGCATAAGGATATTAACGATGCCGATCGCGTACATAAGGCAGTGCATGAAATGATATTGTTGCATTTTACCAGAGAGAAAAAAAAGGTTAGTTAATAACTTAGCTATCAGAAATTTATTTGGAAATAAGAGTTCATAACGTTACATTTTTATTATAATTTTTAGATGCATATTTTTTACGAACTAATGTAAATAGTTAAGTTGCACTTAATAATATCAGTGTTTCTAAACTAACGCAATTACAATTCTCAACTTTGCTTTTGGATAGAAAACTAAAAGGATTTCAGAAATATGACTGCTGTCATTTGTCCTCTACAATTTATTATAAAAACAACTTAAGTAATATGTTGTTTTATATTCTTAAAAACTGTTAGTAATTATTGATATTATTCTAATAACCATTGCTGAAGCTGAGAGATGCGTCTCAACTCTTACGAGTTAAAACATTTTAAAGAAGCACTGTGAGTGAGGACAGACAAAGGGTTGATTTTTTCTCAAACTTAATGAAACGTGACAAATGACATAACTATATCAATCAAATTTTATTAGTTTGCCTCAAATAGAAATGAGAGGGAGACAGAAAGAGCAGAGAAAAAAAAGAGTGAGTGTGTGAAAAAGGGAAGGAGAGGGAGGGATATGAACGTTTTTAATTTACAAAAATTGTACTTGACTATTTTGTAATCAAAGATATAGGTAAGCTATACTATGATTTTATTACATTACATGATAAGAAATAAAATGTTATATTTTTTTTTACGTATGAGAAGTTTTCGTTTAGTTACTTTGTTTACTTTTAACTAGCGGCAGTGAAAATTATTTTAACTTGCTTTGTTGCTTCGGCATATTTAATTTTCAAAATTTCTTTGAACCTCCATTTAAATAAGCCCCGAACAGTCACTGTGCTCTTCGAAAATCTATTTACTTATACGTTAAAATTAGAATTTTTAATGGTATTTGGAATGTGTCAACATTCTTTTGTCCCCGCCCCCTAGCAGCACTTCAGATGCCATGCATATCGTTTTTAGAATACTCTTAATATTTCTTGGAGGAAGAACAAATTCTTACACCATTACTGTGTTGTTACTGTCCGTCGTAACCATGAAAAAAAGATTGTACAGGATGTTTATTTACAGAAGCTGGTGTGGGACGCACTTTCGAAATGCTTCCCGAATTAGCAGCGACCTCAAAAGCGAATGTGTTTAGTACTCACCGATTCATAGCTTGCATTAGAGAGTGATTACGAGTCAAAACAAATATTTGTATATCAAACTAAGCAGTGCTTCTTTTATAAAATCTGTTAAATTTTGAACACATTTTCCCAAGTTAGCTGAAATCTTTCTAAATTATGTAATATAAAATATTTTCTTAAGATTGTGTTTTCTACTACTAGATATCATATGATTTTGTGATTTTTAAGATTATTGACCCCGTATATCTACAATTATTACGTTGTGATTTTGAAGTACTGTTTAACGAATTATTAAGTCTATTTTAGTTTGAATGTTATCGGGTATACGAATAGAATTTTCTGAAATAGTTTGATAGAAGGAAGAACTATTCAGTAAAGTTAATAATTTTTTAAGGAAAATAAATTAACAAAAGAAATAATCTCTTTTTACTTCCTTGTACAAAGCATAGGGAGTATTTTAATCACAAAAATAATCAGTGTTCAGAATACAACGGAAATATTCATAAACTTTGACAGAATGAATTTTTACAAATTTCATAGTTACGTATGTATATATAAGGAAACTTTAATTTTGAAATTTTAAAGATCCAAATAAAGAATTAAAGATATTAAGATAATAATATAAAGATTTTAAGGATCGGGAATGGTTAAATTTCTGATCTGATATTGACTAGTTTTGTCTTGACGCTTTTATGTACTTACAAAGGTATGTACCTTTAAAGGTAAATACCTTTGTACATACATGTGTATAGTGTACGCAAGAAAATTCACTTTGAAACTTTAAAAAGCCATTTTGATCATACCATCTCTGAATGAATTTTGACTAGTTTCAATTCGACATCTTTATGTATCTATGTATGTTGTGTGCATTTCGTATAACTCAAAAACCATTTGACGTACAGTGTTGAAGTTTTGTATTTAGGACTGTTTTAACATTCAGTGGTACAATTAAATTTTTGATTGTAATCCACACTCTATGTAACAAAATGTCTACTCTTTGTTAAGCTAATATATATTACTCATTGTTTAATTAATATTTGAGAAATTTTTGTTGTTTTTAAAGGTAATATTTTAACAGTTGTGTAACAGTTCACTTTATTAAAGATTTGGAGGATTGTATAAAACATTCAAATAAAATGAATTTAAATGGAGTGTAGCAAAATATCTCTATAATTTAATAGGCTTACAATAAAATCATATGGTGTCCCCAACATATTTTTTTTTTAAATGGGGAATTTTTCTTTTCTTTGTTTCAAATTTCTAGCAGACTGCTGATGACGTATGAACAATTTTCAAAGACTTTTTTATTTTCAGAATTGTTTGTGTTGTAAAGAAGCATCTATTAATATACGGCCAGATTCAAGTCAAACGAGTATCTCTCTTATCTCACCCTTAGTATGCGAACTTGAGGAGGTAAACAAGTTTCGGATTTGGTTTGATTTGGTTTGGAGCGCTAAGATCTACTTTTGGAACTCCGGTAGGTTCGAACTCCGTTGAGGGGCATGGATGTTCGTAATCGGCTTTAAGCCGTAGGTCCCGGTCTTATTTATCTTCGTGTTGCAAAAGGAGATCGTAGCACTCAAAACCAAACCTGAAACTTGTTTATCTCCGCAATTTTACGGATGAAGGGTGAGATACGAGAAATACGCGTTTGACTTGAATCTGGCTCATAGACTGAGTATGAGCACTGTTGAGAGTTAATATCTTACTATTAAATTAAATCAAGAATTAGATGCAGTTGTTGGATCTGTTCTATTGGTGTCTTGCTGTATTATTTACTTTTTCAGTTCTACTTCCATGCATTATTTGCTTTCGACATATTCTTCGTTTAATTATTTGCTTTCTTGTACTTAGATTGTAACTTTTTAAGCTGCTAGATATCTGCTTTGCTTTTTATTTTTATTTATTCAAATTTTTTGCTTTTATATTATGTATTTTAATAGTACTGTATTTATATTTCTTTTTATGTTCTCTTGACTATTAAGAGGGTTGCCCACCTTAAAAATCGTTTTTTCGGTTAATTATTGTATTTCAGTAATTATTGTATTATAATGTGTGAGATTTTGAAGACAGTTTGGATTTTGTTTCTAGGATCAGCTTAACCGGAGGTTTATGAGAGGTTAATTCTTCAAATTGACACTGCAAGTGGACTTTTAAATAACGTACACTTCTGGAGTTTTTTGGTTGTTTACATAATTTTTGAGTTTTAAATTTTAGTAAGCTAAGTTTACATGGTATAAGTTTTTTAAATGCTACTATATTTTACTGTAACTGTTTCCAGACTTTAGTAACAGTATTTGGTCACAGGATTAATACATTCAAATGTATTTTTCTCATTTCTGATTTTTGTATTCGTGACTTACATCACTTTAAAAACATATCTCAAAAATAATTATTTCAGGTGCGATGAAACTTTTATCGCGAGTTTATTATAGTGTAAGGCTATAATTCTTTAACTTGGGGACGAGGCACCGTTGGATATCATAAGGGTATGCCAATGGTGACGCGACTACAAACAAGAAAAAAATATGAGATGAAGAAACACTTAATTTGTTTGGTTCGGAGAGCTACGGTCTACTGTTTTGCACACGAAGGCTAATAAGACGGGATCTACAGTTTAAAGCCGATTCCGAAAGGATACAAATATCCATGCCAGCAGCGGAATTCGAACCCTCGAACTCCGGTTCCGAAGAGCAGGGCTTTACCATTCGGCCATCGTTCGGCGAAGAAACACTTAAAGTTTACATTTAAGTATCTTCATGCCTAAAGTAAAAATTTAAGTTGTCTTTCCTCGTTACTATTCCACTGTCGAAACATGCTGAAATTGTCCGTGTATTTATCTCGAGGAGAGACTCATAAGTGTCACAACATAATGGGTTGTCTCGAGCGTCTGCCAGGGTTCCGTAGATGAAAAATAAAAATGTATGAGTACTGCAAGTATAAGGTAGAAGATAAACTGAAGATAGAAAATTTTTCTATTACAATAAAAAATAACAAGGTATAAAATGAAATTTTAGGGAGATACTGCGTTTTGACCATTATATTTTCCTTTTCAGAGTACTAAATTTAAATACTAGCCGAGCCACTGTAGCTCTGCTGGTAAAAGGCATTGATTTCATAACCGGAGGGTTGTAAGTTTGGGGTTAGTTTGGTTGTAAGATCCACCATGGTCATTAATGGCGGTTGGTACACGAAAATTAGGTTTGTAGTCGCCATATCCTCCGAGTTTAAACGAAACTTCTGGAGGTGGCAGGACAAACTTGGGACTATTCTGCTTGGCACTGCTCCTAAATTACAAGAACCCAGAGGGGGCAATGTTACCCGTGTCAGTAGCATTGTTTAAGCTACGCGTGCTCCTCAGGAGTACTAAATGAGCAACAGTTTCGCAGACGGTTTGGCGGGAAGATATCTCTATTACCAGCCAAATAAGCAAAAAAATTAACAATTCAGTTACAGTTTAAATAATAGTCTATTTTATGTAGAATACAATTACAAACAGAATGTTGTTTATAAAATTTTATATAATTTTGAAAAGTTGAAATTAGCAATTTTTTTACATATTTTTCCTAATATTTTTGAAACAACTGAAAAACACGAGTATTAATATTTATTTTGTTTGTTTCTCATAAGACTTAAATTTGAAGGGACCAAGACATTCTTGACTGTCGAAAGTGAATAAAGTTTCACTCATGTTTGTAACTTCCTTTCTACTTAGTATGTTAATATATTACAATTTTAAAACTTTTGTACATACATTAAATGCTCTTCTAAGAATAAGTTTATGCTTCTTAAGTCAATTTTGGAGTTAAAAGTTTTTAATGGCAATTTAAAGAATTGATATTTTTTCTCGAAAATATTTACTGATATACAGTTAAGTATACATTTCTATATTACCTTGAAACTTTTTTTGCAGTATCCAAAAGACTTGTTTTGAAGCTATTTTTAAATTTTATTATTAAAATTTAAATCATTAATAAAAATGTATTTCCTTCATAAAAGAAGTAAAAATTTTCTCAATAACATTTGGGGAACCGAAATGTTAGGTTCACTAGAAAGAGTGTTAGAGCAATCATGGGGCTAGGAAATTTCAAGCATTTACTTTTCGTAGAATTTGTATAAAGCATACTTAAACATAAAAACATAACATTTTTACAAAAAAAAAAAAAAAAAAAATCTTTAAACATAAATAAATAAAACTTGTATCAAGTCTAAATCATTTCTGCGCCATAATGAGCTTGATGCATTGCTTCCTTAGAGTCAGATTGATTTTTGAGACTTTTTTTTAATTACCAGCTTTTATCGATAGTTTTTGCAATTTTATATCTGCTTCACAAATAAATTTGTTTATCTTTTTCATGAATACACGTTTCTTTCTGAAACAATACCCACACTTCTGATTGCTTGTTTTTGACTTCTTGCAAATTCATTAATATAAATGACAGCATCCATCACTACTATTTTTATTGTTGTCAGCCCTGCAAAAATAATTTTTTTGGATTCTATTCCAAATGTATCTGTTAACACTTTCATTTAGATTTTGGGTATGTCCATGCATGCACATCTATAACAAACATTTATCTTTCAGAATTCCGATAATAAACTTTTTTGTAAGTAATACATCAATTGGTAAAGGTTTTTTTGTGACTATGCATTTCCATTAACTATAGCATCATCCTATTTTTCACCATGAAATTTTTAAATATACCACTAATTATATAAGTAAATTATATGTTTTTAGAAAGCTCAGAATCTCTTTTATATTTTGAATTAATAAATGAAAATCTTTTTTTGAAGCTATTTTATGTCTTGGTTTAAGAAAACTATTATTATTAATAGTTAAAAATAGGAAAAAGGGCTCCGAAAGTGGTTAGCCTCTCTTACATAGTATGAGTTTAAATCGATCTTGAACTTATGCTTTATGAACTTATTATAGTTCTTTGATTTTATGCAGTGTCACATAATATTTTATTCAACACTTGCAATTTGTCTTGCTATTAAAATTCTTTTTTTCTATTATTTCATTAGGTAAGATCCTTAAATAAAACAAGTTGTAATGGAGTAAGATTAATCCTTACGAAACTTCCTGAAAATGCTAAAGTATTATGTTCATAATAATAAGAAGGAAAGTAATAAACAATTAACTCTTTTGAATGGATTCATGATAAAAGGTAAGCTGTTCATTTTTTTTGTAAAACCACTTATAAAATTTACTTCTATTTTAATTTAGGTGTACAATGAAATCACGAATCGTTAACTTGAAAAAAAAATGGTCATGAGATTTAAAGGTATTTTACTGTAATCAAGCGATTGCATTGATTAAAATTCAAACATAAGATAACCATATTGTTTTTTTTTGTTTTATGCATCGATTATTAATCTTTCACAAAGTATTTACAATTGTAAAAGAGCATATACATATCAATCGTTTAAGAAACTGAATACTTTGTCATGTTATTCTATACAAAGTTAGAATTAAAAAAAAAAACCCCAACAACTTTGGTTTTTTTTTAAATTATGCATAATAATTTTAAAACACTTCTATGTAATATAAAATTAATTTAATTTAATAGTATAGGCTAGGGGTCAGCAGATTTTTAAGAAAGAAGAACCAAATTGTCATTGAAACAGGATAATGAAGGTATCAGAGAGCCATTTATGTGTATATAAAGTGAAGATACGTAAATGCCTAGGCAAAAAGCTGCGATCTGCCAAATCCTACTCTTTGTCAATGATATTGGTCTTGGTTCTAAAAGTGTTGGTTTCTTTAAAAAATGACTTGATCATTCATTTACAAAAATATTTTAATATTTAAGATTTAGTACTAAATACTTCAGATATGTAAACTTATATGTATACTTATGATTCGTATACATATTATGATTCGTATATGTATACTTATATGAAAAAGTAGATACGTCGTTTGTTAATGACTTTATGGAAAAATTTACATAAAACAGCAAGTACCCTTTAACTCTTTAAGAAGATATTTGCATATATTGAGCGATTTTCATCTCACTTCGTCCTTTTCAAGAACAATGGATTTTTTAATTTGTGTCCTATAAAATTTATAACAATCCTAGTTTGTTATTCGATGAACAATAATTGCACAAATAAACTATAAAATCCTGATGATATTCAAACCTCTCCGCTAGAATATCAAACTATACACGATATAATACTATTATCTTGTAAATGTGATGATAACCTGTGTTGATATGGTTTTGTTCCACAAATATAAATTGAATAATATTCAATTTTACTTTTTAACTGATTACTTGAAATCAATTAACATTGTTAAAACAATACATAAAACTCATTTTGTAAACAACAAAATATAATACAAATTTACTGTATGCAGGGAAATAGATATTTTCGAAACAGAGGAGTTACTAAACTTATATAGTCAAGTTGGAGGAGCACAAAAGTGAGATGAATAATTAAAATTAACCTATTCTTTTAATAGGAATGTTGCTAATTAAAAATAATTGCCTTTGGAATATAGACTAACAAGTTTGATTTCCTCTCATTAGAAAAAACAAATAGTTGCTATTATCAACTTTTGGAATGTGGTGCCACGGTAGCTCAGTCGGCTAAGGCAATACTTTTGTAACTGGAGGGTTGCGGTTTTGGAGCCCGAGCCGGCCTACGATCCGCCGTGTTCGTTAAAAGTGACTAGGCAAGTAAAATAGGTTCATGGTCACAATGTCCTCCAAGTTCTCAATCGATACCTCTAGGGGTGATCGGTCAAGCCTATGAGTCTCCTGCTTAGTCACTGCTTCAAATTTACGAGGACCAACTTGACCCCTGAGGTGCTCGTTAAAACTAGAGGCGGTCCCCTTTGCCTTAATACGAGTATCGTATTGCTCAGTGGTGTTTGGTTTGATCAAGTGACATCAGAAACAACAACAACAACTACATAGATGTGGTTTTGTCTTGTAGTCATGTAACCAGTGCAACGGTTTTTGATGCCCTCGATGAAGGTAGGCATCTTTAAGTAAGCTCTTTTCAGAACATACGAAGCAGGACACAAATTTATTTTGCCGTGTGAGAATGATGTTGAAGAACAATTGTGCTATTTGGAGACATGTTGAATAGTGCATATACATACATAATACATATTCTTTATCTAATTGTGTTCGGAAAATTTTGGAAGTTACTCGGTTGGTCGGATATCTTCATTTCAAAAGAAATTATCAACCAGATGAATGTAGGTGTGTATGATTAAGAATTGAGATTCTTGAAAAAAATAAGGAACGTAAAGTTGAAGGGTATATCTATACTTCCAAGCAGTAACATTATATAACAGTTACTGAGTGTTGTACAACAATATAATATGATTCTACATCATTACTCTAAAAAATGACCCCTTGCTCCGAAAAACTGGAGAGAAAAATAGGTTATAGATTTCTTTCATATTGTTGTATAACGAGAGATTCTATCTGTAAGATAAACATAAATTTTCGACTAATTATTTTTACTGGTTGTTTGTACAGTTTGTATGTGTACGTAATAGCGCCTAGCGCACATACCTAGATGTGAAGGATACTACGGAAAATGTGAATTACAAGGCAATTAATAGTTCAGTATCCTGAATGTGGTTTGATCAGAAAAAATTTCTCCTGTAGTTGCTGCAAACGGTAAAAACAACTGTCATATAGGCATTCTTGAACGTCAATTAGTGATGACCATGTCTTTAGTTCATCTTCAACGATCTGTCACTGGTTTTTGTCCGATATTCTGTTGCTTTGAAACTTTTGCTAGGTCTTAGCTAGCACACTGTGTGGCATTTTTGTTTCTGTAAACAGTGACTTTCTATCTTCCAATATTTACACAGTTCTTTTTACCCAAAATACCGTTATTGGATTGCTTTTCTCATAGAATAGTCTATGTCAGTAAACTTACCTAAGAAGTGATCTCAATGGACAAATATGTTCATACTAATTTTATTTTTGTTTTTAAGAATGTACCGGTTAATATAAAATAACATCGGATAAAACTTACCTATTTTCTTATAATCAGGACTCGTTATTTTATATTTAATGAGGTTCAGTGCTCGAATAACAAACATATGTTCTTAGTGTTGAACCAACCAATGAAAAGTCATATAGGTATTTAGTCATTCCTTTCGTTTGGATGTTTTTTAAACAGAGCGTAATATTTAGATTTGAAAGCAGTAGTTATTGCAGTGAATGTTATATTACGTGTTAGCATTTACATTAAGGTAGGGATATTAAAGATTTGTTATTACCAACTAATCACTAGAATTTTATTTAGAATTAACAGAAAGAACAGTTATCAATCTTAATGCAAAAAAGGAAATGGAATTTGTACATGTTTTGATTTACAGCACTATTTGGAGAATAATTGTTTACTCTTGGATATTTTCTTTTAAAGCTCCAATTCTTGTATACATAGTATCTGCGCGTTTTCTTCAAATGCTAGTGAACCCTTTCGTTCCCTTCTAAGAATAGCAGTTTTGAGCAATGAAATGTTGCCCAGGTAGCTGGAAACGAATTTGCATGACGTCAATACACTCGAAATAGTCTGATAAAAGTAGTCCAACAAAAGCATGTTGTCACTATGTTATTCTCTGTAATTTTTCTTTTGCCATTACATTCCAGAGGAAATTTCACACTTCCCTCCATGGATTTAAATATCTAAAAGTTTCAAATTAAAAAAAAAACCAGAATGACCGGAATAATCAACGGGAATCATTGTCATTCATTGATTGTGATCTTAAACGCTTTGAATTAATATATCATATTTCAAGCTATAATATTTTATGAAAACATTGTCATTTGCTTTGTTAGTGATTAAATACCAAAAAAGTTTAAATCTACGGCTTCATGCTAATAAAATTTTAAATAAAAAATTGTTGAGACACAAAAAAAGCAATAAGGAGTAAAAAACTTCATTATTCTAAATTTCAAAGTTCTATGCACAAATATGAGTTGCGGAGAAGTATATATTTATATAATTCAGTATACGATATATTTTGGACATCTTTTTTTTATATTTTTAAAATGTTTTCCTTTTTACAAGACAAATTCTTAACTGCAGATTTTTTAATTTTACCGGTATTGTCTTAAGATTAGATATTACTGATTTATTAAAATAAAAATTTAGTATTTTTTTACTATAATATATAAAAAATAAATAAAATTATTGTTTAATATAAAACTTCAAGTACATGGACAATTATTATGAAAATATCGTGAGAAAAGAGAAACCTAAGCTGAATATGATTCTTTACAAATTAATGAAACAATGTTCTTAACCTAGTGGTATACAATATGATCCATTATCCTATTTTCAGGTTAAAAAACAAAGTTATTTATAACGGGTCGATAATATTTTTCGCACTAATGGCTTTGTGAGGTTCATATTATTTTCTTATCATTTATTAAATGTTTATTGGGTACAACAGAGTACTTATATACAAAATCAGAAAATTTAAGGGAAATGTTATTTCCGCATGAGCTTTGTTAATAAAAGAGGGTTGCTTATTTCAATCACAATAACTTTACTGTATCATAAATAGTGGAAAATATACACTGATATTTAGATGCATTTTTCCATAAAACATTGGTAACATAAAATTTTAGAAGGAACTATAAGAAGAATTTAAATGTATTTAATATTCATGCCATATAACAGACTTGATCTCGTACAATTTAATGATGATAAAATGAGTAGATTTTATATATTTTGCCTTTTAATGATAAATTTTGAATCTATCTGATCCATTTTACATATAACATTACACTAAAATCTTCATTGACCTTTATTTTAAAATGATTTGAGTGTTTGATTTTTAGGTTTTCTTTTTTGAAATTTTGAATCTATCTGATCCATTTTACATGTAACATTACACTAAAATCTTCATTGACCTTTATTTTAAAATGATTTGAGTGTTTGATTTTTAGGTTTGGACTTATACCATACCTAACGATTATAGAATTATAAAATAATTCTATAATCGTTAGGTATGGTATAAGTCCAAGTATATTTAGAATTAATAAGGATGCCATAATATGAGACATATTTTCAAAGTATTAAAAAGGACCCTGAAAATAACCCAATTATAAATGAACCTAAACAAACCACAAAACATCAGTTTGAGACACCTATTTATAACTATTATTATGTTTGCATAACTTCATATCGCTTGGGCTTTTTATTCCATTGCTGACATGGATGTTCGGAACCAGATTTAACCAGTAGGTTCCGTTGTCATTAGCCTTCATGTAGCAGGAAAATAGGCCGTAGCGCTCTCAACACACACAACCAACCAACCAAACAATCAACATTGTTATCACTAATTTAAAAAAAGAAAATTTTAAAATTTTATTTTAATTGAATACTGTAATGTATTAAATTATCTATTTATAGATCAGAATTCATTATTAAGTTTCCTACTTTTGAATCAAGTTAACTGAGGTTTCTTACGGCCAAGAGGCAACTTCCTACTCTTCAGCAGGTTGGGTTTGTAGCGGTACAGTCACTTGTAATAGATTGGGGCTTACAGTTTAAAACTAATTCAAAACTCTATGAATACAAATGTCAGCTGAAGGATTCAAATTCACGATCTTCAGAGGAGTAGAATTATTTGCTTAGTAGCTAATTTTGTCTTTAGCGCATTCAGTCGGGTGAGTGTGTTAGTTGGACGTTGACTTTTGGTACGTGGATTCATTTATCGCTATTGGTATGTGGGTTCGAGGTATTTGTTAATATTCAGAAACAATTGTAATCCATTTACGACAAGTGTATCATGCATCAGTACTTAATCTTTCTATGTGACGGAATGACGCTAAGTGCAACCCACCATAGGGACGGTATGCTTTTACTATAGTACGAGCTTACATGGAGTATTTACGTCTCACATATTAAAACAATTCATTAAAATATTTTTTAATCAATTGTTTTGATTTTTATCAGTAGTCCTAACAACAAAGAATTTTTAAACACAGAATATTAAGACATTTTAAAAATATTATGTATAAATTAAAAAAAATTTACTCATCTTGATTAAATGTTGCATGTATGATGCACCCGCCTGGTAGATGAATAGAAGCGGCAACGCACCAGTGCATCACTCGACTGCTAGTGACATTGTAGATTGATACTTATATGACAAACGTCTCCAAAATATTTTCAGTTCTGTAGCATTCCATCGCAAAGGGTTAAATAGTTGATACCGATATAATTAGCCCTTGTGTTGAAAAAAAATGACCATAGCGTTCCAATTCAATTCAATTTTATCTCAGTTGAATTAATCTTAACATTTTTTCTGAGTTTTTCCTGGTTTTATTCATCTGGGAGAGACTATCCGGAGGAATCAATTTAAGAGCGACCCTTTTTTTCCTATCAGATGTAAATCTAGATTCTTGTTGCGTTATTTAGCTTTTGAAGAATACATTTCACTACACGCTTCACTCAATACTGTAAATAAAATTATTAGAACGCCTTAGATTAACCTTGCAAGCATGGCCTTCAAATCGATCGTGAAATGAATGGGAGCTGATTTCTGAAAGAAATGACTAGAGATGTGGATATATTCATACGTTGATTTGAAAATACCTCTTTTAAATAAAGGTTACTCTTCGTATGTATATTAATATAGTATGATAGGGCTAAATTAAATGTATGAAATACCTCAGAAAGTATAAAAATTTTATTTTTAAATGCAAGTTTACGTTGTTTTTCTTTTTATTTCCTTTGGGTGAAAACAAGTGTTTTTCTCATCGGACCCACTTCCATCGCTGTGCATAGTTAAAGGGAACACTTGGGAGTTCAACCTCCTCTCTCCCTTAGATGCTGAGTTTTTCCAAGAAACTAAAATGAAATGCTTATGCTGTAAAAAGTACAAAGTTAAGAAATAAAGTTGATAATCCTAATAATAGCAGGTAAAATTGACATCAATGAACTTTAGGTAGCTTAAAATGCTAATTCCAATTGTGTAAAAGTCAATCATTAAAATTTTCTTCAGTAGGGAAAGAGTCCCCTTCTCTGCAAAACTTGTCATATTCAATTAAGAAAAAACCTATATCTAAGTCTGTGAGCACAGATGGATAGCGATACATTTTTAAAGGAAAAATAGATCATATGTACCAAAGTTAGCATATTACTTAAATAGATTTAGATTTCTTAAATGGATGTAAATAAGTATTATGGGGGAAAATCGTTCTTTAGCTTAGTGGTCTTGTGATGTACTTAGGAGACACCTTGTAGTCCTCCGCACCCACCAAGCTCCGTTTCCGAACTCAAAAGTGTCCTACCCTTAACGCTTGGAACCGCCTGAAGGTAACCGTCATACATAATATCTTTATCCAATGTGTGTTTTTGTGATGTATTGGGTCCCAGAGGTGACGATACATATTAATCAAACTGTAAAATCTTTTTTTAATTTTAATTTTTTCACTAAAGTATTAATTAATTACTTGTAAAATTTTCTTCTAATCTTTGTATTGGGGTTTATAAAAACGAATTTCATCCTTCTTTTGAAGTGTTTCCTTCTCCTATTACCATATTACACTTACATACCACATTTCTGGCCATTCTGATTTAAATTTCAATTATTATTCAAATAAACAAAAATTGTGCTAAACTTCTAGACAACGAAAAATTTCCAAAATAACTCGCAATAATTAATGTTTATTATTTTTTTTGCTTAAATGAGATATATTTAATTCAAAATTTATTTAACTACTGATATTCTGGATTTTTTTCTTCTTTTACTTTTATTCGAATCTAAATCGAAACTAGAATTTACGATAGCAATGATTGTAAAACTGTGAGTATAAAGGTTTATATGCAACATTTTTTTATCAGACAGTTGCATGATAAATATAATATTATCAAGTTGTTTGCTACTTGTGTGAATTGCATAAATAGAAAAGACATGTGCGAATAAAATTTCAACGAAAGAGAAAAATGTTTTTGGATTTTGAAAAATTTTTAATTGAATGCATTTTTTTTAGTGTTTGAGTGAAAGCGTTTTATTTTGTACTTTCAGATTAGTATATTAAATTATAAAATTTAAGAACATGTTATACAATCTTGTTTCAAGGTTAAACTAGTTTATACTATATTTTGAATCAAATGAAACTCGATGTTTCATTAAATAAAACATATAACTAGGATAAAGGAGACCGAAACTAAAAGTTAATTTGAAATTAAAAGTTTTTACTTCCTATTATTCACTTTTTTTAAATTTTATCTACAGTTAATTGAAATTTATTAATTGAACTTAATAATGTATAGAATAGATATATGATGAAGAAAGTAGAGGGGCTACATTATTTCAAGTTATATAGTTTAGTATTTGGCATTGTGTCTTATCGGAGACCCAAGGTACTGCAAAGGAGTGATGAGAATCAAGTATTTGGGATTCTAGTATGTCTACAAAAATCGAGTTACCACATAAAACTCAATGAAGGTTTCTGATTTTTGAAAAGTTTCCTTAAGATATCTTCACCAGCTTTCTTCCACATCTCTTCTTCTTCGTCCCTTGTATATTATCCTGTTTTGGCGTAGGACATACGGTTTCATTGTCTTCGAGATTCCCTTGTCATTATTTTTCTTAGTGCACAACTTTAAGACTCTTTTGAGAGGATTCTTCGGGTTTTGTCCAACATATCAGCCCCGCCAGCTTGTTTGATCTTTTTAGTCTGCTTTTGGACTTTGACAGCTTCTACTCTGAAAAAATTAAGGATAATGAAGTTCAGGCAATGAAAGAGACAAAAGCAAAACACATTTGACTTATTTGTAAAGTCTATTTATTAAACAAAAGGTAAAGAGCAAAAAAGATGCTATATGTTTGACAGAATTAATAAAAATTGCGATTTTTACTCCCTGGAGCAAATTTCAAAAAAGAACCTATTTACAGAAAACAGTATAACATGGTTAGTATGATGGTTAATACGGATTATGTCTCCCGGACGATGCAATACAAGCGTTACAACGCCTACGCATGCTGAGTATCAGATTATCAATCTGATCTTGGGGAAAATTACACCACTCATCAAGAAATGCCCTCCGAAGTTCCGATAGACAGTTGGGAGGGGGTTGACGGGCTGCAATTCGTCGGCCAAGCATGTCCCACACATGCTCTATTGGATTCAAGTCCGGTGAGTATGCTGGCCAATCCATACGGGTGATATCCTCCGATTGAAGGTATTCGTCTACAATGTTTGCACCGTGAGGTCGGGCGTTGTTATCCATATACAGAAATTCAGGACCCATGGCGCCCCGAAACAAACGTACATGTTGTTCCAGAATGACATCCCGATAGATGTGGCCTGTCATCGTTACACTCTGAACATGCAGGTTAGTTCTGGAACCAAGAATAATTCCTCCCCAAACGAACCATCCTGCACCACCGTAACGGTGTCGTTCAATGGTGTTCTCTTGGTGGTAACGGGTACCTGGCGCTCTCCATATGAAAGTCCGGCGAGAATCAGAATGTAAACTGAACCTGGAATCGTCGGAAAACATCACACAAGACCACTGTTGCGGTGTCCACAATGCATGCTCTCTAGCCCAGCATAATCGCAGGCGACAGTGAGTTGCGGTAAGGGGAACACATCTGACAGGCCTACGAGCATATAGACCAATGTTCCCTAAGCGTCTGTACACGGTCTGCCTTGAAACTGTCGTACCGGTAGCTGAAGAGAGCTGACGAGACAGGTCTGATGCTGTGCTCCGTCTGTTTCTTTGGCAGTAACTGCCAAATACCGGTCATCATTCGGCATAGTAACTCGGGGGCGACCTGTGCTGTAACATCTACTCACATTACCATCATGTTTGAATCATTGCCAAAGCCTGGAGATGACACTCTGGGCGATTCCAAGTTCCTCGGATACTTCCAGCTGGGTACGTCCACATTCCAGTCGTCCGTAAAAAATCACCCAAATGCTTCCTTTGTGCCATAACTATGCGGTTATTGCACTGAAAGGCTTTTAAAGCGCTTGTGAACAATTTTACTTCTCTGCTACCATTCCTTATATACCCCTTTCATACACTCTCGTCATTGTGACGTACTATCCGCGCCATCTGGTGGTTTCCTGCAATTTGCATATTCTTCTTCAAGATGTGTGTGATAATTCTACAGGTGAAATTTTTATTTTAAAGCTCAATTTCTGTGTGATTCTGAATTATCCTTAATTTATAGACATGAGTGTATTTCCCCTGCCAAAAATAATTTAACGCCCATTTGTCTCTTATACCTTCACACATATTCTTATTACGTCTTGCTTTACTTGTGGCCTCCCCCAAAAGAAATGCCAAACTAACTCCATGAATTGAACTTTAATTGACTTTTATTTTTTTAAAGTGGAAGAGATATGATATTGCTTCCTTTATACGCATTTGAGATTTTCTTATTTTTTTTTTATTTTGGCGAGATTTTCGTCCTAGTTTTGCAAACCTGGCCTTGTTTGTGGGTCGTTTGTTTTCAACAACATTTTGAATCAATACTTCTTGAGAGGGTAAGTTTGATTTCATTACTACGCGAGGAAACGACTTTTTATTTCCAATGACAAAAATACATCAAGAGAGTGCTATATCCCATCTATCTTACTTTATATTCTTTTGTTTTAAAATATTTTTAAAGTAGAAGTTTGTTGATTACAGAGTTGGAGATCTGCCTCTCTTTCAGAAATAATTATTAAGTCTTATTATCCAACAACTGTAATATAATCAAATAACTATAACTATATCCAGTTATAAAGTCGAAATAAGTTTTTCATTTATTTCCTAAATCAAACTTTTTTGTTTACTACCTTATATTTTAGTTATCAATTTTATTTAGCTATATTCCTATCGGGAAGGGTTAGACAACTGAGGTTTGATTAAAACAAATCCTTAGTTTATGTCGGTTAACATTATTTTGTGCTTATTTACTAGGTTTATATGATTATATGTTATTGATAGTTTTTAAAAGTATCCAAAGAATAATTCTTTTACGAGAAATACACTGCGATTGCAGAAGGGCAAAGGAAACAAGCAAGAAATTGTAGCAAAATATATAACTGAAGTTAAAATATTTTTGCTGGATTTTCTGGAATTCGGATAAGAAGACATATTTCTGAAAGATTTTAAGAATAATTAATCAATTCTTTCTGCTATTAACATGAACTTCAGTATTTTTATTAACTAATGTAATTCATCTATCTGATAATGCACGCCAGTAAAAGTAATAAAATTTATGAATTACCACTTATCGCTCCCATTTAGCTTCTTAAAACCACTTTCATAAAATCGAAATGTTTGAAAAAGAATAATTTAAATACGGTATCTTAAACAGTGAAAATCCGTTATTTATTACACAATGAAAAATGCACGAAAATTGTGGGCAAATTAATACTTCCTGTGTAATTGAGCATTGAAATTTGACATTATCCTAGAATTTATGTGATCGATCTATGAATAATGAGCAACTTAAAAATACTCCTGTATATTAATTGGATTTTAGTTCTAAGTAAGCTCTGAAATTACGAGGACTTCGAATCTAATTCACAAGTCATTAATTAGATTTATTGACGAGCAGGGTTTAATTTGGTTTCGTTTGTAGCTCTGTGATCTCCTTTTTTTTGCTATACGAGAACTAATGAGACCGGACATACTGCTTAAAGTCGATTCCCAACGGCTGTGAACATCCAAGTCAACAGTAGGATCAGAAAGATTAGAACCTTCGAATGCCGTTACCGAAGAGCAGTGCCCTACCCATTAGGACATCGTTCGACTCATGATCAAAGTTTAGACATATTTTCTTGGTACATCAATATCATTATCTAACTTAATAATGTAAGGCACATTAGTGTTAGAAATGACCAATAATTACTTTGAAAAATCAATATCTTTAGAAATTTAGTAAAATTACATAAACAAATAAAGTATTTTCTTTAGCAGTATTTATTAGATACGATACTCTGAATGTCTTTTAAATTTTAATTTTCATAAAGATCTAGAAAGAAAATTTATGATTTGAAACTGCTTATATTTAAAATATACTTCAATAAATAGAGATAAATTAAAGTTCGTGTACAATTAAACTCCGGGTACTGAATGCTTTTTCTAAAATAATCGAAATATTATTTTAAATTTTTAATAAACATAATATTTTGTTAAATAGTTCGATGGTATATGACACCATTCAGTTTCTAGGTTAAGGAGACAATTGCTATTAACGGGATAGAAAAATGAGGATGGAAAGTTTTAAAACCTTTTTACAATGCACAAGGCCTCTTTAATTTTTTTTTCTTTTTGTCTCCTAGGCACGAAAAAGAAAAACAGATAAAAATATTGATGTCTCTTTCGTGTATAAATTTTCATCAAAGTAGATGTTTTTCAACATGAATGGTAAACAGTATTTTGTTTTGAGGAATTAATCTGTTTTCTATATCATTATGAAGACTGGCATTATCATGTTAAGTAACTTTCTGCACTAAGTAGTTTTGTAAAGGCATACCAAAATACTCAAAAATATTTTTAAGATAATGCTTTGGATGAATCATTTGCTGTTAACTTTTTTTATTCGTTAACGATATCTCACGGGCTAGCATAGGCGAGTGGTGTCTCTTAATCTACGTAATGTCAATATTACGTGCAGACTGAGTGGAGCCCACTCAGTTCAGTAAGTCCAGTTGGAGATAGGAAAATGTCTGTATAAGCGCCACCTATAAAAATACAGACGACGGAGATGAATAAGCATCCGACTGATACCAATAAATCGAGTAAGACATTTCCGCGTCTGAGAGAAACATCTGTCTGCATAGCAAAGAAAATCCTTGCCTGCACGAAATCGCTTCGTATAAAAACTGATAATATATAAGGAGCAATTGAGAAATTTTTCTATTTCTATTCATGATAGCCAAGTAATAACAAACTTCGAAAGATAAGTTATATTGTTTCATGCATAAACGTTTTTAGCAAATCAATTTAATCTTTATTTTAAAAAAATCTAAAAATTACATATATTAGCAAATTAGGCTTTACCTATGCTCGTTTAAATTAAATATATTGACCTGTTATCGTCTCAGTTCAGATTAATTTACTATACTCGCATTCATCGGACATGTGAATAATGTATTAATGTGAACTAAGGACTCATCACTTAAGTTTGTATTAGTTGCTGTTCTCTTATTAGATTTATCCTCTTTGAAGCTAATAACATATATACAGGGTGTCACAAAAGAAATAGTTATAAAACTTTAAGGAGTGATAGAACTTGACAAAATTAACAACTACCTCAGTGATAAAATGGAGTCAAGCAAACGGTAAGCCGCAAAGTGGTGGGTGTCTATATGGTGAAAATGGACAGCCCAATAGAATCAAATACAACAACATGAACTGCCATTTGGCCTTAAATATTTATTATTTAATATATGTTTTATGTACAGTATGCAATATTACATATATTTATAATTATATCCATATTTCTGTGAATACACGAGTGTGTTTCTGAACAAATTTTCTCTTATATTTGTAGGAAAATTAATTTTCCTATTTTGAATTGAAAGCCATGTTTAAAGGAGATTATTATGCGCAATACTATTAAAAGATCCCATCTAAAATAAATAAAATCCTACAATTTAATTCTATAACATTTTCCTAAGATAATTTATTTTAATAAAATTTTAGAGTGCCCTTAATCTTTTCTGAAACTTTTAGAACTCCGAAATGAAATCATTTCCAGAAAGAAATGATACTCATTTTCATCTGCAACTGAAAATAAGGATTACTTTTTATGCACTCATTACACTGGAGAATAGATCTGCGAAATCTACTCCATTTCAATTTAAATTTAGAAGCTTACTAAGTTTTAGGTTTGCTTAATTGAACAACATCTTATGACTGTCTTATCAGCAAAGTACAAGTATTCATAGTTGTTATATAATAATAGCACTTAGTGATAACAAATTATTGAATGTTTTTTAAGATGTATCCTGTAAATTCAAAACTGAATATGATTAAGAAAAGTCAAACTAAATTTGATTAGTTTTCTCTGTAAAAGTTTATTTGTATACGTTTTCTTAAATATATAGGTACTTAATGAAAATGAAATACGTTAAGATTTTTCTATAAGAAGGAGTTCTAAAATATTTGAGGCCATCACTCTGAGTTTATGGATTATGTCTTAGTCGCACAGGCTGGGAGTAATAACAAGATAATGTGTAATCAAGGACACATCGTTTTCTGTCGTTTAACGGCCGTGTGCGGCTATTGAACAACGTTTGAGCAAAAAATCGAGTAGTGCACAGAAGGACGTCCTTGTCTTTGAAATGGTTACATAATTCTTCACAAGTGTACCACATTCAGTTGTTGCTAATTTTAAATATTAATATTTTATCTTGAGCCATGAGATTCCAATACAGTATTGATATTCTTTTGTGAAATCTGAAAATTTCTTTGTTGAATCTTCTAGAATATTTATAATTAATTGTTAAAATATTTTACTGAGTATGGATACCTTGAAAAGGAAACATGAAAAAAGGGAATAGGGAAATCTTTTGCTTTAAAAAATTAAGAGACTTAATTAAAGTAGAAGTTTTTTGATAAACGGAAGCTAAAATCATCCATTCAGTCCAAACGTCCTGTGCACAAATAATAACCAATTCAGTGTGGTAAAAGAGCGTAAAGGTTTTGTTATTGAATAATCATTAATTTATGGGTCATGCAGTGTGTTTTCTTACGTGTTCAACTGCAATTGAGTAATAAATATCAGTGATGAAATGAAAGCAGTATTATTTCAATCGATGTCAATCTCAAATATATAAACAAATTAAAGTTATTGGAGTTATCCAATGAATGTGTTAATAGCACATTATTTTATAACATATCATAATTTTTTTTATAAACTAGATAAAATGGGTTATTATTAATTTTTGGTAATTTATAAAAACATTTTGCCCTTTTTCGTCAAACGCTCACACATACTCACACACGTATGTACAAATTAATCGGACTCTTAAAATCACATAGAGTTTTACATTTATAATTCATTCGAATAATACCTAAGAAAATGACAGATACAAAGTGCAGACACGCACGGTTTCAAATGACTTGTTTCAATTCTTGCAAATATTTCACAGATCATTTTACGCAACATGAACGGGATTAAATTGTGTTACATCATTTGAAGGAGCCATTGTATGTTTAATAATTGGATGAATAGGATTTGATAGACATTTAGCCATGAACTTTGATATTGTACTTTTGAAAAGAATAGTTGATACCTTCCGGGGTCATACCCTCCTTTACGATCACTACATATACTTCATTTGTTATATGCAAAATGTAGGGGCGACAGCCGTGCAATGGTTTTGATCAGAGAGAACATCTGGTTTTGAAAGTTCTCGGTTTCCAGCTGCTGTATATCATTTATTCTGCTCGCTTAGCAATATTTTGCCATTTTGATCCTCTTAAAATTACCATCCGTCCTTTTGCACACATATAATAAAAAGTTTAGAACCATAATATTTTTTTAATTATCGTACTGGGGAATGTTTGAGTAAAGACATAAAAGGCCATTTCAAGAAAGTCAAACATAATATTTTTAAATTCTTGTAAATAGATAAAAATTAAAACCACTTAAGGTTAAAAAAATCAATTTTATTACAAAACTGACAAAAATAATTGCATATAATTGTTAATCTAAATGATATCTTTTCGCAACATAGATGAGTTATTTTCTCTTTTGTCATAAATTTTGTTATTGATAAAAACTTTTTAACGTTTTATATAAAATAAAATCTATTTAAGGTATCCTTTTAACAATTCATTATAAAAAGCAACAAATACTTTGTGTAAATATTAATGATTTAGTTAAAAATTTTCATATAATCAGTATATTTGATATTGATAACCATATTGATTTTCTTCGTGAATTTAAATTTAAGTAATAAAAGCTTGACTGGCTTCAAGTTGGAATAGGGTTTTAATGACGCAAGAAAAGAAATAATTGTTCGAAGGAAATATTTTTGAGCGTCTAGAAGACAAATGATGCTATTCAATTATTAAAAAAGATGTGAAAGCATGGTTTTAATTTTTCTCCTCCTAAAATATGTGGGATATTTAAGAAAAAGAAAAAAATGTCAAAGATTATATTGGACTGGGAAAAAGACGAAATACGGATGCTTAACAAAGTTGTGTAAACCTACCTATTATTAAATGTAAAGTCTTATGTTTTAAAAGGAAATCCAAATCCCCAAATAGCAAAATCTGAGAAAATTTTAGAATCACAAAATAGGAATTGTGAACAAAATTAGAAAATTTAAATTTTTTGTCAGGTTAAAAAGGAAAAGATATACTTACGAATGATGAGATTTTTATTTAGTTATCTTATTGCAATAAATAAAGATCGATTCACTATAAAAAAAAAGATGGATAAAAAAATTTAATATTTTAGTTCAAAGTAAAAAAGGAAAATTTTGCTAAGGGTTTTATGGTTATTCTTAGATTTTCTTATGATAGAAAACGTAAAATAAGGAAACCAGAAAATTCCAAAATTAATTCTGATTACTATCAAAAATATGTTTCAACACCTAATGTCAGTTAAATTCCACCTAATGTCCGTCAAATCCCACCTAATGTCAGACGTTCAACTTATTTTGTTTTGGTATTTAGACAGTTATTTTGGACAAAATATACCTCTGTAAAATCAATTTTTTCTGCAAGAGGAAGTGAAACAAGAGGATTTTTATCTTACTTATCTTTAAGCACAATTTGCAATTTGTTGCTTTTTCTTGCGCATTTGTTTAGTCTCGTTTTGTTTTTTTCTTGTGCACTTTGGTATAGAACTACACCATACATTCAATTTTATTGTCACGTTTTCAAATTGCTCACGTTTCAAAGCTAGAAATTTTTTACGTTGTTAAAAAGTATTCTGCATTATTTAACTTTTCCGAGACAATATTAGAAAATTGTCCTTATATTTTTGAGTTTGCCTTTATATCTTTTCAGATGTTTATTGTTATGAAATCTATAATATGTATATCTGTCTTGTAAATCCACTAGTTAAAAGAATTGTCGCATTATCCTTATTATACTTACGTATCTGTATATTTCGTACTGATTTATAAATTTACATTTAGTATTTTGAATAAACATGGAGAGATTAAAAATATTGAAGATAAATAAATAGAAACAATTTAAGATAGCAGCGTTCGGAATAGATTTAAGTATGATTATTATAACTGATATATTTAGCATCGCAATAATAGATGTTTTGTGTCTTTGTTTAGATATAAAGCGTTAATTTTGCCATAAAAATGTGCCGTTTGTTATTCGCCATTTTTCATTATTTGAAAGGTAGAAGTAGATAAAACTAATTTACGATTAAGTTGTTTTTTCTTAAGTTTCTGGTCATTATTATATCAAGGAAACAACGAAATTGATGAAATTACACAAGCAGATTTTTATGTCACAATATTTGGATCTTAATTTTAGATTTATTTCTCATTTCTTTTATAGCTAAATTTTATTTTTGACTTTGAAGGAGAGTGATCAATTGATTACTGACATCTTAAATTTGGGTATGGGCTAACTTTAAAATGCCTTATATTTTTCCAAAAATAACAACTTGAAAAACACATTAATAGAAAATAGAAATTGAAATTGGGAAAATATGACCATGAAAAAACATGAAATTATTTTTATATCAAACATTTTTTGTCACTATTTTGATTTAATGCTATTTTTATTTTAAATTGTGAAAATTAACTTTTCTGTTACATTGAGTAGCATCCTAGACCTTGAAAATTGGATGCTTTATTAAGATTATGTTGTCCGAACATTATCTCTATGTACAGAGAGATAAATTTCGTTTACCAATAGTGTTTAGTTTGTGTTTACAAATGTTTACTATAACAATGGTTTACTAAAACAAATGTTACACTAGATATGCTGCAAAATAATAGGAAATCTTGTAATTTTTCAGATGCGGTCACAAGCGTTAGGTAATACGTTAATGTAAATTGAAAAATTAGGGTAATGCAGTATTCCTTCATCCTAAAATTTCTACAGTAAATCGGGAAAGATATGGGATACCGTGAGATTCAGAACATTAACGATAAATTTCTCTGAAAATAAAAATACATTTTTTTTCTGCAGAATAAATGACAAGTCTGGAAAAATCAACAGCAATAAATATTT
The DNA here is from genome assembly GCA_032207245.1 of Pardosa pseudoannulata. Taxonomy (NCBI): domain Eukaryota; kingdom Metazoa; phylum Arthropoda; class Arachnida; order Araneae; family Lycosidae; genus Pardosa; species Pardosa pseudoannulata. Next base: position 184,836,065 of record CM063498.1, read on the forward strand.
AACAAAGTTTGATTTAGTTTTAGAAATTTAATAGGGCTGGTTATAAAAAGTAAACGACTAGCAAATATTTAAAATCAAAAACTGATATACAGTCTGCAAAAGTTAAATATGTTGAAAAATCTCTCGGATATTTTGAGGTTTTCGGGCATTTCAATGGGTAAAGCACATCAGGGTTTTCTGGAGAATTCACAATGGAAACCGATCTAGAATGCCTCAGAAGCACTGTCGAGGAAATCAAAATTATTATTATATTAGTAGTTATAAATTCATTGTTCTCTAGAAATTACCACATAAATCTCGATTCTTATAGGGAAAAAACCTGATCCTGAGAGTATTTGAAATGTATAATTCGACTATTAAGCATTCGAAACGTCATTCGATCTCATTAAATCAATTTTTTTTTATTCATTAAGATAAAAAATATACAAAATCAGAAAATGTTCAAAAATCACTTGTTTAAATGATTGATATTTTGATGAAATATATTCGACACCCTCGGTAATTTTAACTTGGGTTTAACTTAATAATTTTAAATTTGGGTGGCTGGATATCACGCTAGTGTTGCTAGAAAGGAATCCTATGAGATTTATCAAAACCAATAACACAAAGTCTTTTATTCGTAAAAAAAGAATTAAAATAAAGACTATGACAAATAGGATACTGTGATATTTGTTGAAAAAAGTAAATTAAACATTTTTAGTTCATGTGGAAGAATTTTTGTGTCGCGACATCCAAAGGAAAAATTTTAAAAATAAGAAAAGTTTCAGCAATAAAACAAGCCCTAGGAGGAGTCATTTTTGGGGAGCCATCCTCTGAAATCATACACAAAAAAATATTAATAATACTACGAATCATAGAATGAATATCGACATCTCAAAATAAAATCTAAAATCTTCGGTAAAAAAGCTTAACATTCAAAGCAATTTCAAATTTTACCAAACTCAAAACAAAAATACAGCTTTGGATCTACATTCTGAAAAGTTGTACAGTTGTCCCAAAGTAATAAAAATTTTATCCTAAATTTTTGATATAAATTACCCATCGTACATCTGTGTGAAATTCTTAAAACTGAAATTGTGAAACACTTGATTATTTCGAAGACGGAATAAAATCAGCTTGTAAGAATAGAAGAATAAAATCCAGAAATCTGTATAAATAGATAACTCGGTGGTTAGTGGATATTAGGTATCACTCAAAAACTACGGGATGTATTGAAATGGGTTTTTAGAAGTTTTTTTTCTAACAATCAAGCTACATCTTTGCGAAAGTTAAATTAGTTTTTTTTATAATGAATGTTTAATCAAATTTCACTTGTTTTTTTACAAATCGTCCTTTGTAGGAATCAAGTAAAAGATTGCGTTGACTTCTAAAACTTAATTTTTTAAATATTTAAACTTTTTTGAAAATTTGCATAGAATATCACCAATTTTTTTAAAAATTCGAGACATTAATTTTTTTTCTGGAAAAGTTTATAACAGACACTCATTCTATATTCTTCGAAGAGACATATCTGGAATTGCTGACTGAAGTCCTTTCGAATCATAATCTGATTTCAACATGATGGGGTTTCCGCCCATTTTAGCACTGATGTCCCGAATAACCTCGATATAATCTATGGAAACTGCTGGATAGGTCACGACCATATAAACGTTTGGCCACCATTATCACCAGATTAGTTATGTTTAGATTTCTCTTGGTAAATGCATCTTAAAAACCCTTTACGTAAACCCCATTTATTTTCAAGATCTCGTTGCCAGACTATTCGTTGCTAATGAATGTGTTAAGGATCTACTATAATAAAATGTACAAGTCTTTATGCTCCAATGGTATGGTGTGTTCGTGTTGGTGGTAACTTGTTTGAGCATCTTCTATAAAGCAGCGCTCAAATTTGTTGTTAAATTTCCATTGGCTTGCCTTTCTTTCGCCTTTTTTAGTTTATTGCAGTGAGTAGTACTAGCAATTAAATGCGTCTTTTCAAGTCGTACATTTTAAGACGGAAATAATTATTTGGGTTTCCTTTATTCTCTTTAAACTTTTGTCAGATATTTTTATATCATCCTTCATGATGGAAAAATTATGCAATCATTTCCTTTCAGACATATCCTATAAAGAGATGCTTGAAACTAAAAATAATTAGAAATATACCACTTACGTACATTTACATCAACTGTCTATGAATTCCGGGTTTAACAGTCTTGATATTATTTATTTATGAAAAAAAAACTGAGTCCCTGACACTGAAAATGGTGTAACTCTTTTCATTGTAAGGGACTGTAAAAGTTTATAAATTGATACTAAAGTAGAAGCAAAAATCTGATATACCTACAAAATCTGATATACCTGCAAAAATCTGATATACTGTGAAATTCAATATTTTTATTTAAATTATTTTAATTAAAATAAAAAATAAGACGGGAATAAAAGAATTTCCATCAAACTAATTTGGCTATGCATGTTTGCATACCGCGAAATTAATTTATCTTATGAAATGTTAGTTCCTTTGCTGTTATTTCTTAGCATTTTGTAAATACTTTAAAAATCTTATGTTGTAGAAGAAGAATTAGATTACGTGTTTAAACTGTCGGAATCATCAAAATAAAGTCGATTATTTTATTCTTAAGCAAGCTAATTCAAAGTTTATAGGTACTAAATTGCACTTTCACATTCGCTTTTAAGCACAAAGATTTACCTCGTCCTAAAAATCTCCGGAGAAGTAGTTTTTAATCAGCATATCTGATACAAAAGTCTAATCAAGCATTCTTTCATCACCGAGCTCTAGGCTTCACACCACCATTCTCCTCAATTCTCCGAACTGTTTATCAACATATTTTGGACTGTAGGGCTATTTAAATCCCGAGTATAGCACAGCATTTTCACAAGACGTCATTTTTTCAGAGGTCGCCTCCGATTAGTTCCTTTTTACTATTACGGTGAACACTTTGAAGAATTATTTAATGATATAAATGATTATCCGATTAAGATTGCATAGCTTTTCATTTAAAAAAACTTCATTCTACTTTCTATCGATTTAAATGTTAGTATATTTCTCCCTGTACAAACAGAGGAAATCTGACATTTTAATTTAAATTCTATTCTCTTATACATATTTACCCATATATATCATAGAGATTTTAACAAATTCTTATATTCATGCAGATTTTCTTTTCAATAATGCTTATTTATAATTGTTGAAAGCAATAATTTAAAATCATTTTAGTCATGAGAGCCGGTTACCATTGAATAAATAAAATTTGCAAACCAATTGTCTGTGTGAGTAATAAAACTTATGCCTTTTTATTTAAAGGTAGGTGTAAGTAAACATATTAATTATATTAATAATTTGAAATACTTAAATTCTTAGAATTAAATTTTTGTTAAATTGAGGATTTTGTAAACTTAATCAAAATGGCCAAATTACAAATGTTGATTTTTCTCTATTAAAATTTAATTTTTGAAATGTATTTCAATTATATGCTCGAATTATTTTACTCTTACTTTGTAGTAACAGATTTTTTCCTTTTGTATTGTTTACTTCTGATTTGCTATTTGAATTTTCTTTGAATGTTTTCGGAATCTTTCTATCTTATGGCGCTGTTACTTCTTCATAAATTTCAACTTCAAACTTTTCACAATTTTCTGAAATATGGTCAGAAATTTAGCAAATTATACCTGCAATTCTCCATTCTGAATATTAATTTGAGGATTACTTTTGATATTTCACATTCAAATACTTTAAAATGTTTTACATTTTATTGACTTAGCTTACAGAAAACTTTTCTACTTTCTCTAAAGGAAGTTTATTCTTTTTTATGCTACTGTATTACTTTTTCAAGTATTATCTGTTTCTTAATGCATTGGGGGAACTTGTATTTTTTAAAATAGATTATACATTCTGTTTCTTTTTATTTTTTGTATAAAGATGTGTTTCAAACGATTTACTTCAGAAAACACGGTAGCAAGAAGGAAATAAGCACTCATTTTTTTACTTTTTTGTAGCAGTTTTTGAATCTTGAAAGCCAATATGTTGATTCGAAAGAACCACGGTTTTCCACTTATGTTAGCTGTTCAAGAAAATTAACTTTATTCTCGAGAAACTACTCATCCAAATAATAATTTATGTGCAATAAAAAAGTAGTTAGTGTCTATATTAACAACAGTAGCCAATGAATGGCACATACAGGATAATATGCCAGACTATTTATGCGACGATATGTAAGCTTGTATTGCTTTGCTACTACCCGCATAATCAGCATGTATAAGCTGAGGAAGCGATTTTGAAACAATGCTAAAAAAAGAAAACAAAATTTCGTATGTGTTTTATAAGTGGACAGAACGTTGGGGAAAATACATTGCATTTCACGGTAGTTACTTTGAACCCCCCCCCCAAATCTTTGACACTATTAAAGGTAATCTATCCTCTGTATAAACTTAGTCCAATTACTTATTGATGAACAGCCCTAAGTTAACTCCTACAGAACTGATTAACATTACAATGAATGCCTTGACAGGTAAATAGTAAAAATGGAAACACGTATCAAAATTAGAGGTGTTTAACGAGGATGTATCAATGAGCAACGGACACAATTTTGAACGCAGTTATAAAGAATGCAATTAATGAAAATATCCAACTTATATGGGAGTATTACAAATTTATTACTTTTCGACAAAGTGGTGTTCCTATTATGGCATTCAGCGTTGGACCTGTTTGGATTTTCCGGTCTCATACAGATCCGTCAGGAGTAAGTTGAGCCACTGTGGCACTGCTCGTTCGAGGTCCTCCCGCCTTTAAGCAGTTTAAACCACATTCCCACATCGGTACAATTAATAGTCTGTTCTATAAACGTTAACAATTTTTGAATGAATTCCTCCGACTTTCTTCCCTTTCGCTAAAATAAATCTTATTACTGTTAATTGGTTTTCCGCAGTTGACAATGAAATCTCAAATGCCCTTTTAACTGTGACTCACGGATGTTACCACTACGCAGAACCACCGAAATTTCTGTAATATTGTATGCAGATAACTGCTTTCTTTTTTTCCATTTACACGTTTACCAAATAATTTCTTACTGAAGAGAAAATTTACATGCCCGTTACTTATTGTTATACTCGCGTAGTAAGTGCTAACAATGTTTTGTAATGAAAATAGTTATGGTATTCTTTACATGTCTAGTAGTTGTGACGGTGTGGGCATTAGCTTTTTTATCATGCATCATGCCTTTAAGATTATTAGAGAGAAGTTTAAAGTAAAGAACTTTTCTGATTTAACACTTCGTGGACCATTTAATTCTGTTTTGAAATCCTCCTGGTTATTTGTGTTTTATGATCAATTAAACAATAGCAATATAAGAAATTTTTTTATTTTGTTGAATTTTATGCTTACATTTAAATTTTTGGGATGGGAATTATTCTTTTTATGGAGCTATAAAAGCATTTTGTATTGCCAAAGGTACATCACAATCTACGCATGTTGTGGGTACTCTTTTCTTGAGTGTTTATGCTACTTTTCTTACATTGTTTTTAGTTGGAAACTGACATTGGTATATGTTTTCTTATACTATATGATCGTCCGGAACTGCACACTTTTTTTGGTTTAAATCTAGCAGGGATGGCTTTTCTTTTTCTTGAGGAATAAAGCTGATGTATTAGCTGACATACAAAGGCTATAGGAATGTTAGCTAACCTATAAAGTTTTGCGCTTCCCGCAGGTGTACCAAACTTTACCAAAGCCTAAGAAAGGGTAAAGTGCATACTCCCCAAACCAATCTATAAAAAATTAGATATGTCTGCAACTACGATATCTAGAATAACATTCCTTTTGAAATGGAGTGAGGATAGTAGAGAGATTAGAGAAAGAGACTGTTAGACAGTGACGGGGCGAGAAACGAGTGCAGCTAAATTCACTACAATGCTCAGTCACTATCATCATGACGGTTAAAAGAATTTGGCCCCCCCCAAAATCTTTAAAAAATTATCAGTTCCAAACGTACTTGTAACCTGTGGGAAAGTCGTCTGTAGTGGTAAGACATCACAAATCGTATTTAGTGAATTATGAAAGAAACTTTCTTGATCCGTTGAATTGTCGTGCATATTGTTCCCTACAACAAAAGGTGCACTAGAAAGGACTGATTCAAGCCTTTTTTTATCAGAGGTGTATTTTTTATGTTAGGTAAGGTGTATTTTAGAGTGCCAAGGTCTACTTTTTTGCAACACGATTGCCATAGGGACCGGGACCTACTGTTTAAGGGAGATTATGAACGACTACGAATATCCATGCCGCAGTGGAATTCGAACCCGTGAACTCCGGTACCGAAAGATCAGCGCTTTAACCATTCGGTCATCGTTCAGTATTTTGTGTTAGGAGCTATAATTTTTTGAGAGAGGATTTTCATTAAAAAAGCAGCAGCAATAAGTATATTTCGTATTTATGCAAAGTAATATTTTACATTTAGATACACTCCCTCAACTCTTTGCTTCCCTTTGGAAACAACGAATTTTGAGCTTATTGTATCAACGATTACTTTCAGAAATTTCAAGCTATGTTTTAGGAACTTTTTTTAAAAAGTTAGTGTTTTAGGAACTTTTTAAAAAAAGTTACTGCTTACATTTAGCTAAACGTTTATGAATTTTCTATTTCGGCTACTTTTAAGCATGCACATTAACAATTATTTTAGTAAATCTGCTTATCATCTTCCAATATTTAATAATTTTTAATGTTGATTTCTGGGTATAATGCATAATGTTGTTTTCACACACTTCCTAAAACTAGTATTCTTTACTAGTGAGAATTCTGGATTTTATAAGCAAAATTGGCGAAATTTGCGATTGTTTGTATAAAAACCTTAATTTTACAAAGAGTATACATGCTATTCTCATAAAATTTTACACACAGAGATTATTACAAGATTATTATAAGAAGCGTCATAATCATGCCCTAAATTTTTAATGCATTTCAAAGGCACTCGTTTTTATAATGTTATCCTAAACATAGGTTTTTCTTCAATTTCTTGTAGGAATCTCTTTCGAAATATATGACGTCTACCATACTTTTTACACACCTAAATTTGAAGGATAAATCATCTAAATTTGAAAGGTAATGAGAGTAGAAAATAATTATTTGAGATTAAATATTTAATTACTCTTACTTTAACGACAGAAGAGTTTTGTGCTTAAAAAGAAAGGATTTTACTAACTTCAAGATAGTTACTCTAAAATTCCATATTGTGTTTAGGGATAGTATTTAGAACGATATTTAGATAATTCGTATCATTTGCACGATGTAATGAGTTATGAGTTCCCATGATAACGATTAAGAAGGTTTTATGATAACTCAGTAACCTTGTGAATAGACACACAAAGGGCAAAGTTCTATGACTTCTCAGCCAATATCCCAAGTACATTTTTTCATGTACACTGATGTTGAATTTTATGGGAGAAATCGGACAATTTAAAACTAATAAGGTTTTTAAATTATTAGAACACAAAACTAGTGTATTAATTGGCTAAATTTTTATTTTTAGTAATGCACCTAATAACCAGTAAGATGTCATTAATGGTGCTTGATGAATTTCAAAATTTAAAATTATCTTTAATAATAAACTAAAAAAGGAAATTAATACTATTGCGATCTGACTCATTTTAGATCAACCAACACATCTTAGCTATTCAGTTCAACAAAATTTAAGTATAGAAAATTCTTTATGTGTGTGTGTGTATGTGCTATGCATCAATCTTAACGGAATTTTAGATAGTAATTCAAGTCAATCCTAGGAAAGCTTTAGGCAGATTAAACTGTTCCGAGGTCAAGATCTTAGAGAGATAAGACAATTTTTAAAAATCTAAATTGCGTTTGGCGATGCTATTGTGGCTTCATTTGATATATTTCCTTCTTAATTACGTGCTAAAGTAATTTAAATCTTTTAAGTAACTTATTTGTTTGGTAGCTTTTAAGTGTGTTTTCATATAATACATTTTTTATCATATGTGTTTGACCTATTTCAATTTAAGCTTGAAATATTTCTTTCGTTTTGAATTTTGTTGCGCCACATTTTGTATCATATTTTTAGACTTCGATAATATTTCTTTCGCTTTGAATTTTGTTACGCCATATTTTTATCGTATTTTTAGACATCGATCTTATTTCTTCGCTAAACAGTGTTTCCGTTTGAAAAAAGAAGTTAATATTTTAATATTACACGAGTAATATTTTTATTTGTAGATACATTTGCTATCTTTAAATGATCTTGAAAAAATCTTAGGTGTTTTTACGCTAGTAAATTGCCCAAAATATTTTTTTTAATCTCTTAAGTTCATGAAGAAAATTAAACTTTCAATGAATGGTGCTATTTGCTTTACGATAACGAATTGTTTAATTTGTTACTGTAATATAATTTGAAAATAAATTAGAATTTTAAAACAAATATAATCTTCATTTTGGAATCTTAATTACCAACACCGAAAGCTAGGCGCGAAGTGGCTAGTGGTAAAATGAAAAGAAATACTTAAAAGTGAATATCACGTCCAACTCTAGATGCGCTTTTAAAAGCAACTGTGGTATAAATGTAGGATGTTTTATAAAATGGCTAAAATGTCTTAAAGTATACAGGACATTATCGGGGTCATTTGTGAAAATTTGTAGATTCTTATTATTGAATTAACTATACATCTCTAAAATTCTCTGCAGTAAAAAATTGTATAAAATAAAATGTATTAAAAAATATTGAAATGATCTATTTTATGTTTTTAAATCCTTCGTCAATTATGGTAAACCTTTTCTAGATGTAAGTCAAATTTTGTTCATTATTTTCTTGATATTGGTGCATATAATAAATTATTTAGCGCCGTAACTTATAAAGTAAAGGGGGAGGGGAGTATCCTAGTGATTTGGAAGCACAAAAATTTGTTAACAAAATAAGTTTCTCCTTCTTTTGTTTTTTAGTTGTTCTTTTTAAAACATTCTAAAAAGGTTAATGTGTTCTTTGTTTTAGTGTTTTTGCCTTTGCAAATGAAAAGTCAATATTAATAAAAAGAATTGTCCAGACAAATCTATCATATGTAGGGGACCTGAAAATTTTCACATAGAATGCTACCATCATTTGCACGGAGATTTCGAAATCCGGATTATAAAATCAAACTTACAATTCCTTCTATGTTTAGTCGAATTTTTAAAGTTAGTTAAAAAACGAGGTAAAAAGATGCAAATTAGAATTAAAAAATTGTCCCGCATTTTCAATTTATATGTAATTTAAAAGATCGTAAATTGAAGCCTTAAAAAATTTATGTGTCAAATTTGTAAATTTTTAACCTCCTTAAAAATAAGTGAAAATTAACGTTTGAGCTTTATTTGTTTTTCCTTTTAAAGACATTTAAAAGGCTGATATCCGTCAAACTAATTGCAATGCCATTTTGATATTTTTAAGTCACCTTGACTGTAGTCTACAGCTTAAAATGAAAAAATCATTAAAATAAACTCCGTATCTTTTTCCTTGTTATTTTTTTTTAAATTAGGTGTTGTATAACTTGAAAATTTCAAACGGACTTGATATCAGTACCTGGTCAAGTGATCGCGTAGGGGAGATTATGTGATCTTATATTCACGTTATTCATAAAATAATCGATACTAAATTATTTCTAAAATATGGCATGTGTGGTAAGCAAGTTTTCTCCCATTCTGTTGAAAACGTTCAACTGTCTACTTTGCTTTCATTTTTTTTTTCCAATTTTATACGTCAATCTGTCTTGTTTGCTATAGTTTATATTTTTGTTCTGTATATATAATATTTTTGATTTATAACAAATCTGATGTGATCTTGAGAACATCTTGGTTTTAGTTTCAAAAATACATTTATTTCGCAAAATATTACAAATCACAAAACTAACAAAATATTTTTTAGAAAGATGGTGTGGACTAATTTGTATTTGACGCTGGAAAATATAGGTTTACCATGAAGATGTAAGTCAAAGGCGCTTGTATTAGTTTTAAAATAACTATGGTATAGATTGAAGAAGGCGCTTTTTACTGTAAACTTCTTTCACCGTTTTCAGTTCTTTTTGCGAATTTCCATAAGAATAATGTCGGGACTAAAAATTTTGTGATAGTGGTGTATTCAAGACCTGCTTTTTGTGATAGAGGTGTATTCAAGACTTGATTAAGACCAGCAGAGGTCTATTGCTGCCATACATAAATTTTAAGGCATATGGAGTTGCTCGAGTTTTTAATTTTTTCCAGTATCCGTCACAGTCTTATTATGACTATACTCCAGAGTCTTATTCTAATGAGTAGAGCATTCTTAACCACAACAAATCCTGTGTATGTAAAATGGGCTTTGGAGCCTACTATTTTGCTACGCGAAAGCTAATGAAGCCAGGACACACCGATTCTTAACGGCTACGAACATTACTGCAGCGATATTTGAATACGTGGACACCAGTATCTAAAGACTGCACCTACCATTCGTTCATCGTTCGACAATTCATTGGGTGTTAGAGGACGAAATAATAATAATTTTGTCATAAATTCCATTCATAATTTACTTTAGAGAAATAATGCATCTCTTTTCAAGTAAATATGAATCAGGTTTGCTCATGTATGCCAGTATTCTACTTTTTTCAAAACATGGCTCCAATATAAAGAGAGAGTGAGGGTCCCTTTTGTGTAACATATATTACAGCAAGTGGCACTAGTCAAAGATGGTAGTTTTAGCTACACTGGACCTACAAAGTCTTTTATCCATTCGGAACTGTGTGTTGTTAAGCTCAAGACGTAAGGAATATTTTTGAATAACTACATATATATACACACACACACATATGTAACCACGGCGAAAATTAATCAGCCGGTCACAAATAATTATTGTGTAGCCCCTATTGTTTTTTCTTTCCCTTTCTATTGGGAAAGGAGAAATCTAATTAATTAGATTATAATGAATAAAGCAGTCTCGATTTCATTGAAAGAGAACACGAAATTCTGAGAACAACTTAGATCTTTATTGAGGAGCTGCGAAAAAGACATCTTCAACAGTCAACGGCACACAAGAGAATGTACATCGAAACACGTGCTGGAACAGGGGTGGACTCCCGATCGAGATGGAGACGAAATATTTCCCAGAGAAAGTAGCTTAGTTGTTATAACATGAAAAGGGAGCTTAGATTGGTTGGGAAATATGCGGTGAGCGGACAAAAAATTTTGCATATATTGCAGAGAAAGCTTTGGGAAATGTGTTGGAAGAATTTTAAGTCGAGGACACTTCTTTAATTAATAGATTTTGTGCCTGGGAAAATAGAATTTAAGGAATAAGAATGGGAGAGTGGAGGTTTTTAAATAGATAGTTTAAATATAATAATTTTAATATATTATATATACATATTAATTATGGAAAACCATTGATTCTGGAAAGAAATTTTCTGGTACATTTGCCCTGATATTATCTATGTAAATAAAAGGCTGTTTCTGTATGTATATTGCATATAAACTCAAAAACAATTCGATTGATTTTGTTGAAAATTTCGCAGATTGGTCATACCTGGGACGGTCGTGTTTAATGAAAATTACGCCAAAAGATGTGATTATATTTTACATTTTTGGGGATAAACTATATTTTTGGCATTCTATTTTACACTTTTTCGTTGAAATCATATTTTTAATGGTAATAAATAACTAAGTTTAAATTTTGTTAAAAGGAACAGAAATGCGTAATAACAATCTCACAGCAAAGTAACCAGTTTTTGTTTTTAGTTCAGTGCAATATTAACTGCCTGTCACCTGCATTTGAGACTTTTCCTTTAGTATTCATACATAAGGAAGCAATTAAGGGCTGAGTACATTGTTTTTCTTTTTTAAAACTCGAAACAACATTTATAAACAAAAACTAACAATCATACAGGTGCTATACAATCACGTATCTGCTATTTTTTTAAGCTTGAATTGAAAATAGTTTGCAAAAATTATCGACATTCTTGAAATAATCTGTAAGACTCAAGATAGACTGCTATTCCCCTCCCCATAAAGTTTGTTTAGAAATTATGAGCTTTTCATTCTATATTTTCTCTTTATTTCTATTAATTAGTGATTTAATTTTATTATTAAACTATACGTTTTCAATGGCAAGAGTTAATTTTCTAATGAATTCAAAGAACAAAATTTTCATATGTGGTGGTATTTTATAATGCTTAACAAATAATGTGAATATCTAACAATTTTTAAATTATCTGCTTGTAAGTACTAGTAAAGATCTTTGTTAAAGAAATAGGTATGCATTTATTTCCTGATGATCATTACTTTGTTCGGGTTATAAATGTCCACAGTTCATTTTTCTATTTTATTTGTTTTTCACTGGTGTACTCATGTACATCTGTGTATTTTGAGAAACTTGTTTATTAACTATTTTTTAAATTTTTAAATCTTTAGTTAGCATTTTCTTATGAAACATTCCATTATTTACTACATACTAAACATATTTATTTCTTTAGGAAACAACTGTTTTAAAAGGTTAAGATCATAATAATTTTTAAAAATTTAAGTTTTTTTTAAATGTTAAAAATACGTTGCATAACAGGATATTTAATATTTTGTTATAACTATTTGTCAATCAAAAACAATTTCATAATAATTATATCTATTAAATTTATAGCTCTATCGGATATATTAAGTAAGAGAAATGCCAATTTTTTAAAGCATCTTCTAATGTGAACAAGATTTAATTTTTAAAGTAACTTATAAAGGATTATGAACATAAAGAAGGTTATAGATTTCAGAACATTTAAAATCACGTTTGTGTTACCTTATGATAAAATACATTTACCAAAGAAAATGTCTCCTTAAAACTATTCCATAATTGACACAAAATCAAAAACGAACACAAATATATAAAACTAAAAATTTATTATCACTTCTTGGAATAAGCCATCAACATAACAAGCTCCTATGAAATTTTACAATGCCAATGAAAAGACACTTGTGCGTACACTACATCCATCCATCTACATAAAATCACTCTCATTTATACACAAAAAATGTTTAACAAAAATGGTAGAGTCAAAGAATTTTCATGTAAAGTGAAAAGAGAAAAGTGATATACACTCATTTCAATCACCAATTTAATTTATTTACATTCTTGAGAATATAAGGACTATCAATTTTCTCAGTTTCTGATATGTGATTTTATTTTATTTTTTCCTTTTGCTGCCTTATGTAGAAGCTAAAGCTCAATTGTTTGTTATATAATCACCAAAAGGGTAAATTTTTTTTAGAATTTCGGTTTTAAAATTAAATCTAAAGCTTTGATTTGTAATTAACTATATTTTTATGATTTGATGATAGCCATGTTTCACATACCTAAGAATGTTTTAAATTATATCATTTTACTGCAGATAACTGAACTTTAAATAGTGCTGCTTTGCAGTTTGATATTTTCCTATTTTTTTTCAGAATCTTAAAGAGGGGATTGTTTTTAACTAATTAAAAGTTTCATAGATTTTTTAGAGTAAGAGGGAAAAATGCTTTTATGTTATAAAGAAAAAGATAAAAATAACACTTAACTTTTGCCTTTAAGCCTTTTGATATTTATAGATGAATTTTTTTGTTGTTGCATTTACAATATCTTTAGTAGTAAAATGTATTCTGTGCTTAATATCAATATTTGATATTTATAGATAAAACTATTTCCGTCTAACTCTTGCAGGTGCTTATATGCTGCATGTATAGTTTTTGTAAGTATTCCTGCATTAAAGAATGGATATATATATATATATATATATATATATATATATATATATATATATATAATTTAAGATACATTTTAAAGTATTTTTTATTGACAAAATTATGCTAATAAAAGACATTGTTTCCATGACTTATTTCTTAAGAATGGAGGGGCTCGATTTCGATTTCAATAAACTTGCTTTACTTCTAAAAAAACGAACAAATAATATCCAACCCAACTCAACTAATGTTTGAAATGAAAGAACTTTGAACTTATCTGATATGCGGGCATTGAAAATAACTCTCACATATACAACAGGACCCTTCATACATACATACACACACATATATATTTACATAGATATTTTAAAAATTGTACAATTCCAGCGCATTGACGAGATAACAATGTGAATCACATGCAACAACTATAATTCGGTATTATGCGGAAGGCTCATAGTGTGCAGCTTTCAAAACCATCCAGTCCTTTTAATAAGTAAAAATAAGTTAATTCGTTCACAACATATACAGTTGAACATCAAAGCTGTTCAGGATTTTTCTACTTTAGAATAATTTAAAGTCGTAGTTAATACGCTTTAAATTGAAATACTTATCACACATCAAAGTCGCATATAATTAACAAAAATAAAAAATTTAATACTGAATGAAAAAGAAGATTCAAATTTGGATTTGAATTTGTTTTACAATTTGAAATTAATTTGAAATTACGAACTTTAAAGTGCGCATATTTTAATAAGCACATTTTAATGCATGTTATACACATACTATAAACTTTTTTAAATATGGCAGTGTTTAAGCATCTGAAGCAAGGCAACATTTATCACTTAACGCATAATTGCGTGTTATACCTTTTTTTAAAAACAAATTTCATACACTTTTGACTTTGTTAGAGATAACATAAAACTTAATATTATATTTCATGTCTAAATAACTACCTTACAACAGCATGCAAATTTGACTTGTAATTGAACAGGTATTTGGAAAGAAACTAATGCTAAAAGCATTTATTGTTAAATAACTTTAGGTACAAGAAAGTCATTTAGTTAAGAGTTTAAAATTATCCACTCAACATCGGATAACAAATCTTAATAAATGATTGAGAATTTATTCGTAACGAGAAATTTTGTTTAGTGCATAAAGCTTAAAGCAGCTTTTAAACTAACCTCAGCGACAGTGAAAGTACATAAGAAAAGGCGCATTATTCAATCTTACGATTAGACTCTTATGCATTTACGTTTCTCATCGCGTTAACACTCCGAGTCATGGTTAACACTAAATTTCATAGTTCGAGCAAGTAAACAATTTACTTGGATTCCAGTTTTATTGGAATTTTATTTTATTTGTTTATCCAGAAATTAAATTAAATTCAGGATTGTAATATCTAGAGGTTTTGGCAGTCGTAAAAGTTTGGTTTACATACTATAACAGCTAATTTTCTCACTGTTACAAGAAGGAATTTTAAATTCACACCTTTACTTTACTATGCTAAACACTATCATTATTACGAACGTCAAGGCCGGATGACCCAAAATAAAAACCGGAAATATTTTAGATTTTCATCCCCAAATTACTAATCCGATTCTTAATAATTTCGGTAAAAAAGTTTTAAATATAAAGATCTAGATATAGGAATAAGTATTCTTTCATAACGTATTTAAGCCTCGTAATAATTCTTCATAAAATTTATACAATTTTCCATCTTTACAAACTTACTATTTCCATGGAAACTCTTACAATATCAATCTCCGAACTTGCAAATTTCAGGTATTGTATATGGGAAGAACTATTCTATCACATTGCTTATTATTACGATAAATTATCTATGAATATGTATACTATTACGTAAAATAAATAAAGGCAGTTCATGATACATTAACAACGTACAATTTAACAATGCAGATTTTTTGAAGCACTTTCCTTCATTTTTTATCAGTTATTTCAGATGGATGAAAAACTTCCAAACATGAGTTTTGTTCTCATTTGATGATTATTGTCAGAAAATCTTAACAGAACTCATAAGAAGTATAATGTTTGAGTGAAAACAATGTTCAAAAAATAAATAATTCGCACACGTATTCCAAGTTTTTTTCTACTCTAATTAAATAGACTCTAAGAATTGTAATCTGGTTGCTTCTTGCGATAAATCACTTTCTATCTTTTTCAAACTCTGAAAACTCCAATTTTAAAACGATGGCAATTTCAACACATATATATTTATATATATTCTTCACATGTGGAACTTAAATAAAGCTCAAAAAGCTCTCTAATGAGATTCACTTCAATGAGATCTATGGGAAAGCAAATCGCTGCTCTTTCATCATAAATCGGAGTTGTAATATCTTCTGTCACATTTTATTTATTTCTTCCGAATCTCCCAGACATCTGAATTTTTACGATTCAGCAAGACAAATCGCACGCGACCACGACTCTTGCACTGCATAGCAGCAATATTGCGTAGAGATTTGCACCAGATCTACTGGGTGATCGGAAGCGTGAGCTTTTTTCCAGACAATGAGTCATTGTGTGCGAAAGAAGGATCACAGAGTGAAATGGGCAACCAAGTCTTTCGAAAGACATGAACTATATAATTAATCCTCACACATAGGATTTACTAAGAGCATCCACATCGGTCTACCACCATACCCGGTAGCATGCCATAAATTATGTTATAATCAGCGTCAAAATATAACATAGAAATCGAAGACATCTTCCTTGGCGCACAACAAGGCCCTGCTGAACCTTGGGGGTTTGCTTGCTGAACAAGATGCGTGTGAGGATATTTTTGAAGAAACACGTATGGACATTCTCCACTGCAGTAGTTTGCTTCGTATCTCTTTGGGGCTATGATCCAGTCCCACCCAAACTCTTCGAAATCCACTG
This sequence comes from Pardosa pseudoannulata, assembly GCA_032207245.1. Taxonomy (NCBI): domain Eukaryota; kingdom Metazoa; phylum Arthropoda; class Arachnida; order Araneae; family Lycosidae; genus Pardosa; species Pardosa pseudoannulata. The sequence continues at coordinate 184,852,659 of CM063498.1, forward strand.
TCAGTGGATAACGGCAACATCGAACTTCGTCTGTATTTTCTTCGCAGTTCAGTCCAATCATTCTCCTTGTTCTTCTGTGCTTCTGCTTTTCCACTTTAATCTCTATGAAGTATTTCTAGAAAAAAATTAATAAGAAAATAAATCTAATTTCTGGGTATTAATGAAAATATATTTTATTATATGGAAGGAGAGAAATAATAATAAATACCTAAAACATCTATGAAATTTTTTTTATTATAATTACCTCATTATTAAAAGTTATTTATTATATTACTTATTAAAATTATTTTAAAATTGAGGATGTAATTGTCACTGTCCAAAAGTTGACAATAGTAATAAATGGGGAAGGTAGACAGTTAATTCAATGTAACCGTTAAAAAATAGTTTAGAAATTTTGTCAAGGTCTAATTTTATTTTTAAAATGTCTATGCACTTGTAGCTATTATGATGTTTGTTCGAAGGTGGAGGAAGCGTTCATTTTAGAGACTTTAAAAACTGTCGCTTGTTTTTATTTACGAATATATATTCCTTCAAAATTAATGCTAAGAGATCACGGTCACAAAGAATGGGTTTTACTATGAAGAACAAATAGTTAATAAAGCAAACATGGCATGAATGCTTCAAAATCTTAAACAACAGAAAAACTAAATTCTCCGGGAAAATCTCTGTGAGTAGAGGCAATTAGCTGCGCTCTGGCAGCAGGCCAACTTTTTCAGCTTTGGTTACTGATTAATTCCTGTAACACACAAAAGATTTGTAGCGAAAAATATTTATAGTTTTACCATATTGTCTTGGGCATATTCATTAGATGTTCCAATAAGCTCAGCCATATCTGATCTTGAAGAATGGAGGACAAATCCAAGATTTTCTTTCGGATGCTTTAACCAGTGATTTACCGTTTTTTTCACATCAAATACTATCCAGTGTCCATGTTTGCTTTTTTTATCCAGACTTTTCCTTTTAAGCTGAAAAAAAAAGAAAATGATCTTAAACTTTTTATCTAGAGAGTTCTTTTATGGTCTCGTTTCGTTTCTCATAAATATTGGTAGAAAAAAAACTGTTGAAGACGTATTCAGAATCTAACTATATTCAGGGAGTTAATTTTAAATATTGAATAATTTTATAATTTTTAAGACTTTCATGGGCATTTAAGCTACATAAAGGATTTTCTTCAATTAAAATACAATTATAAAAATTAGATTGTATCTTTTGGGGTTTTCAAATTTACATTTAAAATAGCAGTCTCGTAAATGATCTTTGTTATGATATAAAACATTCCTCTTCAGTTTGTCTTATTTTGGGCCATACTTTTCGACTTTACGATGCGAACTATCTCGTTAGTTAAAATCCATTTTATTAATTGCTCATTTTAATGAAATAGTAAATATTATGAAATTTAGAAAGTTAATTTTTTATAATAAGAACATAACAGTTCTCAAACCAGGTAAGCAAAATGTAAGATAGAGTTAGACTCTTATTAACTATATATATACTTTAAATCTTTTAAGTAACTTAAATCATGTGATAGTGTTTAAAAGGTGCTTTAAAATTATAGTAATAAAAATAAGTTTATAAAAATAATTTTAGTAAGTAAAAAGTATAGTGTGCAGAAATGTGCTGAATAATTATATTAATTAAATTATAATCTCCATTATAGTCTTTTAAATTTTCATACCTTTAAACTAGGATTAGTTCAATGTTTTATTCTCTTTCTGTTTCCATTTTGTATATTTCTTTTTAATTTTACTGTGTCATTTTGTCACATTGCAGTATATTTCGTTACCGTATTATACCGTTCCATACCATACACTTTGTAATCACGGGTAACAGAATTATAAGCTTAAAAAATAAAAATATTTAATACTTTATTTGTCACATCATTAATTTTTTTATACTTAATTCGGTTCTGTTTAAATAATCTCGCTAAAATTATAGATACTTTTATGTTAATGGAGTGCAACGATTAACCGCCAAATATAGCCCCTTTACTTATTTAGTATTTACGTTTATATAAAGAACCTTTAATTTAAATTATATATGTTATTAATTTTATAAAAATGAGTTTTGTAATTTTTTTATCGCGGGTGTGTAATACAGTTTAAAACCTGACTTAAATTTTAAAATAAATATAATCTTAATTTGGGTAACCTTAATGGTCCAAACGAATCATGGGCCAAATCGGCTAGCTGTCATATAAAAAATCAAATTTCTGAAAATGTTTGTCAACATTACAAATCCACATAGCTCAACTCAAATTTGATACACGGTTGGGTCATGACTTAAAGAAACTCTTGGTATTTGACTTCATATCACAGCCGTTCACGGGAATATGTCACTGAACGTGTACATATTTATTATTGTGGTATTACCTGATAGTATTAAACTGTCATATCCTTTGAAATTCGGCAGTATGTGAGGGTTATTTATAATTTTTATTACTATGGTATATACTGTAGTGGCTCTAAAACTTTATCTGGGAATTACCTAGACCGAAAATTTGCGAATAATTTCTAAAAGGGCTTCTTTCTCGTAAATTTATTTTTTAAGTTACAAAGTATTTTTAGATAACTTCAGCAAGTATAGGTGTATTAACCATATTCTGTTCTCCCATAGACATACCATGCAGTTATAAATAATACTGGGTCAAGAGATGACTTTTCTTTAAATGCGATAATACGAGGTAATTGCTTGGGAAACCCTTAATTATACGGCATGTGGTCATATAATCTTTAAAATAAAAAAAACCTCTCCACTTTGGATAGGTCCAAACTGAAAGTTCATATCGAAAAAATCATTTTTCAATCATTTTTAGAATTGAAGAATCCGTTGACAAGGAGAGGGTTGTGGGAAAACAAACTCATGAATTTCACGTTACTATGATTGCAGTAAATACATTTGCTTTCTCCCTCTCCCAGAAATTTCCTTTTAAGTGCTTATAAATAAAGTTCAAATAATTTTATTCTATTCACATGTGATTGGAAGGTTTACTAAAACTTAAATGACATATTATTAGTTCTAGCTCATTAAGATAAAGATTCTGAGGGATTTCTAATCTGTAAAATGCTTTACTTAATCCTTGTATTCATCCGAACGTCAGTATATATAAAAGTCTTATCTGAAGTAAATAGTTTCTAACTTATTGATACTCTTATCCGTATTATGTCAAAAGATATCTGGGTTAAAAGTATTCCACGAAATAATGTGGGCTATTCTTCTCTTACAAACTTTAGATTTTCTATTTTCCTTTCATACAACAAATTTTTTTAGCGCACTATTTCTTACATTTTAAGTTAATCGTCTGAATTTAAGAAGCTAAAGTTCTGAATTTTATTAAAAGTTAAAATGTCGCTCAAAAATACGGTCATTACTATTAATTCTATTTCCTTTATTATTTTTCTTTCACAGTACTTTTGGTGACAATATTTAATCGAGAAAAGTTAAATTCTTTTTGTAATTTTAAGAACATTTGTTAATAATCTCCCCGACCGGTAACCACAATAAATAACAGATAATTTCATTTTAAAAGTAGACATGAAAGTCATGGTACGTGTCAATTTCTTAAAGTATTTTACTCTAGGATAATTCTTTAATTATTTAAATATTCTTTAATTTTTTTTATAATCGCTTAATATAAATACAAATAAAAGCTATATGCTATAAAATAATTCTTATTTTCTTATTTTTTATATTAACTATTATTCTTACTTTTGTTTTTGATTACAAAGATTTGAATTACCACATTAGGAGTCAAACTGAAATAGTTGATCAGACCTAACCAACAATTCACCAGATGCTTTTATGTAATAACTAAACGGAAGTTATATCTAACTGGCTGCAGAGGGAAGTCTAGGTTTATTTTCAAGTCTGACACTTCATGAACTTCCTCGATAAAAAAAAACCTTTTAAGTTACAAATAGCGTTTTATCCACACAAAATACGAGGACTTTGTTCCTATGGGAAGAATTATAAATCTCCATATGAAATCTCAACTAGTTAGGAATTTGAAAAACTGAAATAGAAAGGCTTTTCCCGAATTAGTTTTCACTTCCAAATACATCGCATTCAGGACATTCAGATTGACCACAATTATTAATTTACTCATATAAATATGTTTAAAACTACATTCTGGGATAAAGTTAAATATGCGGAGGCCACTGCGCGATTTAACCACCGACGCAGTGTTTTAACTATAACTGTACTAGTGATATTAGAGTATGTGATTTTGGATCTGAATATATTTAAATATTATGTACCAATTTTACTGCTGTTAAAATTCTTGCTGTGGAATGCCTTGATGAAAATAAAATAATTTAGTCGACAACGCGGCTTTGACAAAATATTCTTTAAGTAAACATAAGACAACATTTGTCTGATCAATCCGTTTTTTCGCTGCTTTTAAATTAAGTAACTGTTTGCGAGCACACCAATGACATTTGAACAATTATGACACTTTCTACTTAACAAGGCATCATATTATTTCACAGAAATAAACCTGAGTACTAAAAACAAAACAAAAAAATGCTACCGTGCTTCAAACATTTATCCCAGTTAAGATTCGGAAAATTATGTAAATCAGAATCAGGTATACACCAACACAAAAACAGAATTTCAGATGGTTTTTCTAAATAGTGAAAAGTTTCCGGCGGTTTACATTTTAGACCTAAAATCAGTGTAAAAATGTTTCCTTAATAAAGGAGAACATTTATACTTATTTGACTTTTTTTATTACTGTGTAAAATAGGCTTAATATGCTAATTAGAGAACCAATATTTTATAGAGAAACAGAAGCACTTTTCATATTAAGCCTCAACGTATTTTTTCATATATGTTGCTTAGTTAAGAATGCTCATAATAGAAAAAAATGTACGAACTTTATTTTTTTTTTAATCAAAGTATATTGAGTTTATGTCGGTGGACGAAATTTTAGAGAACCTCTCTGATTCTCCAGTAGATAACAATGACAAGTAGATATTTATGTATGGGAAACATACTTACATAATCAGTTGTTCCGGCTAATTATTAAATACAATTGATATTAACATATAAAATTATAGCAAGCGTCAAATTAGACATGTAATTTTTTTTATTAAATGTTATCGTTGTGACACTTTCTAAACTGTCTTTCTTTTGAATGCAATTCCGTAATTATAATCTGGAATATTCTCCATAAAATAATTTTAAAAAATATATTTTTTTGTAAATATTTCTGCATTGCATTTTGTCATAATGTTTGTTTAGGTATTTCTTTAAAGTTCATTTCTCTCAGTGTATGTTTGGTAAATGTCTTTGAAATTGATTGAAATAGCATTTTTAAAATCTTGAAGTAATTTCCGTTTCACGTTAACTGATGTTTATGAATACCTATGAACTTGTAACTCAATCATCGTTTAAAGCTGTATCTTATATCAGTAACTTGGGAAGATCTGTAATCCTATTTTAAATATTCTCCAACATACTCGAAAAGTTTTTCAGCATTATTCTTTTGGTTTTTGCAATTAACTTTTTAACTTTTTTCCTTCTGTTTTTTTTAGTTTTAAATTGTCATAAATGAGAAAAGCTGTTCTCAATTTGTATACTTCTTTTTTTGTAAAACCACTTTTAAAAACGTGAAGGATTTTTTCTAAATGTATATTCTTCTCAGCTGTTAAAAAATATTGAACGAAATGTCTTGCCTTGTTAATTTGAAAAAAGGTGAATGTCTGAAAAGTGAAAGGGAGATTTTTCCCTATTATAAGTTGAGGATTCGCAGGAATTGGATTCAATTTATTTCTTCTAAAAATACTGCACTCCTCTGATTCCAATCATAAAAATTTTTTCTCGCACGAGCAGTTTCTTCCCCCTCACTCCCGACAAGAGCTTTATAATGCTGCTGGTGTGTCAATGGGCCTCAGTTGCCAAGGCGAGCGTGTCTGCGGTGGAGTCGGCTTGTCTGACGGAGAACAGGAGTACATTTGTACCAACCTGAGGGACAGTTAAATATTGCATCGGCTTCGATCCAGAGACAAGTTCAAGAGCAGAGAAGCATATTTAACCGTCCATCTTTCTAAATTGGACAGGAATTGTTTGACTAATGATTCCCCTGAGAAATTATATATATATATATATATATATATATATTATATATATATATATATATGTGTGTGTGTGTGTGTGTGTTCATATATCTACACATCGGAAGTAATGAACACTAATAGCTGATTAACAACCTTTAAATAATCTAAATTTTATTTGTATATTTAGTTTGTAGCATTTATTCAAAAATTCCCTAAGTTAGACATTTAAACAACTTTTTGTTTGACAATTAATAGATTCCAAGTTGAATGATTAATGATGTCAGAAATGGCATACTTTAACAATGCCTACAGATAAAACATAGCAATTTTATTTTATTGAATTATTTTTGTAATAATTATAAAAGATTTCCATTTAATACATATTATAATGTAAGAACTGGCTAAGTATTTGTCTTAAGCTATACAAAAATGTGAGAGACCATGACTAAAGAAAAAAAAACTGAAAATTGTAAAGCATTCAGCTTTTTGATAGCTTTCGATAAACATGATACTTTACCTAGTGCCTACATTGATATACATGACACAACTAATTGACTGAAGCTAACAACTGCTGTATAGATATTTAACTTTTCTGCTTTAATCACGTTAGTTATTTCATATTTTTTATATCTAATTATAAATTTTGAATTTTTTTACAGTTCCTAAAATTTTTAATTGCGATCTCAATTTTGAACACTTAATATCGGCTTTTGGTATCAATATATTTCTGAAACCATATGCACTGATTAATTTTTATATGCATAGAAACTTTTAAAATGCTTAATAAAAGGTTTTTATAATCGTTAAAAGTATGGAAGCAGAGAACAAGTCATTAGAAGTCATTTCCGATTTCTTAAGATTAACCGTATTAAGGTATTTAAACTTTAGCAAAATACAGTTTATTTGTATAGAATTTAATTACATAATGCAGGAAATTAAATGATACGCGTGTCAAAGGTTATTATCTGTGATAGCAATGAATTTGGAGTAACGGAAACAAACCTAAAAGTGTGTCCTTAATCTGGGTGAAACATGTTTAGTGGAGCGGATTATTCGTCAAGGCAAAGAAATATTTTTTCTCTGGGTTTAAATCCTGTACAATATAGTCGAAATGTTTTCAATAGCAGAAATTAGATGGCTAATTTGTCTTAAAATGATTGAATAAAGATACAACTAACGAAGGACTGTTTTCAGGAGATATATTTAGAATGACTAGCGTTATATTTAGAATAACTAATCTCTTGTTCATTGAACGATTCGTGGTGATTTAATGTTATATTTAGAATAATTAATCTCTTGTTCTTTGAATAATCCGTACCATTTTAGAATGCATTTGATTGAACACAAATGTATTTAAGTATATTTATGAGACATGTTTTAGTCAAAAGAGGCTTTGGACACTACAAATGACTGCATCTTTATAAAAAATAACTTTAAATTGCGTTTTCTCTGTAATAAAAGATAGCAGTTATTCACAAATTTACTTTTATAAATAAGTTCATTTTTTTTGTCACACAGTTTTTTTTCTCTCTCTCTTTGTATATATGTATGTATATATGTATGTATGCATGTGTGTGTGTGTGGATGCATGCATATTAAATTTATTAAAATGATGACGAACACAGATAAACAGGTTAACTTGTTAGTCTTGCGCTTTCTATCTCTAAAAATCATTTACACCAATATGTCTCGTGTATAGTTATGAGGGAATTAGAATTGACGCAATCAGGTTTTCATTCTTCATAAATTCATTCTAATTTAATAATACCCTCTATTTTAGAACAATGAATACTACATCTTTTTACATTATTTATTACTAATTGCACTGATTTGAGAACATAATATTTTGGGAATGAAGTAGCTCTATTCTAAAATGATTACTAATTACATTATACTTTTAAAGGGAAACTGCATGTAGTTAGGAAGGTACTTACTACCAGTACTTTCCTTTGGCGAGTATGTTCTACCAAGCGGAAATTATTCAGAAAAACTATCTTATGAAGGAGTAGAAAAGTTTCGAATAAGAATTACCTCAATATTCTGTAGTTAAAGGAAAAGGAAATTTTTTCTATATTAAGTAATTAGAAAGCCTCTTTTGAAACTTAAATTTTGCAGATTTTGACTTGGTTTCCATTAGTTAACAGCAGAACAATCTACTTTGTATTACACGAGGTCTAATGAGACTCCCACGTGATAAGTCGCAGAAGATGGTATGGGTTTTGTAACTGACAACGTTGTTTAATGGTCTCTTTATCAATACTAGGATCATTTACGAGAAATTTAACAGTATATCATACAGCACAAATAAATATTTGTAATGAACATTTATGTGACCATAAAAATTTATATTTTACAATCTAGAATTAGATTTAGGAATTTATTTATCTTTCAAATTATTGATTTTACTTTCAATAGTTTCATCTTTTTTACTTTCTTAAAATTATCCTGTACAAAAAAATAGTTATGCATATTAATGACTAAGTCATTACAATTGGCCGCTCCCTTTCCCCAATTAATAAAATTGTAAAACGGAAGCGTGAGTCATGTGACCTTGAATAGCTTCAAATGTCGAAAAATTTGATTTGCTGTCGGTGAAATAAATGTAAAATAAAAGGAAATAAGAAAAACATTTGTATACGTACATCTTTTGTTAAGTTTATTTCATTTAAATTGAATAGTCGATTAATTTCTTCACAGATCATAGGAAAAAAGATCTGGAGGTTGCACCGAAGACTGCCGCAACCAGTTGCCAGTCACACACTCATATATATATATATATATATATATATATATATATATATATATATATATATATATATATATATATATATATATATAGCAACCTATTTATTTTTGATCATGACACGTGTCATGCCAAAAAAAATAAATAGAATAAAAATTTGGTCTGCAATATGCATATTACTGTTTATATATCTTAGAAATTTTGTAAGTTTAATATAAAATTATAGAATTTTTCGATCAAGGGGAAAATACGTCATTCTCAATTTAGATATTTTACAACAGATAATGTTAAAAGTTGATCCAGCCAAAGATATCAGCTTTTTAGATAATTCATCCTAATTTTATTTTATATATCTCCGAACTTTAATTTTTGTGATTTTTTAGACTTTCATGATTGTTGGAATAAAATATCAATTACTTTTTATACGCCTATAACCATGATAAATATAATTTCAACATGCTTTTTAAATTATTACTCTATTAAAATAGTGTGTAAATTGTTTTTCCAGTCAAGATGTTTTAATAGAGGCCATATTGAATTCGTCAAGCTTCATGTTAATCCATGATGAAAATGGTTCTACCTCTGACGAGTTTACACTTAAAAAATTCTTTATACAAATTTCATCATTTGACAGAGTAGAAATTTCTGTAGAGGTAGACTTAAGGGTAAGGGTAACTCTATAGCGGGGGATAGGGTACACAAATTTATGTCGCATATGAGCATAAGTACGATGTTAAAATCCTTCCGTGAGTAAACAAAAGAAAACAATCCTACCAAAAATCAATAAGTTTTTAAATAAAAATCTTACATTCTTTTATTGCCTATAAAGATGCGTTTCTAGTAAATACAAAATTAATTGAATTAAAACTATGCAAACGATGTGTCGTTTGTATTTAATCCGTACAGTAACAACAGATTATCTAACCTGACCATGGTACTACGATTTAACGGAAATTACCCCGCGAGTTACTAGTAGCTTGCGATTTGGCCGATCCCTTCTAGTGTAATGATCCTTTTTAGTTAAACTTTATTATTTGTAATTAGTAAAACTTTATTATTTGCGTTCATAAAGATTGTATCAAATTATTTTACAAATAATTTAAAATTCAATAGATTTTTCTGTTTTTCCAATTTAGCCATGCGTTACCCTGGAAAATTTTCATCTCTAGTTGTAAAATGTATTTAAAGAAATCTTTAAATGCAAACCACCCAGAAATCAATTAATTTTCCCCAGGTTAACATGGAGCTATAGCAATCAATCTAAATAGCCGATATCCAACTATCATAATGAGAATTTAAAAAAGATCAACGAAATGCTATTCTTTTCAGCTACACCAAACAAAAACGTAATATTACTTTTTACAAAGAATTTTGAATAACGCAAAAATTAATTATATTAAGTTCAATACTTTCTCAATAAAATTCATGACAAACTTATTTTTCATTCTTTATATTGCATGGACTCCCAATATGTAATTAAAAGTTTCTATAACTAGATTTATAAAATAAATATTTTTTATATCTCTACTTCTAAAAAGTCTTTATTAATTTACTCTTAAAATTTCCAAGTAGAACGAGCTTTTCGTGCATTACATATAATTTTTGCTAACACCATTTCCTTAAATTTGTCTACTTTAGCAGTGTTGTGAAGTTGTAGATCATTGGCTTCGATAATGAATGAATTTGCTTTCAGTGGATAATTCTCGTTTAAATATAGATTTAGAGAATTCATTATAATGTTTCAAAAGATTCGAATATAACAAAAGCTTATGTATTGTCTTTAATGGCAGTGAGAGATTTTAAAGCAACTAGAACAGTATAATGGTCTAGACGAATAAAAAACCCAGATAAAAAATATTGGACAGTAGCCTTGTTGGAAAAAAAATGCAATTATTTTTTTTCCAGTACATCCTTGTTTCTCATGATCATATCCAAAAGAAAAATCCTGTAATGGATTTCATTTTCCGTGCGTGAGCTATATAAATTACAGTCTGGTATTATAGATCCAGATGAACTCATACATTCTTTTCAAAACTCTTTGGCGGAGACATAAAATTATTTTCGATAAATCATTGGAATTATAATGTTGCTGAAAGAACAAGCCTGAAAAGAATTGGAACTAAATTTCAACTTGAGAATAAAATGATATATTAAGAATTATAGTTGGATACAATTGTTTTACACCATTTGGTGAACTATGCTGTTCCTATAATTTGATATCTTTTACGCTATAATCCTTTTTAGAAGAACTGATTATAATTAAATTCTTCAGTAAAGATGCAGAGACGATATGAGTGGGGGGGGCAAAATTGAATTGGTCTAATTATGCCACAGTTAATAAATCTATAAAATCCACTTTTATGATAAAATATGTTTTTATAAAGTGAGCTTAGTATGTTAATTTCCTTTTTGAGAATAAGTAGGTATAAATATTGTACATTCTTAAAGCTAATAATTTCATCCTCGGCGAATAACATTCTAAAATTAGTGTAAAAAGTGAGGAAATCATCAATAATTTTAACTTAGAAACCCCATAAAGAACTTTGTCAGTTATTAACTGGTGAATTTTATATCCTCTCCAGTCAGGTCTAAGTCAAACGATGGTCGAATAAGCAGGGCTGCCTTTCGTAGTTTGCGGCATCGAATTCCATCGATGGCATGAATATGTGTAAACAGTCTGAATAGACTTTGAGCAAAAAGTACTAGTATAATTAGCTCTCGTGCTTGAAAAATTGACCGTACGCTCCAAGCAAAACAAAACTATTGATGTCTATGTACACAGAAAATAAAATAAAAAGTAGTTGGGATTTAATAATTAAAGAAAGAAATGTCTAATAGTTTAAAGAATTCATAAGCTTAAAACTTTACTAATATGAATGTAAATCTGTAATGTTTTAGATAAAAGTTTAATGATATTGAACACGGTTTAGTTTTCTCCAGAAAACGAAGAAATGCTGTATTTCACTGAAATTCTCTTATAACTGTAGATTATAGTTTTGTAGAATAGTTTAACTTATGCAATTTCGTACCCAAATTCTGCAATTTTCATTCAAGTTTTTTAATGTAGTGGATCAACATAAATTTTAATGGGATAGGGGTAACGTATCAGATAGTCTCTTCTCCTTAAATGAAACAATACCAACTACATTAATAAATCTGCCGTTCATAAAGGCATTTATTGTCTGATATATAAAAAATAGAGTTTCTGTTTGGTAATATTAGTGTTTTAAACTAAATAAGCTGGTAAAAATTTTTTTAAAAACTGATAATTTTTAAGTACACATCTTTACTTATTTTTAATATTTAGGGTTCATATATTGATAAATTTCTAATCCCATAACTCTGTATTTCAATAAGATGCAAATATAATGTGTCACTGAAAATTTCAAAGGTATTAAAGTATACTTAAACAGTCACTGATATGATGATTTGCAATTTTGGTTTATATTTATAACATAAAAGTCACACAACGAAATTATTTCTTTATGTGAAATGATTTAGAAATTTTAATTGGGATGAAACAAGTAATTTTTTTGGAAAATATTTTCCTTTTTTAGATGCTTTAAAACAAATAAAATTGAAGTTAATCACATTTAAAGTTTTATGAATAATTTCAAAGCTGTAGTAGAAGGAAAGAGCTGTTTGATAAAAGCAACTGACATGTCGGGGATTCAGAGTGAACCAAGTCAATTTTTTTTCTTTCAGAAAATGAAATCGTTTACCAACTTGTTATTTCACATGTATGCATATCTTATTGTTGTACAAAAACATACGCTAGTTAGTAAAAAGTTTCTATAATTAACTTAAATTTCTTGAAAATAAATATGTAATAGAACCTGTATGACTCAATTTCTTTACAATATTTAAAATGGACTTGGTTCAATTTTGTTATAAATCCTTCGTGTGTGACGTTCTTGAATTGAAAATTATAACTCAATTAAACTTTTAAAGTCTACTTTGCTTCTTACTTTTTATAGTATAAAACTCAAGTAAATTTATATGAAATAAATTTACTCTATTTTGCTTTAAATGTTTAGTCCTCATTCCCCCAAATATGCTTCTTTTGTGTGAGGGGACGGTCCCTAAATCCCATGAGTATCCGTTTAAAACGGTAGCGCACAGTGTTAACGAGAATGGCGTGCATTTAAACAGCAGCCAATCGATGATGGACTGCTTCTTGGCGTTTCTGAAGAAGGAGGTACGTGACCTTTATTGCGTGAAGCGAGGTACTACGTAACACGCGACAATTTTGTCTCCAGCAGTCGTACCTCTCTTTCGGAGCTGGAAAAGGCTGTGCTCTCGTCGTATAACAAATCATTTATTCTTTCCTGACAAATTCCGTTCACGTTTTGTTCTAAATTTGTTCGTCTCAGCAAGAAAAGCCCATAAAAGTCATTCTCAACGACTGGGGAGGAAATGAAAGGCCGGACCCACCAGTTCTTTAGCGGCCAAACAAAAGGGGAAGTAGTAGCTGCTATTAGAATTTACAACAAATCATCAGGATATAATATCTGACATGGGAACAAATAACGAGGGAACCAAAATGAAAATAAAGAAGGTAAAAAAATATATATTAGAATGATAAAGTGAGTGCTTCTGTACTAATTTTTTTTTTCTTTCGGGAAACTGTTTGCGTGATGTGAATGGTAAAACAAGTTCTTTTGCTGCTCATCATGTTTAAATAAATGCAAAGGTTTATATTTCGGGGTAAGGTGATATGAAAACGATATGGGAAATTACAAACCCGTTCGTAAGATAAATTAACATTGAATATTATAGGAGTAACTAAATGCATTCGGGTATATGCGGAAGCTTATAGATTTTGATGTATATATACAACGTTTCCGCTTTGAAATTTAATTTGATTTTATGTAAGATTGGGTTTTAGATTTTTAAGAAATTTAAAAGTACCATAAGAAATTAACTTTGATTAAATATCAATGTTTGATGGGGAAGACCCAGTGTTTTTTATAAATTTGACATAAAAGTATTAATATTAAGTAGATATATAGTTTACAATTAAACAGAATCGGAATACTTTTATTCTAAATATATATATATATATATATATATATATATATATATATATATATATATATATATATATATATATATATATATATATATATATATATATGTAACAACATTTGTACTTTTAAATATGTTCGAAAAAAATTTTCTTTAAGAAACATATTCTTGAATTTTTTTATTTTCCTCACACATCAAAGAAAATAAGTAATTTAATTAAAAATTTACAAGTGCAAGTATATTCAGTGTATAGTTTTTATTAGTTCTCATATACACAATGGTGTTCACATTCAGTGCAATAGGCAGTTCCTCCAGTCATCATGATTGCAATTTTTTTTATTTTGCATGTACAATGGGGATTAAGTAGAGGATAGAAGGAAAAGTATGCAATTTTTAGTTTTATCAGGGTGGCCAAAAGATTATTTCCCATTAAAAGATGATTCACGTTAATCTGTGTCGGCCTCGAGCCGACAGATTTTTAAATTAACAAACATTTTTTGAACCGAGCTGTGAGGAGAGCCAGCCTGGACCATATGAAGCTTGAACCAATTTAAAGAAAAAACACATAATTTTTGATTGTGCTTTCTCCAAGGCATTGTTATAGTCGGGCCTAGGCCTAGCACAATGTAACGTGAATATCATTAAATCTGAAAGCAGATTGAAACCCTATAGTAAAGTAGATTTTACGCTGTCAGTTATCATTAACATGGGATTAATAGAAAAATGCATTTAAAAAGTTTTTTAAATGGTGTCTGTATTTTAAAGGGTTTTTAAGGAGATGACAAGCTTTAAATGATTCACAAATTAGTTATGCTATGGGAGTTTGTTTAGTTTTTAACCTAAAAATAGGAATCATCATAGGAGAAAATATTTAATAGTACTGACGAAAGTTAAAGTTTAAAAATTGTATCGTATGGGTACTAATAAAGATTAAAAGTATTACATGCAAAAATCCATCAGTAGGAATATTATAAACTAACCAGTCTTAAACATTTAATTATTCATTTTGGTGGTAAACCGTTATTTAAAAACGACTAAATTAACAAACTTTCACTTTAAAAAAATATAAGAAAAAGGGAATCTTCTGAATGCAAGAATTCAGTAAACACTAAAAATAGTTAATAAGTGAAAGAATATAATTAACATTTGTTAATCTAAATATTTATTACGCAATATTCAGATGATGTAAAAAATATTTAAGGACTTGTTAAAATACTTTAAAATCATAAATTCTTGTACAAAATTCTTTATATTCTATTGGTCCCAATGTTTGTCATACTGAGTGCTACATAAATATATTTTCCTCTTCTCTTTTTCTTTTGAACTTTTCAGTTAATTCATTGACCATCATAGCAATTCTCTTTTGGTAAAGTATACTTTTCTCTAAATGGACTAATAGTTAATTTAAATGTTTAAGACTGGTTGGTTTATAATGTTTCTATTGATGGTATTTTGCATGTATTACTTTTAATCTTCATTAGTACCCATAAAAGGTGTAAATCTCACTTACTTGTATGAAATCCAGCTGTCCATATTCAAGTTGTCGGTCAACTTGGTATAATGTTATATTCCTGTGAAGTGTGTGCCTTGTAGGTCTTAAATAAATCCACAAATGTGCTGACTGAATTTGAGCGTTTTGTATGTTAGATGACAATTTAAAATAAAGATGTTGATCTCCATTTTCTACTTCAACTAACACAGGAGCTGCAAAGAAAAGTTAAAGCTTTTAGAGGTGATATATTTTTAAATAATATTTCATAAAAATATATATTGCTGCATATGCTAGTCATGATTATTTTTTGAAAGAAATAGTATTCCTGAGTTATTAGACGTTACTAATTTCTAGTCTCGGACTTGGTCTCCTTCAAAAATACTATGCAAATATCTAATTATTTCCTCAAAAATTATCAGTTTATCAAAACTTTATATGCTTTATATAATTACTTTATACTACTACTTTATTTGACTACTCAAGTCAACGAGTGTTTACGGCTTTTATAAGCTGATTCTATTGATTTTATTTAAAAATTATTACATTCATAAGCGTATTAGTTTTAAGAGATATTTGAAATGATAGATACTGATATGAGACGGATAAAATAGAACCATTCTTTAATTTTATGCAGTAAAGTAAGCCGTGTTGACGAAACCAGTGTTAACTCATTGGATTACATTTTTACTTATTTTTTAATAGATTTATTTGTTTTTTAAATCACTTACTCTCACCTAGTTGTATATCTGTATATTGATTATTTTACTTTATTACTTTTATTAAATTACAAATTTACTTTTAAGTTTTTAAAATTTTTCTACTATTGTACCTGAAGGGTTGCTATTTTTGCGTTTTTACATTAATTGTTCAAATTTACCAGATAATTAATGTCATTTTTATCCTTTCTAATTGAAAAACATAGTTAAATAGTTTTACTTGTAATTTTATTTTTAAAAGTTTTACAGATGTACAGAGAAGAAATACAGAGTGTTTCTCATTCTTTTTTTTAATTTTTACGTGTTTGATAAACTGATAACGGGCATGCATAATTTTTTTCCCTGGTATAACGTTATCATTTTTTGAGTGGCCAGAAAAAGATATCTTCATCACAATTTATCAGAGACCAGTAAAATCTCCCAACTTCGAGGGTCAACAGCCACACGCAGCATGGATTTTGACAGGTCGTTGGCTTTTTCTAGCCTATGTATCTTATACGCGATGATTAGAATATATCACATTTCATATTGTTAACATTGTGTTTCCCAAGATTAGAGAAAAAGATTAGAGAGCGTGATTCCATATCAGTTTTCTTTATATATTTTGCATATGAGTGCTGTCATTTAAAGGAAGCTTTACCCGCGAAAGAGAGTTACGCAATAAAATAAATAGCCTGACCCTCTTTAATTGCATTTATTTGCAATAAAACTCTTTTCTTTTAGTTACCATTTAGTTAGAGCAATAAGTTATAATTCACTAGTTTTCGAAAATTCGATTTTAAAACTATTTATTCTACCATAAAACTGACATGTTTTCTAACACACTAGAATTTTCTTTCATAAAAACTAAAAAGCATACAAAGTTGTAATAATCTTGCACAAAATGTAATTACTTTATTTCCTTGGGGAAAAACAAAATTTTTTATGAATGGATTGTGCTTGTTTTAAAGAATTGATCATAAATTTTCAGGGTCAACCTGTCACTGATAAATTAACCGAATGCTCGTCCTCTCTTTAATACGTTTCTTTATAGTTTCCATTCTTTCTGTTAAATGAGTAAATTTAATTCTACAGTTAATTTCTGAAAAATTCTTCTTTTTAATGCATATTTTTAATATCCCTATAGTATCTATAAAAGTTGTTTAATTTAGGATTTTACTTCTGCTAAAGTTTTATTTAGAGTTCTTATTATTTTTACACGGAATCATTGTCATTTTGAGGAAAATATGCAGTATAAGTTGATGTTCATAATCAAATAAAGAAATAAGTGTACATATATTCTGTAGACACCTTAAAAATTTAAAAACCTAAAATTTCGATTTTTAAAATATTTGACGCCTATAGGCGTTCTTATATTATGTTCTTTCACTTCTATGTGATTCTTATCATAATTGTGTTGTATTTTCTTTTGTGTATGCGCTCCCTTGCAAATAAGGATATATTATCTGTAGTAACAGAGAAATAACTAACACAAAAACTGAGTATACACAATATATCATTATTCCTATTTGGAAAAAAGTGAATAGGTTTAATTTTTTCTTAATAAAATTAATCAGTATGCCACTAAACCGTTTAGATTAATTATTTTATATATATTTCAAATTTCTTCTTTTTCTTGTATACTGTTATGTATTTTTTCTTGGAACGACGTTTGAGTCACCGGTAACTAGAATATTGTTTACTTACTATTAAGTAGGAGGATATTAGAATGAGTTATATATAAAGTCATCAAGAGATAGATCCAAAGTCATAATAAAAATGATTAAGTAACAAGTGAAAGAGTAAAAAGTTTAATGTGTAAATGGTTAGTGAGGAATTCTTAAATTTAAATAATAATTAATAATTAATAATTCTTAAATTTAAAACCCCATATTAAGTTTTATCAACAGTGTACTCCTTTACGTAGAAGAAAAAATGCTGCCAAGTTTATATACAGCATGAGGCTTTTAGTAAAATAAAATAGTAATTTATGAATACCTTGATCTTTTTGTATTTTATTTAATTGACATGATCTGCATTCTTAATAAAGTTTCTAAAAATTTCATAACAGGCTTTAAAAGAGAATCTAGGCTAAAATGGCTTGTCATTAATGAAATTTTAAAATTTTATTATTCTTCTAACGCTTATAATAGATTTATACATTTAATAAAATGGATATTTAGTTTATAAAGTGACATCATTTGCAAGCAATTGCTTTCCAAGAGTAAATTTAAAAATTTTTAAAGATATTTTTAAATAAATATTTCTTTTACGTTTTGATTTTTATAATTTCTATAGATATTTTTATTATAGAAATTCATCTTTTTTGTGATCAAGTAACATCAATTTTCTTTAAATATTAATATTTCGTACAGTTATTTAAAAAATGATTTACTTAATAAATTGTTTAAAAATTTTTAATCTGAAGAAAAGTTATTTAATACTGGCATATTTTTCTATGATATATATTAACTTATTATTAGATATGTATATAGGCTTATGATTAATATTTCCAATAATGTCTTTATAATATTGAAAAATTTGATAAAAAAGAAGATACAAGTGTGGCATAAAGATAAAAAAAAACAGAAAAAATTAATCATTTGCATTTATACTTTCTGCACTGCTCAAATGAAGTATTTAAACTTTAGATGGCGAAATACTTTTAGTTGTTTCATAGAATGCTTAGGTCCTTGAAGCTTTCTGCAAATTTTTATCAGGCAGCCGAACTTTTAGATGAGTTTCAGTGACACTATTAATAAACAAAGATTCGAATATCCTTCCACTATCATTATATATCAGAGTATTCCCTCTGACCTACATTGATAATAAGCAAACGACTAAAGGGTTTATTCAAAGCAGCTGCATAGCGTCTATACTTCCTGAAAGTTCACCTCAATCCATCATCAAGAGCTAACAGTTTATTTCGGGTTATTAAATTATCCTCTCGAACTAATACGTATTAGAAAGAAAGGCATCGAAATATCATTGAAGTTTAAATCTAAAGTTACTCCTTTGTTTGAAGAAAGATAAGAAAAAAATCCTTTTTGACGATTTAAGTATAAAATTTCTTTATTTTGAAATTGCCTACTTTTATTCAATATTAATATCGAAGAAAGTTGGATGTGAAGAGAACTATCTGAATAATTTAAAATTTTACAGGTGCGCTATTTTTAATTAAAATCTTTATATATGACTGTGGGGTTAATAGGGAAGATATAATGCCTATAAACATATGTAAATAGTAGAAATAGGACATTTATGTCCAAATAGGAGAGTCTTGACCTCGAAATCATGTTGATTCATACTTTTCTTTTCGTTTAATTAAATATCTCAATTTTAGAAAATGGAGGTGATACTTTTAAAACATGAGAACAAATTATAAACGAATATGCAAAAATCTCAATTTAAGAAAATGGATATACTACCCTTTGCTGTATAGGTATTAAAGTTTTTGTGATTAAAAATAATCTTTCACTTTGTTATTTAACTAAATTATAGTAATTTAAATAATTTATCTACAAGTTATTGTGGTTTTGAATACTATCTTTTCCAAAGACTCGTCAGATTTTTTGAGTGATTGCTGATTAGTCTCTCAAAAATTATAAGCCTGTCAGTTTTGTGAAACTATGAGTAGATTCTCGAGACTATTTAATCGTATATGTACATTGGAAGTAATGAACAACATGTTACAAGTATTAAATTTTATAGGAAAGCATAATAAAGATTTTTTACAAATTTGTTTGAATGTGACCGCTTTTCAGGAAAATCTTTGTAAACATCTTTATTAAGGAAGATATACTGATTATGAACATGTAAAAATAGATAGAAACAAGAATTTTTATATACGAGTGATTCTCTTTATCTTAATATCTTAAATATGCTTGTTATATTCATGTATCTTAAATATGCTCTTTATCTTACATATACTTGATTCTAGTTTCTTTTCCACTTCGCTAAATCCTTCAATTTTATTAAAAGGAGATGTAATTTTTAACACATCAGAATGAGACCAAGTTATACACATATGCAAGAATCACAATTAATAAAAAGGGAGATAATGCCCTTGGTTACGACGTATAGATATGAATTTCAGGTAAAATTGATATTAACCTAATGCCTTACATAATACTTTGACAATTATAATAACATATCTAAAAGCGACAATGAATATCAAATTTGTGACACAACTATTGCTACAACAGAGAAAGTTTTTATACAAATAAAAGTTTATAATTTTTCTCTTGCTATAAAAAATAATTTATTCAAAAAACATGAATGACGTAAAGTTTGTAATTTTATTAAATAAAAAAAACGTGAAAACAGTAGGAAAAGATCACCTGAAAATATATGCTTTGAAACGAATTTTATTTAAATTCACTATTTTCTTTTACGGCAGCAAACTATTTATTATTAGTAACAAAGAAAATTTTAATTAAAAAGCCTCATAAATGTTTTTCGACGTTTAAACCAACAGATACACAAATTTAAATAAAAATGTACAATTATTAAAGGTAAGTTTTCATGTAAAAATGCACCTAAAGGATTTTACCTAGAAAAGTAATTTATAATTAAAATCCAATTTTTGCACAAGCCCCATAGATGCTTTTTGACATTAAAACGACAGATAGACAAATTTAAATAAAATGTACGATTATTACATATAAATTCGAACGTAAAAATCCATATAAATGGTTTCATTTATAATTTGAAACTAATATTTGCACAAGTTGCAATATTTAAAACGATGTTAATTCAGACCACAAATTATAAAAAACAAACTTGTAAAGACCTACCAGGTTTTTATTAGTATTAGATATACTATTAGAATGTAAAAAAGCATTTCCAATTGAAATTTAAGAAAAATGAGTTAAAAATTACATTGAGGAGGACTTGAACTAAAGAATTGGGAAAATGAGTTTCAGCTGCATAACAGGATAACGATGAGGATGTGACTGAGTTGAATTTTAATGTAATGGACAGTCCATCACATGTTTAAAGCCGACAATTTTTTATTCATTTTTATTTTAATCTTCAAACTCACGAACGACCAGAACCTTTTTTAACGTTGCGGCGAAACCTATAGAAAGAATTATTTGTCATCGATCTACATGACAGCTATAGCAATAAAATATTTAGGCGTAATATATGAAATTTCTTAAAAGCTGCCAAAAATTAATAAAGTCTAATCAGAATTTTAAAAATGAATTGGTTGTATTGTTTATTAATTAATTACATATGTAAGATAAGTTAATAATCCCCTATTATCTAAATTTTAATTCATAGTTCTGCAAATTACTAGAACAATATTTATGATTTTAATTTCCTCTCCGATAGCCAGTGAAACACAAATATTTTTGCATAAAACATTTTTATGGTGTATATATTTAAAAAGAGATGTATTGAGTGATAAAAATGTTCAAAAGATAGAAAAAACATCAATATATGATTGTGCATTCATTTTATGGTAATACTTTTTAAGCTGCCTTACGAGCACATGGTTATTACATCATAATTAAATGAAGTGTTGGGAAAGCATTTGGAAGAGTGAGTCACTTACTTTAAGATAGCAAATATGCTACAAAAAATAGCAATTTATGAAACGAAGGAAATAAATGTTATTCTAAAAAAAGAAAAGCTCGCTTTTGATCGATAAATTACTTATCTCCTTGTTTACTAAATAAAATTATTTTTTTATCCTGCTGAAATTTCTTCTGATATAAAGACCCTCTATAAGCTGAGAAGATGAGAATTTGTTCTCACACCAGAGTTCATCTTTTCTTTTAGAATACAAGATAATAGGATAATATTTTATTATTAAATGAATTATCTTAACTTTCGAAAGACAATACATGACTTCTAGATATGTATATCCAAAGTCTTCTGAAATTCAGAAATAGCTTAAAAAGTACTTCATGTACATATATTTTTATTTAAAATTCAGAATAACCCTTATTTTAGTTTTTAAAGTTGCCAAAAATTTATCGTATTATTGCTTTTTTTTATAAGATTGAAAAGGCATTATGGAAGAGATATTTTTACATAAGCTATAACTAATTTGAGAGTATTCAATTTAAAGGCACATAATATAGTTAATTTCCATTGTAGTTATGATCACTTAGATTTTCTGAATCTTTAATTAAAGCATACATTGAAGCTTTCAATAATATGTACTTTCATATATATATATTTTTTAAGTTTTAATAACAAATTATTTGCTATTGTTTAGATATATGGTTTTTATTCTCATTCAACAAAAGATTACTACACATTTTCTCTATTTATTATTTTCTGTTTTTGTTTTCTATAATTGCTTATTTTAAATGTAAGACCTTTCATATCCCGTGAAAAAAATTTCATTTCAAAACTTGTATAATAAATGCTTTTTATCACTCAAAATATACAGTACGAAAACGAATACATATAAAAATGTATGAAAGTGAATTATTATCAATTTTGCAGTCACTTATTTAACATTAGAGTGAAAAAAGAGGTAAAGAATTACATTTAAGGAGAATTTTCCGTTCCAAGAGAAACGTTAAATTTTAAGTACCTGACAACGCATTGTTGAAGCAGACAATATGGTAAGATACTTACGTGGTGTGTGCGCGAAGGCGAGCACCTTCTCAGCGGAGATGTAGAAGTCGTCCTCTTCTCCATACTCCGGTCCTGGCACGAAGTGGGGTGCGTCCGCCTGCATGCTGTACCGGTCGAGCAGGTGGCTGAGCGGCGGGATGTGCGGGAGGCTCTTATCCGTGATGTTGGGCAACTCCCGCATTCCCAGCTGGTTGAGGATCTGGCTCTTGATGCTCTGCAGCCGGTGGGCCCGACGCTCTCGGTTCTCGCTGCAGCGGCTGCAGTTGAGCCGGCCGCCGGACTCCTTCTCGGGCGGCGGCTGCTCGGGGAACTCTTCCTCGTCGGGGTCCAGCAGGTGGCCCTCCCGGTGGGCGGCATACAGAGAGCTGCACCGGATACCCGGGAGGAGCGCCGCCGAGAGCACGTGGGCCAGGAGCAGCATGCGGAAAGAGACGGTCATGGCGGAGAAAGCGAAACTCTTTTTTGTGTTGGTGGGTTGGGGGAGAGAGTGGAGGAGAGGGTGAGGAGATTGTGAGAGTGACGGAGAGAGAGAGAAAGAGAGAGAGAGAAATTGGCCCGAGATTGTGGCTTATCGCCCTTGAAGTGATGGTGGACGACTGTGTAGTAGAGCATGCCATCCACTTCCTGGCCTTTTTATAGAGCGCCGAGAGCCTGGAGTGCGAAGACACGCCCCGCACCCCCACTGATTGGCAGAGGGCACTCCGGTTGCCCGGGAATCCAGCCAGCTGACCCCTCCTCTCACAAACCAATAGGTACACTTCGACGACGCAACTAAAAACGCGCGGTTTTTCAGCGGGTTTTCGTTTATCTAAGCGCTGAGACCCTCATTCTGACGTTTTGTCGAAACACTGACCACGTGTTCACCCTATTGCGGAATCTGAAAATGACTTTGTAGCTCAGACATTTCTACGGTATTAGGTAAACAAAGGAAGCACAAGAGACTGCTTTTGTCAGTCACAATCATCGATAATGCCATTACTGAAAAGTCAGCACTTTTTGTGCAAGCAACTTCATAAAAGTAGGCGCAGATTTTATTATCGAGGAGATTTGACAAAAATTTGCAACGAAAAATAAAAATTCACAATATATGCATTGTCAGATTTGAAGTTCTTGCCTAAACTTCCCCTGTCATCAGTTTTCAAATTTTTAATGCTTTGTATCCGTATTCGATCAATCCATAAATAAAAATAGTATGGGGTTGCTTCACATGACGCAATTATTGTAAATAATTTGAGGATGAATCGTAATAGAAAGTTGTTTCTTTATATTTTCAAAAGAAAGTTTGTTCATGTCGATTAGTTTTCTAAAAATTATAATTTGAAAATTTCTCTATATAATTATTTTCATTTACCATATAGCTAATACTGATCAATAAAAATTATACATAAGATTTGTTAAACTGAGTGTATTCATCAGTTTTAACGGTTCGAGAATTACAGTTATATGAAATATTGATTTAATGTGTAAACAATGAATATTGGGCGTTTTTCTTATCTCTCTAAAGCAATATATTCGACTAAGGTTGTTTTATACTATGGAATATGAAATATATAAAAATGGATAATTTATTGCATCCAAATAATTATTTATTTAAACTTTCCTCTAATGAATATTGTATTAAGCCGTAGTCGCTGTTCCTCCTATCATAAATTTAATAATAAAGTTCTAACAGTAAAATTATTGATAAAGAGGAATTCCAGAATCGAGAATTCTTGCGAGAATTCCAGATCTAAATTCAGATTATATAACAATCTTAAGGTTTTTGATCTATTTTTTTAAAAGATTATCTGTTTAATTTTGAGATACTAGTAGTTGACATGGTTGTTTTAAATTTTAAGAGGTAAAAATACTTTCAGAGAAGTCAGCTATTCTAAATTGAGTGAAAATATCATCTTAACACTGAAACTAAAAGTTTAAAAACTTTCTTTCATTTAATTATTTTTATACTTTGTCTTGCAAAAGTTATCTATTTCATATCTAGGAAAGTAATACTAAATCCAAGACTTAACGAGTGAAAAATCTTAATTGTATTTAAATAACCGTAATTACTTTCAGTAGTATTTATATAAAAAAGATTAATAATGATTTTTAAGGGTTTCTTTGCTTAATATATTAAAGCTCAATAAAAGATCATTTTAACAACTTTTAAAAAACAAAATGATTAAAATAATTTTCTATGAAGGATTTTTCCCTTTTTCTCTGTGAAGGAGATTTATTTTGTTCAGAACATGCCCGTATCATCTTGGAAATACAATTTATTTTAAAAGTATGCTTTCCAATAATTTAATGATACGCTAAATTATACGTTTAATACGTACGTTTAAGGCAAAAGCCGTATTCCATTTTGTCTTATATGTAATATTTTTACAATATTAACCTATTAATGGCAACAAATTTATTTATTTAACATAAGCTAATTTTATAAATTTAAAATTTATTTTGAATCCTTTGATTAATTAATATTTTCTAGCGACCATCTTTTTCTAGTTAGAAATAGTTTATTTTTTAATACATTTTTTTCAGTGTATACCATAAACAAACCAAGTATTTTTTAAATCACTTCGTTATACAAACATATTTAAATTGTTTAATAATAGTTTAATTTTAATACCACATTTTAGAATTTAGGTGATGTGCATAGAAATCAATCTTACGTATAAATTTTTAGTTTCTTCAAAATTCTCTTTAACTAGATTTTGTTATAAATATATATATTATGATAGGAATGAAAAAAATTAGATTTTATAGAAATTGGTATTATTTATAAAATTTAGTTTAGATGTACTTATTACCAAGACTTTTCGTATAATTCAAAACTATATAAAAAGCAGCACATAATATTCGTATAGTCAATTTTTTACAAATATAATGTTCTGTATTAAAAACAATTGAAATAATTTAAAACAAACCTTTTAATTAAATACTGTTATATCAACATTTTATTGTTAGATTTGATTATGTAAAATATATAATACAATAAATATATAATTAAAAATAATGTACGCAGGTTTTAAAAATAGGATAGTTTTTATTACGGAAAAAGTGATATGCAAGAAAAAATTAATGTCTTCTTTTCTATTCAGGTATAAAATGAATAAAAATAGTAATTCAAATAAGTAATTTCAGCTTAAAATGTGCTTAAATTTTTTAAATATGTGTTTAAATTGCATTTTTATACAATTATGCAGAACATATTTTTGTTCCATATTCTTAAACTTGACGTTTGGAAGATTTATCTAGTAGCATTTATAATATGGCTATTAAAACTCCACATATATATCAATTTCGCAGTATTATGAAAAAATAGTGTACTTACAACATTTTATTTGTTGAATTTTCAGTTAAACTATCGTCAAAGTAAATGAAATGAAATTGCTGCATTAACGTTTATTCAGTAACTGTTAATATTAGCGTTTAGTCAGCAGTTTTCTAGAGAAGGTCGATAGATAATAAATCATAACAATTATTAAAGATATTTAAAAGCTGCATATACACATATTAAAGAAAGAAAGAGTTCGAGGTTTAATTTACAGTCAAAAGTTTGTTACGAGTGCCTTTATCGCTGTCTCTTACTCTTTACTGATTTTTTCTTCATATCCTGTAAAACAAAGATTTTTTAGCAACTTAATGATAAAATTTTAATTACAATTGATTTTGTTATCTTTTAATCTTAAAAATATTTAATATGTCAATTATATATCAAGATCAATTATTTAATAAATATTGACTTCATCCATTGAAACTTAGATTTGTTAATGGTAATTAACTGTAGTTAAATTTGCTACAAATACGAATTTTACATTAAAATGAATAAAAAATATTAGTACTACTGCAGAACAGGATAGTATAGGTCTTCAAGTAAATCAGTCAGTCAAGAAAATTTATTAACGAAAATCAAATTTCATCAGCACATTAAAATGAGTTTTCTTTCTTAAACATGCACTCAAATAATTCATAACAGTTCTCTTGATTTGGAAATATATTTAATAGATTTAAACTAATGTATATCTTGAGACATTTAAATTATCTAACTTCCTTACAAATATTCTCTAATATGAAATGATAATTTTCATTCTCTGTAATACTTGACTTTCAGAATTTTATAAATCATACATAAACACTCCCTTGTTACGTCCACTGATGTTTTATAAAACCTTTAAATACTTTTAATCGTTTATAAGATTAATAATTTTTGCATGTACAATTTATGAAGCAAAAAAATCGTAATTTAGTTAGCTGTAATTATGTTTCTAATTAGATTTAATTCTCTACAAATCCAATTGATTTGTGAAAATCAGGCGAAACATAATGGAATGCAGTACAGAAATAATCGTACTGTGAGCATAATAATTGAAATAAATATTTCAAACTCTCTCCAAATTTCACATTACAATTTATTTTCTAAATGCTTATTGAGAAAATCTAATGTGGTAACGATTCCTTTTAAATTTCATTTTTTTCCAAAAATTTCTATTACGGAATTGGTAAAAAGAATGTACTGAAATCTTAAGAAGTGAATAAGCGGATTCTAAACTTTAAATGGGCGTACCTTGTTGTATAAACTTATTTACTTAAAATTTCTCTTAGATTAGTTGATTTGAAACTCTATGGTTTATTTCCTTTTTAATTCATAATTTGAAATAAAAATTTTAATTTTCTTAAAGAGTTAAAAGGAATTATTCTATTTTATGTACATTAAAGAACTTTTAATGATAATTGAAAATAAACTTTTTGATGAGTAGTGCTTAAAATATTTAAATGTATGTTTTCGATCATTTCGAGTCTGATAAATGAGCATACAGAATTTGAATTAATAAACTACTATTAAGGTACTCAAATTATTGATTTGTACTGTTCAAACGGGAAAATTTTCTTCATTTTTGGCAAAAAAATGAAGAATAATAAAAAATTTTGTCCTTTTACAAGTCATATCCGGGACATTAAAATTTAGAATGTAGTTATTAAGTGAGTTGAATTCTTAAAGACAGAAATAGAATAAAATTTTTAAGACATCTATAGAAGCTGTCTGCGTTCTTATTCAAAAGCACCTACATTAAAATAAATAATGCTAAGCAAACATGCAAGCCAAATACATGTACATTGAATGAAACATTGGAAAGGGCACTATGTCACAATTTCAAATTTTACATGAAAGCATAATAAAAATTTCTTACAGAGATATCTTTGAGTCCGGCTTTTTTAATGAAATGCTTTATAAACATATTTGAAATAATGGGGAAGATATAATCCCTTTAAATATACGAAAATAGTAGAAATGAGAAGTTTTATGTCCAAGCTTTACCTCGAAACCATGTTACTTCATAGTTTTTTTTTTCTTTTTTCCCAATTCGCTAAATCACTCACTTTTAGGAAATTGAGGATAATGATTTCCCTTTATCATATATAGAGAAGAAAAAAATGTACGTAAATGTATAAAATAAGTACAGATATTTGTGTAAGATAACTATATATATATATATATATATATATATATATATATATATATATATATATATATATATTCCAATATGTTTCTGTGAATTACAAGCATTTGTTAATTTTGTAAATATGGGTAGTTAAAACGTACTTATAAAAGTAATTTTCTTTCATAAGATATCAGATTATACATGTACATTAGTTTTTCAAATTTGTCTAGTAATAAGATGAAATGATGTCATTCCTATATAGTAAGATAATTTTTTCAGAATTGTCCACTTGACCATTCGTTGACTTTCTTAGTCATATACTAGCAAATCCAGCTGCTTCTACAGTGCCATTTTTTTACAGAGAAATGTTTTGTAAAGATATAGAATTATTGCTATCATTTTGAACGAGTTGAAAGAAAAAGAAAAATTGCAGCCGATTATCTTAAATATTATAACACATATTTTTGGTATACCACATATATTTTACTCTTCAACAGAAGTATTTCTGATTTTACTTTGAATAATTTACACTTTTAGTATCTGAAAGAAGTTTTCTGTAATATAAACTCCAACTCAAGCATGTCTTAATTTAAATATCTATCTTTCTTTAAATATAGAATTTTTAATAGATTGCTCTCGCTAGCTTTATATATTTATATAGTCTTGTTTTATTTATTATTTAGGAATTCATCGTTAAAATCAGGATTTTATGAAATGAAGCAAAAATTAAGGGAATAAAAGCTTGTTACCGAAATAAATATATATTTTATTTACTATTTGTGGATTTTAAAATATTCCATCTGTATTTGTATATTAGCTTAATAAATACGACAGAAATTACGGTCTGCTTAAAAACGTTCGAAATCCATTCGTTTTCCCTTTTTCTGAACGTTTTATACCGTTATTTCAAACATTATTTTCATATTTAATCTCCGACTATAAACTAGTCAATTTATGACAGAATTTAGCTGAAAATGAAAATCCTAGCACTATGTCATCATTCCTTATAAAATTTCATTTAATATTAGTTATTATACATTATTTAATTATATGCATCATTTTAAATCCATTTTTCCTTAAATTAAGATATTCCGCCGTTAATTCTAATATATATATATATATATATATATATATATATATATATATATATATATATATATATATATACTACGGGTACAGCTCAGATATATAATGTTCCTTAATTTTAAGTTTAATCTTTAATTAATTTGTAATGCGCAATAAAATTTCTATCATTAATATTCTATCAACATATTGTTTCTTTAGAGTACAAATTCCACTGAGATAAAATCACGGGCAATAAACATCTATCTTTATATTTATTTATTTATATATATTAGAGGAGTGTCTATTTGTATGGGTTTTTTATATAAATCAACAGCATTTGCCGTAAAGTCAACAATAGTTCGAAAGCATTCTTTGGTACTGCCAAATGAACATTACCTATAGTAAAAGCGTTTCAGCTCACACTATCCCGAGATACAACAATATAAAAGCTATTAACGTTGTAGGTCAACCTCAAATAATACATGAATGTTATTTTTACATTTTTACCATATAAAAAAATATGCCAGCTAATTCGTAATTTAACAAACAGATATTTATATGAGGATAGTTGTTTCGAGCGTGTTTTCAAATATCTTTTGCACTAAGACAAATAGTTAAAAATGATCCTACGCAAAAGATTATTTTTGAATAAAATAAAAATTGCGCCAAACCAACTGTTTAAAGTCAAGTTCAGTAGACATGATAAATTCTTCGTTATTATAGCAAAATTTTGATACTTTTATTTTAAAATCGCGTTTGCGTCTTTCTGGGTCTTAACACGGAGCTCTTGCGAGTGGAGAAGTACCACGGGAATTGAATGTGGTGATTATATGCATGTAATATAAAGACAGACATATGATATTTGTACCCTGACTTTGACGATATTGTCAAAAATTTAGAGAGTTATACTCTAAAATAGATAAAGCAAATGCTTTGACTAACATTAATATACTGAAAATCACTTACGAAATCACAAGCATTTTATTCGTTTTTATATAAATAATTCAATGTGTGTATTTGTGTATGTAGGTATGTATATTCCTCATATCCTTCTAACGAACTGAACCAATTGTAAACTTTTTATACTTATTCTTTATAATATAATAAAAATACTGTCTACTTTAGGTCTTTCAGATTCTATTCCTTCCCTCTTTTTCAATTGTTTTATGCCGTTATTTTAAACATTATTTTCACATTTAATCGCAAGCGTTAAATTTATTAATTTATAACATCATAGTTTTAGCTGAAAATAACATTTTTTCTAACGCTGTGGCTTCATTCCTTTAAATATCTCATTTATTTCTTGCTTATTACATATTGTGTAATTTTTTATCGTTTTAAATTCTGTTTCACTCCAAATAAGATATCTCTGAAACATTTTAATTTCGTATATGCTATGTATCATAGCTCAACCATAAAATTGTACTAATTTTAAATTTAATATGCACTTAATTTTATTTATACAATAAAATTTCTATCATTAGCATTCTATGAACAAATTTCTTCTTTAAGGTAGGATTATTATGCAAACGGAGCATAAAACATATAGTTTTATAATTTATATCTATACCTATTAAAAAGAGTTACTGTATTAAATATCATTCTATATTTTTAGATCTGATTAAAATTAGGCCAAATTAACTGCTTAAAGGAAAGTTTAGTAGGTTTGTTAATTTCTTCACAATTATGTCCAAATTTTGATACTTTTACATCAAAGACACTTTCACATATTCCTGATGCATAACACTGTCCTTATGGAATCGGAAGTATCATGTGTATTAAATGCAATCATAATACAGATGGATTACAAATTTAGATGTTTATTTACCTTAGACTTTGTGTGCTATATCTGAAATTCCTAGAATTATACGCGAAAACCAAAAAAGACAGTGCTTAGATTTATATTAATGTACAAAAAGTGTCCATATCAAAGCACGGTATATGGTTGCGTAATAATATTGCGTTATTTTATATATATATATATATATATATATATATATATATATATATATATATATATATATATATATATATATATATATATATATATATATATATATATATATATATATATATATATATAATCTGACAATGATGTCAAGGCTGAGTTAAGATCTTTGAATTTAGAATATAATTTTCAATTACGATCTATGAAGTAACTTATAAATAATTTTTCAAAGTTTGATACATGGAAGGGTGAAATTAGTGTTGAAAACAGAAAATGGTGTTTCTCGCAATTTTTCTACTCTTTCAATAAGAAAATGTGTATGCCAGGGGGTTTTAAGCCTCTTTAAAAGCTGAAAATATTTTTTGTATATCGTTATAAAAGGAGAAATTGACTGACCGTCATATCAATGCAGAGTGAAAAATACTAAAGGCATTAGCGAAAAATTCGTAGTATGGATTTCTATTATAGAGCATTATAAATAAAAGAAATAGGAAATAATAAGAAATAGAAATATTGCTCTGCATAAGAGAGCACTGTATCTCTTCCCTTCAACAAACAGTATTAAAAAAGTGATTGATATGCTGAAACATACTGGACCAATGAAAATCTGAATGTTCATATTTTCCCCAAAAATAGCTTAAGTAGATAACAAGTACTAAATATATCAAAGTATTAATGAAAGATTAAGATAGCTATTATATAAACGCACATATCCACAGAAAAATGCAGCTGTAAAAAATAATTTTTGCAGCTTAAAATTGTTTAAAAAGTATGTGTGTGAAATGATAAAGTTTTATCACCTATTGAAGACCTAATTGTGGTACACAGAAATTTAGCTACTGAAAATAATCTCTCACTACACACCCATTAATTGGATAATTTTGTACGGTACGAATAATGTACATAAAAACCTGTAATTATTTGTAGGTATATCTTAAAATTTACCAGTAAATTGGTTCAAAAATATTTATATCCATAGTACACCAAAAACAATATTTTTAATTGAAAAAAGTACCATTTTCGAAAAAAGTTATTATTTTGCATTCTAAAGAATATACTATATATTTGAACCCTTTTACCGGAAAGAATGATATAAAATTCAATAGAAACAGTGGAAAGTTCAGACGAAGTTTATTACTTAGTAGAATATTTAAATACTGCAAATTCTGAGTTCTTCTATAAGGTCAAATTAAGAGTTTTAATATTCATAATGTTTCTTAGGAACCTGCAATCACTCAAACTTTTTAATGGCATTAGACTACAAATCAAAGTGGTATATTGTAATATAAAATCTTACATATTTTCAAAGCAAATAAAGTCACTTATATACAAGCGCATAACCATTCACATATTCATAAACACATATATGCATGTGTATGAACTAAACCTAAATGATATTTTTTGCATGGAGATTAATCTTCTAATTTATAGGTAAGCAAAGAAATAACTTTTTAAAATTGACTAGAAATTGCTGTTATACAAAAAAGGTCAATTCTTTGACATGGTTTCATAAATGTAGTTGTAACAATAATTTTTATCCCGTATGTTCTTATCTGTGAAACTGGGCCGACATTCAGAAAAATATATTTATTTCACAGTATTCGTTTGAGTTTTGCTTGAGCGTGTCTCAGTAACAATAATTAGTGTACAACTATATTGAATAAAATTGCTTAAACATTTTGCTATTTATAATTTAGTACTTCTTATTCCCTATACTTTAATTTACTGGATTTTTAGTAAAGGGGTGTTGAGCCTGTTTCGGCCCCTTTAAGGGGCGGCAGTTTAAAATAATTTGAGAATCATTGGTTTAGACTTTGTTGTAAGATAAGCTCTACTCATATAATACTGATTTACTAAACACAAATTTTCAGGGTCTGAAAAATTTAAGATAATAAAAACATATAGCGAGAATAAAAAGTAAATCACTGATTCATAATGTTTTTAATCATTAACTAAAAATTTAGGTAGGCTCCTAAAGAGATTTATCATGAAATAGTTACTTTGGTTTCGTTCTTTATTAGTCTTTAAGTTCTGCAACTTTTAAACTTGGATATTTTTTACTGATAAAAAATACTCTTGTTACGCTGTTATGACGTTAATTACTAGATTTAAATATTAGCTAACTAATGCCTACTAAAGTAAACACCAATTTATTAATCCTAAAATAGTAACTTATAGGTTGTTGTTCGTATAATAGGAAGTTCATTATTAGAAGGTTGTAGAATAAATATGCAAACGTATCATGGTTTGGTATTTATTGGTTTTATTGATGATTTGCAAGAGTTTTCTTCTATATTTTAATTATTTTCGTCAGTTGGAGATATAAAAGTTCTAAAATTTGAAACTAATGGTATTCGAGAAACAAATCAAAAAACTTTAAACGAATCAAAAAACTTTAGTTACAAAATACGTTATTACTTAACTTTTTAGTGTTTTTGTAAGGGATGAAATATAAAATAACTCTTGTACTTTTTCACAATTAATGAACCGAGAAATTCCTCACATAACATTTCATTGTATTTTGTTGTTATTGATAGATAACTATCAAAATAAGTCTTCTTCAAGAATTATTTATGCCGAATTAATAGATTTCTTCCACTTTAAAAACTAAAACAGTTTGATTTCCATACTTCTGTAACAGCTGAATTGCTGAAATAAGGGTACTACTTTGTATTTGATATGACAATATCGAAACTAATTGGATCAGACACATTGGAATTTGCATTCATCATGTAACTGTTTTTTTATTGTATTAACTACATTTTACTAATAGAGAAAATATATTTTTCAAATACTACACAATAAAACAGGGTACTTTAAAATGCGTATTGTGAAAGATAGCAGTAAGTAAGAGTTTTCTTTCGGTTCACGAAGTCGTTCCATTAAAACTATAGTTTTTTTTTTATTAAAGAATGAAGTGACTCTTGGAAACAAAAAAAAATCCGTTTTATATTTATGGATGTTACAAAAATAGTTTTGTCATTTCTATTAAATTTCTGTCTACCCTTTATCTCTGGTGGCAGTCATTAACATGATAAAGAATCTTTTATTTTTTATTTACATGTTATTTTCTTTGTAAAATACTTAAATTTTATAATAATTCGTACAGAGTTTTCTTACTTTTACAATGCTTTTAAATGTTCTAATGTATGTTAATCAATCAATTTTGCAATACTTTGGGTCTACAAAGTTCTTTGATTTTATAACTATGTACGTGGAGTATGGAACACATTAACGATTCCTTCTATAATGTATTATAGATTGTAATTCTAATTTTGGCTTTGAAATATAGGAAAATATATTTTAGTGCCACATTTATATAGCTTAATTTAAAACATTTTTCTGGTTATTTAAATAATACAAGAGATAAAAAACGTGCACTATTTCTTTAGAGAAATATTTTAACAGCTTAAAATTTGATGTAAGTATATGTTTCTCATAAATCCACACAGTTGCCTTAAAATTAAAGTTTTTTAAAATGAAACTTTTAGGTTTTCAATAGTGTGTATAAACAGAGACATGGGGGATATTATAATTTTTTTATCATCAATTACACGATATCAAACTTTAAGGATGATCATATATTTATATTAAAATCCTATTAATCATTTTACTTGATATTATTATTTAGTTTTCAGAATGAGAAGAAAATCTGTTTTGAATACACAAAAGTTCTCAATAATCAGTTTTCATGGCTAACTGTGGTCTCAGAAAGTAGGAAATACAATTGCTCAAAGATAAAAATAGTGTTTGTAAGTTGATTTTAAAAATTACGAAAAATCACAAAGGAGATGTCATGAGTTGTATACACCATTAACGGCTTGTGATACCGGATGATTTTCTTAACGTCTGACACACTTTGATGTTTATTAATTCATATAATAATAAAAATAGATTTAAATTAATAACGTTAATGGTTAAATAGAATTAAAATATTTTTCAATACACTTCCATAAGTGCGACTTTTGTTGTAAGGAGTTTGTAAAGACGGCAGTCAATTTTACGCCAGGTACAGACAGGTATGTTTACATCCACATTGGCTATTGTAGTATGACATATTTAGAAGTTTAATAATTCCTAAAAAATCTATCACTATTTAAGAATTAGTCATATTTAATAATTATTCATTATTTTATGAAGTATTAATTATCAAAATGGGTGACATAGCAATAGCCCTATGAACACCGATATGCTGGCCCATACCTAGCGACTACCATCTTGAAATTCTCCGTGGAACGATCGGCGAACATGTAGAAATTCATTGACAAGAGATATAAAATTTTTGAATGTATCTAACCATTAATGTTATTAATTTAAATTTATATTCAATATTTTAATAATTATTAACCCATTAATACCTGAATCATTCCTGACGGATTGATATTCATGAATATTATATTTTAACTTCTTATGGCTTACACACAGTAAGACAGATAGGAAATTTAAACAACTTTGAATATTACAGCCTGACCTCTTTAGTAACCATATGTCATTTTAAACATCATAGGTTTCCATTTATATATAAAAAAGGAAAAACTTCGTGGTATCCCATATAAACGCAGTGCTGTAAAGTAAAGCTTTATAATAGATTAATTTATCTATGTTTCACGATTTCAATCTATGCACTGATAAAACAAACTTATCTGCAAGGCTTGAAAAATCCTAATATGTCAATCAAAATGAGAAAACGATAAATAATAGTATATATTCAAAAATTTGGTATATTACTTATAGGATTGACAACTACCTTCGCTGAAAATAAAAATTCCTTCCGAAAAATTATGAAAGGTTTATAAATTGTTTCATATGGGTCTTGAAAAAGACGCTATGTCAGAATTTTTATAGGCACTCTATTATAAATAAAAATTTGAAGATAAAGAAAAATTGTAAGCTTACAAAAGTTCTGTTTAGTCTTAGCATTTTATTTGTTATACCCGTATCTTTTTTATTAAATGTGTGTTAATATATGTAATTAAATATATTTGTTATATTTTTTTAATCTATTCTTCTCAAATAATGTTTAATATTTTTTACTGTGAGCTACTACATTATTTTAGAATATACTTACTTAAAAATTAATGTTTTTTACAAGAATTTTTTGAGTAATAATAAATATTAGAGAAATTTTTAAAAGCGATGAGACACAAAATAAGACATTGATAACTGCCTATGAGTAACTCTAAAGTACCTATAAAGTATTGTTTTCTAGAATCGAGCCTGTAACTTAAGCATATAAAAATAAGAAGAAAATTATTGTTTTAGAATTTTACTGGAAGTTTTTTTATGAATCCCATTTCGAAGAAATTTTTTGCAAATAACAAGATTAAAAATTAATAAAATTATTTTTATTTTCAAGACACTTTGCGTTGCATACTTTTGGTATATTTTTCAAAAAATTTTCTCTTAAGCACAAACTAATCCTTATACATGATTATAAGTAGAAATCCTTTAGTTGTTGTGCCATATTTTGACACCTTTATATAAGGTTTGAATTATTCATCATTATAGTTTGATAATATTCAGGTAAGCTTTGTCGTCAACATTTTGACCTTCCCTGATTTATAATATACCTTGTATTTAGATATTTATAAATAGAATGTTGATCACAGAAATTATATATTTATTTAGATCATTTAGATCACTCGTTTCCAAAGTATTGTCTATGTACTTCCCCTGGGATTCGTGTTAGCACTGAGGGGGTAGGGGTCCCAAAAACATTCATTTGGGGTTCCTAGGTAAAGTTTCAATATCCTTTAAATATTTCTTGTAAAGTAAAATAATTTTGACCCATTTTCATGATTTCAAATAATGAAAAAATAGCAATAAATAAATTGATAGCCATTGTTTGGGATGTTTACTTAAAATTAGATAAAGATTTGTTTTTTTACTGGCAACACTTAGCTCATTACCACTTAATTGAAAAATAATGATTTTATTATTCAAACCACAACGTAATATTTCTACACATATTTTATTAATATATCAAAATGTTTTAACTATTTTTTATTTTCACACTACTGTTAAAAGCATTATATTTAAAATTGTAATTTTTAGTATCTATCTGTGTAGAGTAAATAATTTGGATGTTCATGAAAAGTCGTTTGCTATGAGAAGGGGTCCGTGGGCAAAAAGATTTGGTAACCACTGTTCTGGATCATTAATAAGGGATCAGTTTATCATATTTTAACACTTGCAACTATTTTTTAAAGTAAAAAATTCTTATGATAAGCAAGTCTATTGCTGTTCTTTATAAGCAAAAAAAAAAAAAAATCCTTTTTTAAAACAGCGTTGTTTGCAAGGTACTAAACTTAGATTAGGGAGATAGGACACATCTTGCAAATTTTAGTATCTTTTTTCAATTTGTAAATCCTAATTAAAACTGAGTTTTGACTTAATAGTATTAAACTTAAAAGCTTAAATTTTCGATAGAACAGCTTGCTTAAAATAATCTTAGCTGTAATTGTTCATCATAGGGAAACCTAGTTTAGCCCATTATCTTGATTTTTACGCTAGAAAAATAGTTTGGTTGATCACATTTGCGATAAGTTATTAAATCAAACAAATTAATAATTATTTATGTCCTTATTTTGTAATTTAAATAAAAACATTTTAAAATGTATTTTTTATCTTTCTTATACTTTGATTGGCAGATTTTTTAGTACAAATTTGATACTATGAAAAGAATATATTTGACAGATAACTGTAATAAATGTACTCATCAAAACATACAATATTCAATGACTATTTATAAAGTAAGAGAAGTGCGCATTCGTTAAGGGAACATAGTACCTTTCTTGAAAGACTTAAAATCTGTATTATTATGGGCTTTTTTCGATTAACCATAAAATTAAAAGTTCTGCTTCTTTTAGAATGAATTTTTAAATGAAAGTTTTTTAATGATACTTAAGTTTTGTTTATCATTTGCTTGTCATTTAATTTTGTCATACTTTTAAACAATATTAGAAATAAACGTGAAATAAAGAAAGAGAAATTTGCCTTTTCGCACGGTAACCTATGAAATACGTACTATATTAGAACACATTTTTTATAACAAATTTAAGTAAAATATCTGTTTAAGTCTGTAAACCAAAACTTTAGAAGTATGTTATATTTTAAAACTAAAAATTAAAAACAGTTAAAAAAACTGAAAATTTAGGAAAAAATTAAGCTTTATTATGCTGTAAAATAAAATATCTCGCTCGTAAATATTAATAAAATCTAGTTTCACAGAACAGAAAGGATAAATTAACTTCTAATTGACATAAAAAATTAGTTTCTAATTTACAAATTTCAAAAATTATCTTTCAGGTTAGTGGATTTTTATTTCTTTTACTTGGAGCATACTTTAAATGTTTTTAATACGCATTGCTTTCATATAGTGATACTAAACCATTTTTTCTTATAAAATAAAGCCTTTTTTAATGATTTAAGACAAATTTTATTTAAATGGAATAGAAGTTATTTTTAATTTTACATTTAATCAAAAATAGGTTGTTATCATGGAGTCTTTTCAACTTGAAGAATATGTCCCTTTTAAAATTGTAGACTGATTTATTACTTTTAAAATTTACTAAGGATTATTACCAGTCGCAATACATAACTTAAAATTTTTTGCACTAAAATATTATAGGCATTTCCTTAAAAAGACGCTTCTAAAATTGATCTTTATAGAAGATCGAAATATCTAAGGAAACCAATATGAAATCAGTCTTATGCGCAGGAGAGGTTTGCTGATTTATAAAACTTTTGACGAAATTCAATAAATGGACAGAATTTATTTTGATATGCACTACGTTTTACTATGGCAGAACAACCAACGATAAAATATCCTCAAGCAGTGCGAATTTCACAATCGTTACGAAATAGAATTCCACGGAACGATAATCAAATAAAATATGGTTGTTTTGATTGCTGACTATTTCTCCTGGTACTAAATTTTATTTCAACTTCCATCGTAAAATAAACGTACAATGAGAGATATTTAAAAAAATAAAAATTCATGAATTTAGCAGTAATCTTATTGTTCGGTTCTGTGTATTTAGAGGTGCATAAATTGTTCACATCCTGTTATTTCGAATTATTTGAAACAAACTCTTGCGATAAAAACTTTTGGACCTACGTGATGTTATTTGTATAATGGAAACACTTTTAAGTCCAACAAAGTCGCTCACATGCCTACAAATATTTCAGATTGTATACAGATTTCAATTTTCTTTATATTTATAAATATAGCATGCGTATATTTTGAATTAAATTTAACATATTTGTCACCAATAACTGAAATATTATTTAAGTTTTTTTATACATCCTTATTAAAATTAATTCTAAATAAAGTACTTTGATCATAGAATAACTAAGTGGCGCTCTCCATTTAAATGACTTTAAAAGTACTTTATCTTGCTTAAATATAGGTTTACATTTTGTTATAACTCTTTGGGTAATCTTTAAACTTATAAAATGACATTTTAAAATACAAATTTAATGTTTGAATCATTGCATTAAGAATTCCATGCTGATCGAATGTTTATAATATATAAGATTGGAAACTTTAATACTCTTAATAGAATTAAATCTAACACTATAATAATTACTAAAACTAATATTATAGTATAAAAGGTCTAAATCTTGATTCATGTTTCATCAGTTTTGATCTTGTGCCATAAAACCATAGGAAATAAACTATACCAGAGGTGAGCAAAAGCCGGCCCGCGGGCCGGCTTTTGCCCACCACTGGCTTCAGCCCCTTTTGCTTACTTTATCCGGCCCGTTGAAAAATCCTGCAAGCAATTTTTGCCATCTGCATGCAATTTTTGCAATTTTTGTAATTTTTGCAAATCCTGCATGCCAGCTTTTGCCCCACCTCTGACTTCAGCGCCTTTTGCTTACTTTATCCGGTCCGTTGAAAAATCTTGCAAGTAATTTTTTTAATCTCTTATATGCGATTTTGTTGAAATCAACAGTATTTGTATGCTTAGTGTACATATAAATAATGAAATTTGTATCGTTAAGATATAAATAAATATCAAAATAAAATCTGTCCTTAACTGATTTATTTAATGACCATTAATGTAATATAATGGATCACATTTCTGTAAAAATTACGTGACATATTTTACTGGGCACAAATTGTTCGCATATACACCTAAGTAATACAATTTATTATTACTATTATCTTTTATTAACTTTATTAACTGTCAAATTTCTATGTCAAAATGCTTTAAAATGATACTTATAGTGTTTTTTTGTCAAAACAAATTTCTTGAGAAGGGAAAAAACTCCACCCAAAACATTCGCGTGTGCACAGCGTAAGTGGTATAGTCCTGCGGCCTGGGAGACATTTTGGCCCGCGCTTAAAAGTATTTGCTCACCCCTGGACTATACCATCAACAGAAAAACTAAAGTGGAAAATGTTTCGGGAAGAAGATTATTTTCTAATAGACCATCGGTAGTAATACCATGGATCGAGATGGCATTAAAGAACTTCATATTTGAAACATATATTCCGTTTGTTATAGTAAATATTATATTATTAGATTTATTTAATGATTACTATTATAAGTTTTTTCATTTAGGAATTTTCAAAAGTTCTATTATTGATTTATTAATAATAATGATTAAAAATTATATATTGAATATATTGTTTTTGACTTTTGCCTTTGAAATATGAAAAATATTGTGTATGATATATTTGTGTCTCCTATGTTTGTGCTACGGGCAAATCGTGGACATACAAAAACGTTTGAATCCTAATTTGGAGTCCCAATTTTCCAATGATATTTGTAAACATTCATACCTTTTCTTTGTCATAAGTCTTTATGTTCTACTTTTAATGTAGATTTAATCTTTTTCTTTTAATTATCTTAATTTCTACGAATATATATGTATGTATATATATGTATATATATATATATATATATATATATATATATATATATATATATATATGTATATGTATATATATGTATATATATATATGTATGCATATATATGTATATATATGTATATGTATATATGTATATATATGTATATATATGTGTATATATATGTGTGTATATATGTGTATATATATATGTGTGTATATATATAAATATATGCATATACATATATACATATGTATATATATATATACATATATATACATATATACATATATATATATACATATACATATATATATATATATATATATATATATATATATATACATTCAAATACATATACATGTACGTACAGATATTGTGGCCTACGGAGACTTTTGGGCTGGCTAGAACTGGTATAGATTCCAAACACTCCATTCTAAAATAAAGAAACTTTTTGAATTTAGAAAAAGTATTGATTTCAACAAAGAGATTAGATTTAAAACTTTTAATAATTTTGTTAATAAAATTGAAATCAGCTCAGTCATTCTTAAGGAAAATATTTAAACGTTTTTCTTTCAATTTTATTATTTCATATTAAAAAACTTTATTAGAGCTTATATTACCTTTGATAGGTTATTTATTATGCTTGGTATTATGCAGTTGTCTATTAAGATTGGTAGACAGTTTTATGTGACGCTTATTGCAAATCCTATCAAGATATAGCACATAAGGATATATCGAAGTCTAAACTTGTAGAATGTATTTTTATAGCTTAAAAAATCTCCTTTATGTGGTTGGGTACTGCTGTATTGGATTAAACTATATCATGGTAACCTATGGGAGAAGTGTTTGGGAGTTTAAAGATTTCTTTTCATAAATTTTACCACTTGATAGAGTAGAAATTTCTCCAGGGTTATGCATGACTAAATTTTTAAAAAGAGCTAAATAATGGACGGTAATAATAACGTTTTACCACAGTTATAGTATTAAAAATTAATAATAACTTTTTAAAATTAATTTTTTAAAAAAAAGTTCACAAATTATCCTGGAGAATTTACCGGTCTATCACATGGAATATTTGTATGAAAACATCTTTAGATGCAAGCCAACGAGAAGTAGAACACACTTTTCCCACAGGTTAACAGGGAGCTAGAGAAATCCAATAGGACATAAAAGAAATAATAGTTTTTAAAACATATTCATATCAGTATTTACATGTCATGTAATTTCTTAAGATGTTCTCATTTTGTTGGATCTTGCATAATTATATACTTTGATAAATGTATGATATATCAGCATATTAATACAATATGTGGTAATATGAATTAATAGATTAATTTCCGCATACTTCGTAATAAATATAAAATTTGTTTAGCCAAATAGTTATTAGGGTATTGAATTATCAGTTATATCATTTCCCACATGCTTATTACTAAAATTAATATATTTTTTCAAACACATTTAAACATTAAGATCAATGAACGTTTTCAAATATTTGATATCACCTAGTGTTATTATAACTGTATATAAAACAATAGAAGAATTTTCGCCAAGATTAAACTTCATGTGTCAAACAAAGCGGAAAAATTAATCACATGCTACACCTTTTTTTTCGAAATGAATATAATGTTTAGACTTAAAGTTCTTTTATTATTGCATTAGATGTGTAATAATGTAATTATTATTACCAACAACCTCATACTATAAGTCGAAAATATTAAATTTCAGACCTGTATTTATTTTGATCAGTGGTAACATAACTAGATTGAAAAAAAAAGAAGAAATTATATATCCTATCCTAACAAGAATTAATAGAAAAAATAAATAGAATAAGTTAATTTTAAATTAAAATGAGGAGAAAGAGAGATAGATTAGTGGCATGTTTGAACGCACCAGTCATTAATTTTTTGCATGATAGATTTTCAATAGAAACCTACTGCTCAAAATCAATTTCTGACACCCAACAAATGTGAAACACTCTTATTCCATTGCTGAAAGAAAGCGATCTATTGATGCTAGCAGGAAATTTTTTAAAAATATTACAAGTGACTGTAGGATTATAAGTTGTTTCATAATAGGATAAACTATTTATAAGTCGAGTATTTTCAAATGGGTTAGAAATGTAATTAATAATAGTATCATTAAAAAATTGTAAAGTAAAAACTCATAATACAATGTATCAATGAAGTGAAGTTTCGTTTTATCTAAATCTGGGATGACATAACTAAACTATATGAGCATAATTACTAAATAGTGACATTAAAAATCTGATGACTAAAGAACACATAAACATTAATAACATAAATTCAAAATATGAAAAGGTGTAATTCTAAAAAACAAAATAAATATATTAAAAATAGTTATTTTT
This sequence comes from Pardosa pseudoannulata, assembly GCA_032207245.1. NCBI lineage: Eukaryota > Metazoa > Arthropoda > Arachnida > Araneae > Lycosidae > Pardosa > Pardosa pseudoannulata. Next base: position 184,895,934 of record CM063498.1, read on the forward strand.
TCTGGTTTCTACAAAGAGATTATTGAAAAGTGATATAAATGCATAAGATAATTTAATTAGTCAAAAGAAGTAAAATAACTATTTTAAAATTATGAATTTGAGTCTGATTAATAATTAACTAGTGGTTTTTGAACGAAAATTAGTTTTTGTTTGATATAAAATAGAAGAGTTATAAAATTTAATATTTATATACTGCTTATATCTGCATTTAAATATAAAAATATTCACACTTAAGCTGTATAAGAAAGATTTAAAGTTCCATAGAATTTTTATTGATCTTTTATAATAAATTGTACGGCCAATTTCGGAATTGGGCAGCATAATAAATACATAAATATTTGAAACTTTAGTTAGTTAGAAAAGTTAGAATTTGCTTGTAGCTAATTAACCTAGCACGTTACCCAAAGACGATAGTTTTATAAACTAATTGTAAAACAGAGAAATTTAATTTAGAAGATAAATTAAGCGCACCAATTGAAATCAGTCCTTTGTAATAATAGATAATTAATAGGTAAACCCATTAAAGAAACTAAAATCATCATCTAAATTTAAAATATTTAGAAGTCTTTGATAAAGGAATGAATGTATGATAGCATAAAATCAAAATCTTTAATGATATTTAAATATCCGGAAAGTACTTTAAATTAAACAGATTATCGGAAAATATCGATCGTGAAAAAAACTTAATAAGCAGAGTACTGAAATGAAATATTGATTCTGTCCGATATTGTATCAGATTGTAGATGTAAAGTAGCAAGTAGTGTCGATTGTAGAACTCAAAAAAGAAACAAGAGGGGAAGATATTAATAAACACTGGGGATTTTGATAAAAATTGATTGACTAAAAATGAAAGCTGTATGCTAATACTGTGCATATTTATGAGAACAGTTCTTTTACCGTACAATATATATGCTACATTTTATATGCTCATACTTTGTCTTAAAATTTTATTTTGTGATGGAAAATTTGGAAATCTAGAAAATATTTATGTCGCTGTTCTTAGTGTTAACCTTTTGATTTTTCATTATTAAAGAACCAGCTTGTTCTTTTGTGTACACTTAAATTTTTTTAAACATCAATTTTAGATACAAGATATTGCATATTTGTTTCAAAAAATTTTCAATTACACTATAAATAAGTTCTTATGACGACTTACATTACTTTACTACTATTTTTTACTTTACTATTTTTTGTTTTGAATAAAATTAAAAAAATAGTATTTACTTATAGTTAAGGCATGAATGATAGGCGACAAAAATATTACAGATTGCGTCATCGTTACTTTTACCCTTGAAAGTCGAACAATTTAGACAAAATATATTTTAAAGAATCATCAGTATTTTTTTTATTGTTTTTATTGATAAACCCATTAATCGATTAGTTTATTAATCTAAAAATAACATATCTTTCTTTAAAAAGGGTTTTAAATATTAAACCTACTATTTAAAATGGTATAGGCATAATCAGATCTTAATTTCCATGACGTTTTATCACAAAACATATCGTCCAAATGAGACAGACACAGACGCAATAGTATTTGAAAAAAAATGCCATTTATATAAGATCAGATCCACGTACTAAGAAGTTAATCAAAATGTTAATTTCATCTTTAAAGATTCTGTTCAATTTTAAGATTTATTTTCCAAATTTAATTGCATTAATTTTATGAAATATTTTTTTCCGAAGTGAATGTAATTATAAAATTCTGCGCCTATTATTTCCATACAGGACAATTTTATCTTTCATATAATAATGTAACTAATATTAATTGTATATAATTATTAAATGTGTTGAAACTATGAAAATGGGATAACACCACATCAATAATTATCTCAGACAAATATTTCCAGGTAGTCAGGAACATTCGAATACTTTCAAGCATTTTCTCTGCACTACTTCGGATAATGCAGAGAAATGGTATTGCCGTTATTAGCGACAAATTATAAACTAGTATATACATACATACATACACATATGATTAATAACTAAGTAAATGGGCCCATGTATTTGTATAATTTAAAACTGAGGTTTTAATGGAAACGAATATTCAATTACTGACATTTCTAAATCAATGTTTTATTTGGTGTTTTTCAATAATATATAACTACTTCTTACAACTTATAATAGTCCGTGTCTACATCTAGAGCTCTTAAACTTTATAGAAAAATAGTGTAATATACTACATTATTTTTCTTTTTAATGAAATCATCACATGTTCGTCAAATTTTCCAAGTATTCAGTTTTTTTTAACAAACGTGGAATTATAATTTCACGTTTAATTTATTTATTGTCTAATTCTCTAGCATTAAATCTAAATTAGATTTGATACTAGATTTGCGAAACCGTCAATTTGAAGAATTCTGAATTTTCTGCTTAAATTTTATTTCTGAACATGTAAATATTATTCTTTAGATATTAGATATTGTTTTTAAATATTTCATTGCACCGAACATACATTTCCAATAATTTTCTGTGAGTGATCTATATTTTATTATCTTTATATGCTGTATACATATTTTTACGACCACCCATTAAATTATTGGGTAGGTTTATTGGGTACAATACTCTGGTCTCAGTACCCTCCTCCCAGCAGTAGCTTCCCTAAAGGTGAATTCATTCATGGGCTAGTTAATTTACAATCAAGCGTTTGAATTCTTATTGAGTAATAAAAAATAAAATGCGAAATAATAAGGGAAACAATTAGCGCATTTTTACCAGTTAGTACCTAACCATACTTGATAAAATTTGTTATTACAAGTAGAATAAATCTAATTACATCACAGAAACCCAATCCTTTCAATTGCATCATTTTGCATACAAAGGATGTGTTTTTGGAAACTTATTGAGAATGATGTTGATATTGCGTAATATAATTAGATTAAAGGCAATGAATACTTCTACATTGTATTTCGTGATAAATATTGCTATTTAAAAGTTTAGTAAAAGTTTTTTTCGAGAGTGAAGTTTTGAATATTTATTCTGAAACAGTCGCATTTTACAAAAAAAAAAAAAAAAAAAAAACAAAGCAAAATTTGGGGCTTGATATTGTCAACCAAATATTAAGAAAATGTAGTGGGAAATCAAGATCTAGAAGATAGCTCCTTTACATGTTTTGTAAACTTTTAGATTTGGAAGTCATTAATGCTTTAACAGTTGTACAAAGAGTATAAGAATAACTCAGAGAATTTTAAAGAATTTTAAGAATTTTATTTTCAAGCTGCTGAAAAATTAAGCAGTGACTTTAGTGACGAAATACTAGTGTTCACTGCCTGATATACGAAATCCAAATTTGGAAAATCTTGCAAAATCATGCTATGTAAAAAATAAGTCTAAAAATATTTAAAATAAATAAAATATATATGCTGAAAGCGTACATTCGAAATCCAAAGTAGAGTTTGTATATTGAACATATACTGAAGTAACTGTCAATAAAATTATTTTCATTTAAAGTTAAAAATTTTCAATTTTCACTTAAATTCACCTATCTAAAACGCGGATTTCAGTGAAAATAAGTATACAGTATATATCAGCAAATCTAGTTTCAATGATAAATGATTGGATGGATATTTGCTGACATTATGCTTATGCTTTGGGAGAAAGAGAGTAGCTGTCAGCGAATAAGATGATCTTTGTGTTCACAATGATAAAATGGTGAATAAAATGAACTTCTTGATTCTCTTAAAATTCAAGAATAGAAAAGGAATAAAAATCATACTTTTAGCACTTTTGGTTCTTCCTCATAAAACCACATTGGGTAGATAATAAAATTTTCTTGATCGGAAAATGAGAAGAAGAAAATAGTGAAGAAGGAATAAGAAGAAGGTTCTTTCTTAATTCTTTGTAATGAGAATGATATAATCATTGAATAAATTTTAATTATTTTCAAATGTGTTTCACATGATCTTGTAGCGGAAAAAGGGAAGAGGGCTCTGAGATATTTCAGTTTTCAATAATTTAGCTACAACATCTAATTTTAGCAATATCATTCTACTTCCAATGGCAGTTTTTTCCGCTTTCATTTAAAGAAAAATTGTTATAATGAATAAATAATGCTTGAAGTTTATTAGAAAAAGATTTTTCATTCGTGCTAGAAAACACTTTAGGATATAATTCATTTTCTCTTTTTATACTGTAGTATAATATAGTTATTATAACACAGTTTTCTCTACCAAAAAAAAAAGCTTTTTAATTTTTTTTTCAATGTATAACCCAATATTTCCAAATAGATTATAGAAAGGGCTTAAGTGAATCACTTTATGCTGAGAAAATGGGCTTTATTTTATTTTATTACTATCTTATTATTTAGTTTATTATTGTATCCTTTTATTATATCCTAGGTTTGGTTTAGTTTGGAATGCTCCAGTCTATTTTTTGGCAACACGAGGGCCCATGAGACGGGAACATACTGCTTAAAGCCGATTCCGAATAGTTAAGAATATCTATGTCACATTGTGATTCGAAATCACAAAATGCAGTACCGGTGATCAGCGCCCTAACCATTCGGCCATCTTTCGGCTTAAATATCATAGGACGTGTTTTCACATCGTAAGTTCTCATTCTAACTAAAATCTGAAGAAATAAGATTTAAAAGAATCTACTCTTTAATTTATTATTTCTAATTTAAAAGAAATAAAACTGAATATTCAACAAAATGTTTAAAATAAGTATTATGATTTGAGAAAGCTAGTTTTTCCCGAAGCAACATAGAATTCTAAACCTGAGCAGTTTCTGGTGGTCTTGTAAGACCCGATTAGATCAAAAACTAATTTAACTACATCTAAGAGTAATAAAAAAAATAGTTTTTTAAAATTATAAATTTATATTTTCATTCAAGTGTGTTTTATAATCAAGAAATAAATATAAACCTTAACGTTAAAATTCAATTAAACCATTGTAAAATAAATCAGGCTCTGTTGAAAATTAAAAAATTTCCTTAAAATATTTTCAACTCTGTTGAAAATATTTTAAGGAAAAAAAATCTTAAAAAAAAAATTATTTATAATATTTAAACAGTGGTAGCTCAGCCGGCTAACACATCGAACTCATAACCGTAGAGTTATGGGTTTGAGTCTCTTGCCGGGCAAAGACCGTATTTGCTAAAGATGATTGGGGCACGTAAAACAGAACTGTGATCGCAACGTCTTCCAGCGATACTTCTGCAGGTCGCAGGCTAATAGTAGGTAGTCTTCTGGTTCTTACCTGCTTCCAAATTACAAGAATCCATTTTTGAGCAGTTCACATACTGTCAGTTAAATTGTGTAGTTTTCCCGTTCTTCTTAACTGAACGTTAAACTTAGTAAATTGTACAGTTTACTCTGGTATTTCTGTAGTTCTTTGGCCTTAGAAAATGAGTCCTCTTTTTAACGAAAATTAAACAGTTACTGCTTAAACACATAGTGTTTACCCATTCCATCCTCAGCTCTCAAAATAGCCGGTACATTTGAAAAAAGAAATTGTTTTATTAACTTACTGGTCTGAGCTTTGGGAAGTACAAAATACTCCATATTCTTAAACGACATAAAAAATGTTTCATGCGAAAAGTAAATTGATATATTGAGAGTTATCAATCCTGATATGATACGTAAGTGTGTCGTGAAAAATTAATAACTTTAGATCCACAGGAAAAATATGCAAAAATATTAGCGATTCGAAAAATTTGAATGCATTTAATGAGATGTTTGTGAGCAAAACCTTAGGTATTTCTAGAAACTAATGTCTTTAGTCAGATAATGGAACTAAAATTTTGTTTTTGCCATCTATTCATATTTAATGAAACTGAAAAGACTGAGAGAAAATCTGAAGTTAAAACTTTGTACCTCACACACTCTCGGTTCAGTTCAACGTTCATTTTATTACTCTACCCAACTGCTCATTTGGACTTAACAGTTGAACTGATAGTATGTGAGCTACTTAAGAAGGGTAACTTATTGAGGTAATGTCAGTCACCTTTCTTTTATTTGGGCAAGACACCAACCAACTAACCAAATTTCGGTGAGCATTTTGTTTCATTAAGGTTTATTAAACAGGGATCAATTATTTCTAATCAGCTATAAACTTATACACCATACAAAAATATGACCCATGTAATGACTTTGTTGCCGAGAAACTGAACTTAGCCAATTGGCAATCATCTGACATTTTTTTCATTTAATATACATAACAACATAAAAAACTTACATATTCTAAAAAGAAACTTTATTGTTATATTAATTTAATTAAAAACTGCATTTCATCCGACCGAAGGCTGAGTGGGTAGGGCTCCGATACCTGAGTTCGTGTTTGAATCCCTCTGCTGGCATGGATGTTCATAGCCACTAGGAATCAGCATTAAACAGTACTCATTACCCCTCGTGTAGCTAAATAGCAGAAAGTAACGTACCAAAGCAACCTAAACCAAAAACCATATTTCATTCTAATATTTGACAAATAATTACGTGTCCTTAAAATTTTATTTAGTGAATAGTATCTAAATTCAGTTGTGTAACCTGTTGAAATAAATAAAGATAGCTCGTACCTTTTGGACAGATACGCATGTTATTTTAATAGCTTAACGCATTTACGTATTAACACGAGTATATACATTTTTGTAGAGATATATTTTTAAAAGATAAGAAGGGTAATTTTTGACTTTAATAAAAAAAAACCTTTCGTATAAGATATGGCTTCTTGCCTTGGGGTAAAGAAAAAAATTTACTACACGAACGAAGTGCTCTAAATATGAACGAACCTCTCAACGCAACCTTCTATTAGGCGACGTGACCTCTGAACCTTGTTAAATCAATGTCAATGCTTTATTTTGTCTTTTTCTCTCTCGATGGAGAGCTATTATTAAAATGAACATTAACAATGAGAGAAGGAACCCCATTAATCTTTGAGCCGTGGAATGAGGCGCCAATACCAATAGCGCTTGCATAAATCAAGCGGGTGTGTGCGTGGCCAGTAGCCTCAATACAAATTTAAGGTAATTACAAAACCAACTACTGTTCGCCTCATCGGGAAACCTCTCATTAATGGCCTATAATGCCACAGACTACAGGCGATGGCAGAGTGGCGCCCAGCTGACAGCTAAACGATTAACTACAGTACAAGGAAAAAGAAAAAGAAAATGAAATAAATGATCAGTTTTTTTTTCTACCTCTAAAAAATCAGATATTTTCCTACACTTGGCTTGTTAGAGCAGCCATTTATGGTTCCCAGATTCATTCGTCCGTATTTTCGGACGTTAACACTTTGTGAACAGCTTTAGTTTCACTGATCCCATACCTTGAAAACTTTCATGGCTTTATTCTTAACCTCATGACATGAAGAAAACGGTAACAGGAGCTATCAAAAATACGGCCAAAAGTCCGTAAAAATAATAATATAGCTCCGTCCGAAGCTATAAAAAATTAAGGGAGACATTTTGCTTGAAATTATAAAATACTTTTTCAGAAAAAAAATATGCGTACAAATATTCTACAAAATATAATTCGTTATACCTTAAAAGCTTGGAAGGTTATTATTTTACTGTATTTTTATTAGGTTTAATTGAAATGCCAATATCTGCTAGACACTTTGTAACATACGTGTAAATGTTTTTTTTTTCGCAGTGAGTTGTTATAACAATTACATAGATGTTCGTTGAAATGAACTTTTTTTAATAGAATTTTTCCTGGCCTATAATTAAAAGGAGAAATGTCGATTCTATTATTTTATTTATGCTATTACGTTATAGAATACCTTAAGGTGACAGCTGCATGCATAACTGAGTGTTTCATTTAGGCATTTACATGGTAATATGAATATTTAGTATTGTGAAATTTTTGAGAAGAGTAAAATATTTAATATTTATTAATATCTATTTTACGACGTACCTTTAAGTTTATCACTATTTAAATAAACCGTACACTGTGAAAAATATTTACAATAATTTGCATCGTGGTGTAAGAACATTATTTTACCATTTTTTGCCTGGAGTGGCAAAACTGTTGTATGTTAGTCGATTTTGATAGTAAAGTTATATTACAAACTAAACATTCCACATAGCATGATAAATTTTACCCTTACCGGGATCTACTCTTTTTTGTTATCTTCTGTTTTGTAAAAATGTACCGTGGAACAGAACATTTGTAAAAATTGCCTTAAATGTGAAGCATGAGGAGGTGAACAAGCAATCACTACAAAACGATGATGGTTCTAAATATGTATGTATTAAGAACTTCACTATTTGGAATAAAAATATTAATCTTATGGATAAACTATTTAGGAGAGTTTTCTATTCAATGACTTGTATTTTGACCCCCTAACAAATTGATAGCCAGGATAAAAACACTCGATAAACTATTACTCTTAAAACATTTTTCAACATACTGTTCAAATTTTGAGAAGTATGAATGTTCATCATACAGTTTTGATGCTTGAATTTTCTGGTGACTTGATTTCCGTGTATTATTTTACAGCAAAGTCATATTCAAATAATTTTGCCAATCTTATTTGACGTTTTCAAGAGGCTTTAGCCAACCTTATTAAATGCGTAAAACTGTAACGCATTTCTGAAAGGTTTACCTAACAAATTTTGGTAACTACAAAGGTTTTTAATGAAACTATTTTTTCATTATTTTATCTCCAATAAATATATATTTCTTTTATTTATTGTTAAATGGATCTATTTAATAATATTTAATGTGTGAAATTTCCGTATCGCTCCTTGATTATTTTTTCAAAAAACTTTAATTATGGGGACATATTAACTTTAAAGCCAGCTTGAAATAAAAAAAAATCTAAACCAGTCAAATGCTTAAAAATAAGTCTTTTCATTTTGTTAGTGTAAATAGACTAAGGTATCGATACATCAATAGGAACCTTAAAATTGGGAAAATATTATCTTCGTGTTATTTGTGGTCCTTAATGGCGTCCTGCATAGCTTAGATTTTGAGAGAACCTTACTGGCTAATTTCCCGGAGCAGAATTACTGCTGTTACTAGGCGGTTCGTAATGTTGCACGCTAGCGTAATGATGTGATTGGATGACTTGACTGCATTAATCGTTCATCCCGGTGACAAGTGTGGTGGCTAAATTATTTATTACCGACACTTGTCCGCCCCTGAATCTGGAATGCTTTCTTCTTTCATTTAAAATTTAACAGTATCGCAGAACTGCGGCTATAGAGTAAGGATAATTTACGCCATATTTGCGTATCTCGAATGATAATTCGCTCTGTATTAAACATTAATTTTTATCTGTCCATATTTCCGGAAACATCTTCCATAGAAAGGGTGAGATTCGAGATTACTTGATGATCCTTTAATAGATAACAGAGATATGAATGACTCTTATCAAAGGTTTCACTTTCATAAAATAGGAAAGTGTATTATTTTAGTAATTTCTTGTTTAAATAATGTTAAAAGTCCCTCTAGATCTAAAGTCACTTTTAAAAGTTTTTTTCTGACGAATATTTCAACATAGCTCTTATACCAAAAATATTTTGACTAAAATTCATCCAACCAACCAGAGAACATTTTGGATAACACCCTTCACATCTTATTGAAACTAATCCTGTATGAAAGCATTTGTTTATCGTTATCTCCAATAATGAAATGAAATATAAGTCTGCCCAACAATTAACAAATACAACAGAATTGTTCAACACAAAAAGAGTAACCGAGTCTGTTTTGTACTTTGTAAAAATATTATTTATTTATCTTTGTATTTAGTATAATTCAAATTTAGTTAATAATTCAAATAAATTCCATCTTAATGGAATTAAATTTTTTGACCAAAAAAAAAGAGAGAATACAATGTGAATTTTATAGTTTTTTAGAAATCTATGGGAAAGGTGAATGTTAACTTTTATGTTATTAGATAAGGCGATGTTTATTGTTTATTTTATGTTTTAGTAACTTATTCCTTTGATGAGAATAAATAACAATAAATCATATATATATATATATATATATATATATATATATATATATATACATATATATAAATAATATGTGTGCGTGTGTGTACTTAAATTAAGATACTTGAAATATTTATTCTTTCCGATACCCTTAAATGTAACATTTAAAAGAAATTTGTGATCTTAATATAAACATAACTAATGTCACAATCAGGGGATTTTTTAAATTTCTTAGCATGCTCGTTATCAAATATACAAGATTTCCGCAATGTTTATTTCTCAAATTTCCGATTATATTTAAACATTTTATTTGATAAAATAGAAAAAAATGTTAGATATTATGATTAACTGACACTTAATAAAAACAAACTAAAAGTTACATTTTATGAAATAAGCACAGTCCCATTTTTCCGTATACTATTTTATTTATAAATGCAAACAGTATGTAATAATTTTAAACAAATTTGATTGTAAGGAAGCGCACTTTCATTTAATCATCTTCAACATTTTACAAACAATTATTTGAAAATTTTATAGTTTCAGACATTTATTCCGTTGGTAGAATCATTTGATTAGAATTTATGCAAAAAGATTCAATCAAAATGTTCGGAACTTGTGATATCAGGAAATGAAAGCCATTATCGTTTGAAACGTAACCGCGGTAACAGAACATCGACATAAATCCTTCGGAGTGGTACATACATTTATCAGGCGAAAAGAACTAAACAAAAGGCAAAAAAAGCATACTCACCCTGAGCTGAGCTGAAGCGCTTGTCTTCATTAAAGTTCCCCCGATAGGGCTAGATGTAGACAAGTCTGTATGCAGCGAAGTCTGATAGGCAAGAGCCGTCGTCTTATATACATCCGGGCTTCAGAATCTGCATGTCGTTGACCTCTCTATCTCTCGTCTGCTTTGGATCTCAAAGAGGTGTTTCTCTCTTTCACTCGACCGGTCCTTAAAAAGCAAACTCCATGAGAACAAGAACTATACACTTATCGGAAATACAAACCATAAACACCCACAAACTCTATACTCAGAACGGAATAATGAAGTTTGACCAGTAGCGACTAAAATTATATTCAACATAAAATAATAAAAAAAAAGTCATTTCAATTTTTTTTAACAAAAGGAAACCAACAAAATAAAAAAACAGAAAGATATTAAAGTCTTCTTTTTTATAATACATAAAATAATAAGTAGATACAATGTAATCAACTAATAATATTTTGATGACAAAACAGACTAAGGTGCTCTTTGCGCCTTAAATAATTCTACCGTATTTATAATTTCGTTGTGCAAACTTATGCTTTAATTTAGTAAGGGAAGGGAGATAACAATAAACAAAATCTTTCGTGAAAGATCAGTTTCGAAAAGTTGTTAAAGATGGTATCCCTGATCTTGTCTCGCGATTTCATGGGTTTCAGACAAAATAAATTTTTTTTGGCGTAAGTACTATACTGAAATATAGTTTAGAAAATACTTTTAAAACTGACTTTAGATTAAGAGGAATATTTAACGTTATATAAACATGAAAAGCTTAAAATACTACACTTTCCTATCTCATGAAAGTGAAACTCATCAATCATAGTGAATCATAACTCTTTTATAACCCCTGTGTTATTTGTTTTCCTGCATTTATCGCTTCATTCATTTGGTCCTGGTTTTAACCTATAAAACCAATGTTGATTTTCCGTATACAGAGTTCCCGAATTTTTCATTTTCTCGCATCTATCGTGGAAACATTTATGTTTTATAGGATTGTCTTCCCACAAGTACCATGTTTGTGGAATTTAGAACTGAGGAAAATGAATTTTTTATTTTGATAAAAATATTTCAAGGTCGTTTGGATGACAAAATGATATTTTATATATCACTGATTTTCGTAGACTAAAAGGGGGGGGGGAGTAGTAATTTAACAACTAGTGGGATTACAACAATGGATGACCTATGCATAGACCGGAAGTAAAATCACGTGAAAGGGGAAGAAGACGACGATAATAACCTGAAACTACAAGGCAAAGTTTTCGCTTTGTAAGATTTAGTAATATGTTTGTAATATGTATCATTTATATATGTTAGTAACGTCAGTTACAGTTTACGTGCAGAGGTAGAAGCAATAAAACATTTATTCTTTAGTTTCAGGGAATGGGGAAAGTAAATATCAACTACACAAGAATTTTTAAATGTTGAGTATAAATCAAAATAAAAGTTAAATATTTTTAACAATATTTTATTGAGTGTAAATAATAATTAAAATATATTTTGCAACATCTAGAATACTTAAGTTAGTGTTGCAAGTAATTAGTTTATTCATAGTCATATATTTTATCGAAACTGCATGCAATGCCCGTATCCATCGTAACCCGGATTAATAGTTTTCATTTCTATTTCCTTGAAAAAGGGCGAATGGAGTTCCACTGTATTTCAAACAAAAAAATTTAATAGAGCAAAAAAGTTTAGAATCTTTCTTTCCCTATGAACTTGGGGTATTACCTTTATTAACTTGTGTATTTTTTGCACTTCTAACTTAATAGAAGTAGGAACCTAGAAGTTTTTAAAATTTGGAATAACCAGTATTCTTATCAGATTAAAACTCCCTAGACGCATTTTCTGCTATCACAATGATTCAGAAGTTAAGGTTAAAACTATGGTATTCTTTTCGTTAAAATGCAATTTAAACGGTAGCTAATAATTAGCTATAAAACCTAAAATTGCTTCAAGAAAAGCAATAGCTTAATAAATGAAGGTGTCTTACTAACCTGGCACAGGCCACACGGCATTAACAAATGAAACCAAAGTGATTAGCAGCAATTCAACAGAATAATAATATCTAGCTCCTATTCCTAATAAAATACGGACAAATGTAGGTCAGTGGTGCCAAACCACGGCCTGACAAAGTTTCTTTCCGCCTGCAGCAGAATTCATGCAATTTGAAACAAATATTATACTCATTACAGTAAATATATTATTTTATTGATTTTTTATTGTTATTATAAATTATTAGTGCAGTTATCAATTTAAACTGCTATGTTGTTAATTTATGAATAACAATGATTATGAATAGCACGAAACGACATATTGAAGACTGACGTTATTTGGAGAAATATTACTCTTTCAGAGTGTCTTGTTCGAATCTCGGTAGAAACTTATTAGAATTTCTTTTAAAATTTTAAGTAAATTTAATGCCCTTTCGATCGATTCTTTCGATTTCTAAAGAGAGATACCACGTGCTTCCAGACAACAAATTTTAAGGTATTACCATATTTATAGCATCAAAATCGAGCACTTATTTATGCAAGTATCAATGAAATCAGTGAAAACTGGACTCAATGAATTTAAGTTTTATAGAGTGGTCTAATTGAGGTGCAGTTTATAAGAGCCTGGAATATTTAGAATAAAGACATATTATACAGATCGACCAAAAGGGTTCGAACAGTATTATCTTTGCAATTCCAGATAACCACAAGGGATTGAATTTGTGAAATTTCACATGTTGAAATCAGAAATCGACATGATATATTGCCTTGTAAGGTGCACTTATCCATTTTTCGAGCCCATGCAAGGTTTGAACTGGGAACCCTAGGGTTTTAACCTTGTTTACCTACAAATAATTCATATATAGCCCATTTTTATTTTATTTGATTTGTTTTTCAGTCTGAGAAGTCTACGAGCTTTAATAAGGCCAGGGCCAGCTGCTTAAAGTAAACGGACATAGTTAGCTTTCAAGACTTAAAAATTTTCCTCAAAACAGCCCTTTTTCGAATTACAATAAAACAAAAGTTCTGATTCTCAGGTTGAATTTTTTTATGTTTTAAATAATGCTCTAACTTAAATAAAATTATTTGTTTTCGTTGTTTCAAGTAGTATATGTTTTTTCTTAATCGCATGAAAATATACACCAAATGAAAATAAAAGAAAATTAAATTACCCGCAATATAAATTTTAAAATATATTATAAACTAAATTTTATATCAAATTGAAGTTAATTATTTTTTATTCTATAAGCCTAAAACTTTAAAGGTATCTGGTAGATTAAAATTTTTAAAAATTTAAAACTGCTCAGAACTCAAAATATTCAAAATAAATTAACATTTTTATGCTATAAAAGAAAACATAGCTCTGGTATTAATATAATTGGAGTTCAAGGAATAAAAAATAGGATTAGCATCTATTTAATATGAAATCTTAGTTTTTAATTTACACATTTTAAAATTAATTTTGAGGATAAGTTGCATGGCGATTTTAAGAAATATGGTTTCAATGCTATAACACCATATTACCCGAGAGTACCATACACTGAATCCTTGCTTTCTATCTCCTCAGGCTCAATCAAAAATGCATTTTTTTCTATAAATACTTCATAAATTACCCCTTTCTGACATGCCTTTATTCTTTAGATTCACAATAAACTCAAAGTCAGGAATGGCTGATTCTGTACGTATCACTTCATTTATAATTTTAGTTACCAGTTCCTTTTCTTACTAAACACAGAATCGTCTGAAAATTCGTCATGTGATATATCAGTCAGAATTTACTTTTGACTATTGACAATAAATTTTAGTAGGTTTAAACAACTGTATTGGTTTTGTTTAGAGCGCTATGGTCTGCTTTTTGATACACGAGGGCTAATAAGACAGTTGCCTATTGCTTAAAGCTGAATTTCGAACGTCTACGAACAACCATGCCATGCGGGATTCGAACCCGCGGACTGCGGTAGTGAAGAGCAGCACCCATCGTCTGGTTAAACTGGGTTGGTAAAATTATTGATTTAAAAGAACTTATATTTACCCTATTTTTCTAATTTAAATCAGATTTTTGGATGTAATTCGGATTTTTTGGATTAAAAAATGTTTTTAGATAATTAAAATTACAAATAAATTTAATTTAAGTTAGGATTTAATATGTTGTAAATAATGACTAGGTTTTTAGTATCCTATTTATTCCCTTATTGGTGCATACAATATTATATACATATGATAAAATATGTATTAAATAGCTGAAATACAATTTTTTATCCCTCCTTAATAAGATTATAAACTGTTCATATTTTTTTATTGGTAAAAAACATAAAATTATAATTATTTAATTAGTATTTAAATAAACTCAAAAGTAAATATAAGTGAAGATATTATGCATTTGATGTCAGATTAAGAAGAAACACTGAAAGGAATCTTATTTGGCCAGTAATTTTTTAACTAAAGGAAATATATTTAAACCCTGTGTTTTCTACTCAAATACTAAGTTCCTAATAGAAAGGGCACTTCTCATTGGTACCGGAGTTCACGGGTTTGATTCCCGCTAATGGCATGTATGTTCGTACCCGTTAGGAATCGGCTTTAAGCAGCAGATCCCGGTTTCATTAACCAGTAAAAAATAGACCTCAAAGCTCCAAACCAAATTAAACCTAAGGCTAAGGAAGGCGTTTACTGAGCTTTCTACTGTTGCAGGTGAGGTCCTCTATTCATGCAATAAAAAATCCTAATTAAAAAATTCACAACTTTGAAATTAAGTATTCTTAATTTAAATCAATGTTTTTTTTTAAAAAAATCTAGTGATTTAAATCATGATTTATATCAAAGCAAATAAATGATCCAACCCTGGGTTTAAATCAATGTTCTTAATAAATATAAGAATTGGAATGAAATTTATATCTTCTCCGGAATCAAAACTCATTTTTCTACTGTAAATAACCAAATAAATGAGATAATTATCCGAGTCTCTTAAGAATGATTTTTTTCTTAATTTAATGAAATCAATTTACCATTCAGAAAAATTTACAATTTTCGATAACTTCGTTTTCTTTGTATATGACAAATATCTAGTATTCACGGGAACCCTTCTAAAGGATAAAACAATCAAAGTATGGATTTAATAGTCGACATAAATAATCAGAATTTAAGCAAAAGAAAATCTCCTCGTGTTACTTATGATTTGAAGAGTTTAATACAGATAAGAAGTACAAATTTTAAATGCGCATTTACACGCGAATGACTTTTTAACCTCTTCAGTGACAGGAAAATCCCCCGTCATTAACAGTTCATCTAACTGTCAAGTACTTAGGCGATCATATGAAAGATATATAATGAGCTCTATCTCCCTTCAAATAGCATGGACAGAAAGATTTATGATTTATGAAGTGACATCGCATCATTAACCTCACAATTAATGGTTAAAGGATAAAAGCTTCGTGGCTCTCATATTACGCATAATTATGGCATCGTGATTTGCTTGAGGAGACAAATTATATAATTTTCATCTCGGAAAGTTTTAACCTTTTGTTTGCAAATTTTCCTTTCATAACCTCTTATATAACAACCAGTGGCGTACTGATATGCATGCAGAAGTTGCAAAGAGCATATATTTATCCCACAGACACATAGCGATAAATTTTTAATTGGGAAGGGGGAGTTATACCCCATTCAAAATGAATGTAGCAGCCTTTACATATATGATATATTTATACAGCCATCCTGTTAGGAGGTTATAACTTTCACAACCCTTCCTTTGCTACGCTACTGCACCCCAAGATTTTTTCTTAAAATTAAACTATTTCAGGATATGTTTTTTTTATTGTTATAAGAGTTCTAGACATCTGTAGAGGAAAAATAATTCCAAATAAATTCATTCTTGAGAAAAGACTAGAAAACTACTTACTGTGTCTGTTAAAGTGCCTGTGGGTTAGTGTTTGTAGAAGAAGAGTGCATATAGAACATGTTCCCTCTTCCTCTCTCCTACAGTTTCATAGAAAAGAATTGCAGAAAAGCATTCTTTATTTCCAAACATTTTTAAATTATTAAGCTATTTTAATTGCTTTTTCAGTTATGTTGGTTTTGGTTTGGTTTGGAGCACTACGGTCTACTGTTTTGCACACTAGGGCTAATGAGACCAAGACCTACTGTTTAAAGCCGATTCCGAACGGCTACGAATATCGATGCCATAGTGGATACGAACCCACGAACTCCGGTACCGACGGTCAGCGCTCTAACCAATCGGCCAGCGTTCGGCCAGTTATGTTGGATTTTACTGATTCTAGTAATTAGGAATTTTTATTATCATGGTACCTTTATTATATTTCTTAAATAAGCATTATTTTAGTAATGTTTATGATTAGATAAAAATTGTATCTATCTTTGAACAGTTGTGTACAAAAAAAAAAAAAAAAAAAAAAAAAAAGAAAAAGAAAAAAAAGGACTGATTTAGTGTATTCTTTAGTTTTTACCAATAGGTAACTCTAAACTGAACAAGCTGCATATTTAATGACAATGACAATATACAGCCTACCCTCCCAAATATTTTCTAAGTATGCACTGATCACAATACAAGTGTAATTAAAGTATTGAAATTAAAAGATAATAATAGTATGTGTAACCTTCTGGTTTTTAATATTACAGAAAAATATGTCTAGAATAATATTGATATATTTTGGAAATAAAGTCCATAGTAGCTTAATAAAGCAATGGATTAATTACCTTACAGAGCAAAAAATGTTATTTAAAAGAATTTCAAAATATTACGCTCCACGTTTTGTATTGTGAAAATTTTATTACATTATAATGCTAAAATTAAAATCTCTAAAAATGTGTTAATAAAATTCAATTTTTTTTACTTTCATTACTTCTAAAATTCACAGATTATGATGTTAAATTGTACAAACTAAACATGGTGCCCTTCTGCTTAAATTATATGTGCAGTATAACTTTTACATTTTTAAATTCCTTATTTAGATTGTAATTCTTTTTTGTATCCAAACCTACCATTTTGCCTTAAAAATTACTAAAAACAGTTTCATAACCTGGATTTAATGTATCTAAACTTTTAGGATTAATTTTACCAAACTTACAGTGATTAAAAAAATCTTTTTTCAATTTATTATTATTAGGGATTTAAATTAAGTTCATTGCTACACTCAAGTTTAAAGAAGGAAGGAAATTTGTGAATCAGTTAAGAAAGTTTCTAAAACTATATTTAAATATTATTGTATGCAGTAATTTTATACGATAATATCTCATTTTAGATATTAATATATTATTTTGATATAATTTTATAGTTAGGCTTTTATTTTATAGATTTTATTTTTAATTATTTGATGTTTATCAATTTTACTTGCTTGACATTTATTTCGTCTAATGTTTTAGAATCAACTTTATTTAATGTTTCTGAAAATGCAACCAATTCTAGTTTTTATTTGAATATTCATATTTTTAGCAAGAAAAATTTTTATAGTTCCATTTTTGAGTAGGAAGTATAAAAGATGTAACATTTACTATGCAAAATACTATAGGTAATCATACCTAACAGCTAAAATTTGTATCCCACAAAAGCTGCCTTGTAAACTTGTATTTAAAAAAAGGCTTTAAAAAAATCAGTGCTTTCGTATCACGTTCATCCAGTTCTTTGCTTAATCCCTCGTCATTCTAGATAAACGTTTTTATTTATCCATACTTTGGATTTTTGAAACATTTTTCTTGCCCAGTTTTGGAATCATTCAACACACGTATCGTGTCTGCAATATACGAGTTGTCCAGGCACTTCCAATTAATCCTGTCGGGGATTAAAGAAAAAAAGAGCGAGGCCTGGGTACAAAAACTCTGGATGCGGAAAAGCTTTGTGACTCGTGGCTTCCGATTGTTCCGCGTTGGGATGGCCTACGAGGAGCGCAAATGAGGCCCTAATTGCCGTATCGGCTGGCGCCATGTGACACTGCCAAGCAAATCGGGGCTCGTTTTGAGCGCGATAAGGCTCGTCAATCACCCGGTTTTTAACAAATTATGAGAGCACTCTGCAACAGAGTAGCTTCTGGCGGCGTTAAGTAAAGGTACGGGTCGCAAGTTTATCGTGGCACGTAACACATTGTTGCAAATGGTTTTGTCGTCGCCTCGTGAAGAGAAACTTGATTCCGGACACACACCACTGCTGTTTGCTTTCCTTTCATGGAGGAGAAATCTGACACGATGTTTCATGCTTTTACAAGACAGTGCTCTCGAACAACCTTGCGGAAGCTGGAGGAAAAAAAAAAAAAAGAAATCATGTTCTTCGAAATTTCAGACTAGGGTTTTCAACTTGAAAGGGCTCGAGAGCCACATTGGAAACCTTAAAAATGATTGCTGGTCGTACTTCCAAAATTAATCAAATTTCTTAAAATTCTGCAAGTAGAACAGAAGGATGAAATGGTATGAATATTTTACTTAACAAAAATTTAGACATTTTAGTGACTTAAACCAGTTGTCACCCCCTGTGTTATAAAATGCATTTCCTTGAATTGGGGGCTATTTGTACATTTTAAATGAAAAAAAAAAAGGGAAAGAAAGTAATAAAAATAGAAAAATAGCTTTTAAAAGGATAACGAAAATAACTAAAGCTCATGTAACAGTAATTAGTTTACAAAAGCTTAAATGGGTGAAATTAAATATATACAAAAAACTATCATACCCCAAATAATTGAACTTGATGATAGTCCCTCTACAATGTCACTTTATCTGAATTAATATTGACAAGTGGCAAGAAGAATAAATATTTACAGACGAAGTAAAATTAATAATGGAGCCAAAATAAAACTTAAAAGAGTATGACTTGAAATATTATTGAAGGTCACTTGCATAAACCATTGAATGGATGCCCTCAACCACATCTGTTAATGCTAAGCTCAGAAGATTAAGGTGGAGTAAATTAGCAAATCGAGTTTTGTATTTATTTTTAATGAATTTCAACAGAAAAAAAATTTGCATCTATTTTTTTTTCAAAACCTTTTAGAAATTTCTGGAATTTGGAAATCCCTGTTCTATACGTATAAGCAAATTCACTCACAACCTCTGCACTTCTTAGAAAAAATACATAAATAGTGCAAAAATATCTATATTTAATATAATTTTTCGTTAGAGCTTTCTTTTATGGGTAAAAAGTGAAATGAAAATAGCAATAAAATAAAATTGATTGCGTTTTGGTTTTATGCTATCGACTGAGTCATTTGGAATACTGAATCAAATTTTACTTTGTAGCATGTAAAATAATAAAATATGTGTTATAATTTATACTCTAGTGCTACGATACCTCATACATCAGTCACTAAATAACCAGACGGTATATTAAACCTAATTTGATAGAATTATAATGCATAAAATTGTTTGTATTTTTATTTATTTTTCTATCTATTTTTCAACAAAGGTGCTTTAGGCGATGACAATACAGGTAGGCGTTGCTTAACTGCACTTTAGCCAGGCACTACTTTAACTGAACAGTGGATTTGGAATATCACTGTTATTATGGATGTTTGTAATCTACCATATCTGTATAAGTCAGTTTTAAGCCTTAGGTCTGGTCTTAGTAGCCCACGGAATGTGAATAATTGATGGCAATGCTTAAAACCAATCAACCAATACGACAGTTGTAAGCAAATATATGTGACTCTTAACACAAAATTTAATGTTCAATAATTTTAGTTGCTGCTTTATTTTTAATAAGAACGTAAATCAAACGATTCCTTTGTCTCAAATATTCTGGTATAAAAAACTCTGATATAAAAATTAGATCTCACCATTATAAATCTAAGTAGTTTAAAAAGGTAATTTACCTACAGAGAAAGCCTTTCACCTACGTGGTTGTCAGAATATAAGATTGATCTCAATATACAAAGTTAATTTTCATATCAAAGAAAAAAGAAATTTTTTTTTTCATACGATAGTTTTTGTTCATGACACTCAGTATCAGCGCTGGTGTAACAGTATTATTTTATACGTAGCTTATTCTATTTTTGAATGAATGAAGAAGACTCATTCCAGGAAATTATTCAATTTTGTCGAACAAAATGCTTTATCACTCTTTTCTGCAAAGTCTGGTTAGTAGTAGAGTCATTCGTAGAGCGTAGCCTGAAGCAGTATTTATTTCTGGATCGGATATTAAAAGGAAGAACTAAATTCGTTTTATTTTAGTTGATAAAACTGAACGCTTTCTTTGAGTTCTTTTTTTTTTATCTGACCTCTATTAAAACATTTTTACCATCTAAAACTTGTGAAGCCATTAATATACATCATTCTACTTAACGAGATGAATATTCTTCAGCTTAAAATTAAAAAAAAAAAATAAGAAATACCTCAAAAATTTTCCTTATAATATTTTATTTTGTGTACCAGCACAGATTGGGTAAAATAAATTATAACATGATTTCTGAAGAAGTTTAGAAAATATTGTCCAGGAGACAGAATGAATCTAAACAGGGGTTTCAAACTCACGAACCGCAAATTGAAAACCCCAGGAGATTTTGTTTGTTTATTTTAATTTCTAAAAATCAGTACAGAACACGAATTGCATATTTGTTCTTGCATTTATCTTGAGATTAGCATTAATAGAGCTAGTGTTAGACGTGAACATCTGTTCATTGGTTGATGTAAGTAACGTAATACTCCCACTAAATTATCATTTTTAAAGATTTGTTTTAATTACATTTTTAATTGTAGTTCATCTTTAAGTATTTTTCCTCTTTGCCATTTGTCAATATTAAACGAAATAAATTAAAATTGTTGAGTGATTGTCATAAAAATCAAATTGTCTGGGGTATACCAGTCTTTTTTTAACTTAACTCTTTTACGCAATTGTGAAATTATTAGTGTTAAAAGAGCTTTTTTTATTTTGCTGAAACTTTAAATAAACTTTTTTCTAATTTGATTTCCTACTTTCTCATTTTTATTTTTATTTTAAAAGAAGCAAATAGCCCCTAGAAATAATTTTTTTTTATAATACAAAAGTTTTAAGCAACTAAAATGACTAAGCCTTTGTTTTAATTAAACTATATATATTATTTCATACTACTACCTCTGTCCTATTTGCAGAATTTTATGAAATTTAATCAGTTATAAAAGTGCGGCTCACAATTATATATAACTTTTTCTTTGTGGTCCTCGAACACTTTTAAGCTGGAAACCTGTAACCTAAAGAACTGTTCAAATGTCTGCCGACCCCTATTGTCACATTTTGGTGTCCAAAGGTTTTGATTTTTTTATATATATTAAAACTGAATAATCAATAACTTGTAATATCCATTTATTTTTTAATAATGCAAAAAGACTGAGATAAAAACTAATAATTCCTCATCTTATTCTTCTATTTAAAAATTTCTCAGTAATTTCTAAAATTATCTATGGTATCTTCTTTGTGTGTCACTAATGTGTCTGCATTTTATCCTCTTTCTAAGTTGCTTTTTATCTATATTGAAGAGGTCAATGGCATCGGGAATAGACGGGTCAGGAGGGCGGCGGAAACACTCGAACATACGTAGCATCAAAACCATCCCTATCATATAGAGAGGAATCGAACCAGCTTTGTTAAAGGTAACCAGCTCTTAATAATTATAATTATCAAGGAGAAGACGATAATGAATAGTGCATTTTAATGCCAAATTAGAATGCAACTCAAAAATATACTCATTAGCTTTAACATTTGGATTCCTTGACTACTGCTTTCATAAAATCGCAACAAAGGACTTTAAATATATTGAAATTAAAATACTGATTATAAAAAATAGAAAACTAGATAGAGGTAGAAGAAGTAGTATATTATTTATTTAAATGAGAAAGAAAATGAGAAACATTGTATAAACCCATGTGAGAAAACAAACAGATGATTCGAAAAATTACACTGTCCAATACAGGTACTTGGATACTTCTTCTCCTTATTAGTAAATGAAAGTATCTCCTCTTTAATTTCCGTTTGTGTCTTATGCCCCATAATTGGAAAAAAATTCAAGAAAAATGTATACCAGTCCAGATTCTTTCCCGCATGTGAAATGGCGGGTCTGAAGTAATATTAATCTATGCAAGCATCAGATATTAAAAAGGGCAGAACAAACTGAAAGGAAAGAAAAATCTCCTTGAGACGATAGATTAACAACTGTTTTCAAGAAATGTTTCCACCAAAATATTTCTTGAAAAAAAATTCCCTAAATTCCTCCATTTGTGAGGGTGCATTACCGTAAACTTCTGTAGAGCTGTAGCCTGTAGGCATAAGACCCAACTAATATTGAGATTACGGACATTTTTTCGCGGTCTCTTCTCTCTTTCTCTCTCGCTCCTCTATCAGCGTCTTCCCCTTCCCCCTTCCACAGCATGCAATAAATCTCCCAAGGTCACAGCTCCAAGGACTCTCCGTGTTCGCAGCTGGGCCAATGAACCTCGGGGCTCTTTCTTTTACTTCTTGGCTCGCAAAGAGGCGGACACAGCAATTTAATACCTCCACTTAATTAACATGAAAGTAGCGTCCATCACACCAAGATAGGCGGACACACCAATGCATCAAGATCTCCTCAAAATTTTGTAAGTCATGGCCGAGTAAAATTAAAATAAATAGAAACTACCAAGAACGTACTATATTTACTCGTTCTTTTCACTCAAGAAAGAAATGGAGATCTAGTTCAAACGAACTTTCTTTGTACCTTCTTTTGTATGGAGAGGCAGACAAGGATTTCCTGTGGTATTCAAGACGCATCATATTACGCATCATAAATTATTACGTTCAGTGTGGTCATTCTGGGTTAGATTTTTGACGAACTTCTAATTTTAATTACTGAGTAGATTTCAGGTGTCTCATTAAAAATCTATATGGTGGAGATGCATGAATAATTTATTTATTGTAAACTTCTTCCGATTTCCTAAAATGTATCTAAAAATGTAAAAACCTATACCTATTTTATTATTTTCAGACATAAATTTTCCTATCTCTGGCAAGGATGCATTAGCCTAAATACAATACACATTCTAAAACACTGTATCTTTTAATCGTTTTCTGTCGACATCCCATTTTCCCTGAACATATGCAATACCGAATAATTTATATCATAAATGAGGAACTAAACGCAGGCATTGCTTTCCATCGCAGTTTTTTTTTTATATAATACCCGTGTCTGACAGCATTCACACTTTTCACAAGAATTGCCCCCAAACGTTTCCGTTTACCCGCATTTTCTCCGTTCTTTTTCCCATCGAGGAGTTTTTTTTTTCTCTTCACTGTTGCCCGCTCAACGTCCTTGCGATTTCTACGTGCTCTGCATCATTAAGCAGTTGAATCTAGGCGTGCTGGTATGGAAGTCAGGCCATACATCGATAGAAAGTAAGAGTTGCATAAGCGGCAAGAGGAATCCACGCACCCTCATATTCTTATCGAATATGTCTGTCTGTGTATGTAAGGTATGCGAAATCAACATCCTGTTCCACATGCCGGGGATACCGTCTTCAGAAAGTATTTTCAGTTTTCGAGAAACCTTTTCTCCTCCTCTCTGTCTTTTCTTTTTTCCTGACTCACTTTTTATACATAACTACGAAGGAGTGCGAGTTAATAGCTTTTCAACATTGATTTTAGCTGCTCAAATCTTTCTTTTCAATATCTTCAAAAAATAAAGAAGGCATTTCAAAAAGAATTTTTTTAGGGCCTGCAACTTAGATATATTGTATTTTTCTTGCTTATAATATCCCTTTTTATATCCTGGTCTAGTGCATGCTAATAATATACTATCTTTGGTGTTTTAAATAATGAAAATTTTAATGGTATAGAATTAGTTGTTTTTACTTTAAGATAGAGACATATTTTATTCTACTAAATTACAAAACCTTGAAATATTATGAGATAAAATATTAAATATGCTATTTAAATTAAATCGAGATCAAAATGTACAGGAATTCTACTATTGGTTATTATGTTACTGGGATATTATAGTACCGGATTATTATAAAGTGTATTAATATTTTTATTTTCATGAAGATATTAGTTGGCATGGGGAAAACTGAACTGTTTTATAATATATCAGCCTCTTTGCAGCCAGCTTTTGATCTAGGCCAGAGGTTCCCTAAACTTTATGGACCCTCGCTCTCTTTACAAGAAGAAAAATATTCGAGCTCATTCTCCTTCTCAATAGTTAATTGAACCATATAAAATATTATAGCATATTATCTATACATAATTTACCTGTATCTTTTTAGAATGACAAAGTAGAAATTAACTTCCGCATTATTATTAATATTACTATTTCCGCATTTTTCCTTTGTTAAGATAAACAGGAACATAAGCTACTTAACTATGCTCATGTTACCACCAAAATACCAATATAACTGTGTGTGTGTGTGTGTGTGTGTGTGTGCGTGCGTGTGTAAGAATTAGAGAAATGCATATAAGAAAATATTAAAATTTAGAAAATAGAATTTGAATACCTTATCAAAGATGTACAAACAATTAAACGTAATAAATTCTTAAGACACACTAGTGATTAAACTCGGACGGTCGTGGCCAAAGAATTTTTATTTTCCGGAACAAAAAAAATTGCGTTGTAATTTCAAATGCTCTAAGCGTGTTTCTTCTAAAACATAAGCATGTTCAAGTGAAAAAGGAGTTTTTTTTCAGGGCTGCAGTGTCTAATATAGACTAACGAAAAGATTTGGCATTATATACCGTTACATTATAATACAAACATAAGTTTGCTGGCGATGTTTAGAATTCGGCGTGTTTGCTGTTCTTGACTCTGAATAAATTTCAACACGGGATTAAGATGAAAAAGGAACATTAGTTTAATAATTTATGTCGCTATTTTTTATCAGTTTATAAATCTATACAATATGCCTAAAATTTAGAAGTATTGTTCTCGGCGAAAAATAAGGCCCCTCTTTCGATTTCAGTCTATAAACTTCGAATCTCAAACCACACCATTTGCACGTTTTTATAACACAAGGTCTACCACCAAAGTGACTCCACCTTTATCAAATTAGAGTGCTATCCGTCCCAATTCTCATGGAAAATTATCTTAACTCAAAATTTTATGGGTATTAGACAGTCTAGATGGTCTTTAAAAAGTTATTAAAAACCACCGTTAAACAGGGTTAAAGTTCGAATAAGTCCCCAAGACCTCACGGAAGTAATTGCACTCTCCAGATTGAAGAAGGTTTTTTTTATTCATTAGAATGGGAGAGAAATTAAGCTACTTATTAGAATTTTTATGTATTATACACATACACGCCCGCACGTACACACACACACACACTTATATATATATATATATATATATATATATATATATATATATATATATATATATATATATATATATATATATATATATAATAGGCATATGGTTGGAGGTACATGTGTGTATGTATGTGGAATTCAAACCAATTCCACTAGTAGCAGGCAGGAGATTTTTCCAGTAATTTTCCTCTTATCACAGCACATTCTGTGTTAAATAAAAATGAGACTGTGTCTGAGTTAAACTATCCTTCGTTTTCTTGAATTTTCATGTTAATAATAGCATTGTAGTTTATATAAATATTTCCTTTGAAACTCGTGAGGTTAAACCAATTTCTTTATAATTACATTTACAACTGCGGATATATTAGTATAATTTCGTTTTAAATTGACGAGAATGTTTAAAATAGCATGGAATTCAGAATTACTTATCAATTTGCATTTGTTGCATATTTCATACCACTTTTAGTTCCGGATATTTAATCATTTCATTCTAGAAGAACCTTTAAAGTTCAACGTAAACACGCAAGTTAAAAAATATTAAGTCAATTTTCCAAATACTTTGAACCATTAGCTGCGTATTGCATGCTAAATAAAATTTAATGACGCTATTATTTAAGCAGGATTATTTAAAAGCACAACTTGGCGATTTTTCTCCAAGAGCATACTCTGTTAACCGTATACATACTTTAATTTTCATTCATGTGAAAATCTATGAATGAGCAGTTTTATTGTACTATATGACGAATTTACATACATGATTGTCTGTTCGTGCTCACAAAGTTTAAGAGTAATGAACTCTTAAAGAAAAATAAAATGAGAAAAGTTTTTAGAATTCATTCATATCAACGAAAAGAAAATTTGTGTTTTTAATTTTCATTTTTTAGTGCAATTACGCTGTGTTGCAGAAAGCATGAAAATTAGTTGTAAGTCAGGATTGGTATAAATTTTGAAAGAAGTATAGATGATATACAGGTAGGTTGGTGATTACTAAAGTACTGTTTTGAGTATTAAGTATTATTTTTACTTCCCTGTACAAAGTAATGGAAGCATTGTAACTACGATACATTTCTCGATTAAGTGCTCAAATTTCAACAGAAATACTTAATTTGGACAAACCTAAATTTTTACCAGTTTTAGTGCTACGTCTGTAAATACATACAAGGAAACTTTTTTTTAAAATTGTAAATATCCATATTGAACATTAAGTAGTTTAATATTGCCGTATGTATGTATGTATTTCGCATAACTCAAGAATGGCAAGTGATAGAAAGTTGAAATTTTATATTTCGGACTTTTACAACATTGCGCACCTTTCCCTTGAATTGAAATCTGCCTTTTATAACGAAAAATTTCAACTTCACGCATATTTACGATTTGGGGACATAATTCAAAAACAATAAGCCTTTGAATGTCAAAATTTTGTATTTAGGACTGTTATGCCGTATAGTTGTACACATCTAATTTTGATTACAGTACACACTCTTATATAACTACATAACTCTATGCAGGTGTAGCAGTGTTTTTAAACAGTGAAACAATGCTTTTAAAGTAACTATTAAATAAAGTAAAAAAATCTATTATTTTCAGAAAATAATTTTGAATTTGTACTATTTATTACTTTTGGTAGGAAGTAAAGGAAATATCGTAATAGCAAAAAATTTCGTTTGGGAATGAAATGACTCAATATAACAAGTATTAACACTGCGAGTCTCCTCCAGATGGCAGTATAAAGCTCGCTTTCATACATGATGAATGACTTGAGAAATTAATTCTTTTACTCATGAAGAGAATGTGCAAACGATAAATCTGGGGATGCTTCATACGAAATTTAAAAAAAAGATATAATAAAAAACATGTACAACGATGTCATGTGGTATCCAGATCAGATTTTTTTTCTCCTATTTTAATTTTCTAAAATCATACAGCTGACTCACTTATCAATTTATTTTCCTTATTTTAGCATTTAAAAGAGAGTTACGTACTTAGCCGTTCTATATTAGGATATGTAGGCAATTTGGACTAAAAGAGTTATTCCACCGAATGATAATGATTTTTAGAATACGATGAAACCATCTATATTTTTTAAAAAGAATACAATTTGAGGTACGAAATGCAAAACTTATCAATTTATAATACTAATAAAATATTAATATATAATTTATTAAATCGTACAATACTATACATTTGTCTGTAATAGTATATATATATATATATATATATATATATATATATATATATATATGTGTGTGTGTTTATAAATATATGTGTATATATATATATATATATATATATATATATATATATATATATGTGTGTGTGTTTATAAATATATGTGTATATATATGTATATATGTATATATATATATATATATATATATATATATATATGAGGAAAAGTAAACTAGATTAGGAAGCTAATGTAGGGATTTTGTATAAAACCCCAACGATGCTCCGAGTAAATTCTGAGGGGTTTTCAAATCTTAAATCAAGGACAAAAAAGCCTACGTCTCTTAGCTTTCCCCTTTTTAACCCCTAACTTAAATTGACCACTGGGTATCTCGCCCTCGGAGAAGGGGGTCTAACCAATTATATTGACCTAACGGCTAATTTAGAAAATTCCCAAACAAAAAGGAGATCACGCTATCGGAGGTAGATTTTTCCTTGAGATTTTCAGAGATTTTGACTGAGAAGTTGATCCAGGTGTTAAGGACCTTTTACTTATAACTTCATGTTAGCTGACCTCTCAATTTCTCCTGCACCTAAAATGAAGTGGGAACCCGTCCTCCAACGTTCTCTTAATATAGGTCTTTGACTAAAACAGTGTCATTTTAATATGATATGACTGCATCCCACCCATCGTGAAATCCGTCTTGTTAAACACACACTCACATATATATATCTTACTGTGTGTATATATACATATTTATATATTTTATAATATAATACACTCATACATATACATTACAAAAATATACGTAAAATGCCTAAAATAACAGTAAAACCATGTAGAACTAAAAGTATGCATAATACAGTAGAACCATGATCTTTCGTTCCTGAATTCATCATTTGAATCATTTAATCCTTATTAAATTAAGGTTATTTTTCCGCATTCATCATTCTAGTGTTCTTCCCTTTTCCACTTATATTGGTGAAAAATTTGGTCCTGTCCCTATTTTTTTTTTCTGAAGTATCCTTTTTGTATACTTACGGGAACATAGTACCATTCGAGACTTAAAACCTTCATTATAAAAGCCTTTTTTCGATTCACCATAAAATAAAATGTTCTGTTTCTTGTAGAGTAAATTTTTTTCAGTATATTTCGTTATGCTCTAAATTAAAAAAAAATCGAGTTTGCTTATATTTAGTGGCATGTTTTTTAAAATGACAAAAATATAAACCAAATGAAAAAAAAATGAGATTTACTTACCTAGAAGATAATTTATGAACTATATATTTTATACACTAAATTTCTATTAAGTTAATTATCTCTTATATTTTATAGACGCAAAGCTTCAAAACTATCTGACATCTTAAAATTTAATGGGATAGGGAACTTTACATTCCGTTTATGAAAATTATTAACCTAAATTTATGAAACTTTGTATGCATATAGAATAAAAATGGCCTAACAATTAAAAACAATTAATAAGAATAATTATAATTGTAATAAAATAATTATAATTAGAAACGGATAAAAGTCATATTTAAATAATTTTTAGTATCAGATTTTTTTTTTAATTTCAGTTTGTTGAAATACTTTGTTGATTTTTAAAATGTTTCCTGCGAGCTAATATTTTCTTTTATTTTTGTGTTAATACTACTTATAACTATCTTTCGAAGACATCTGAGTATTCTTTTGTTTATAGATTGAAAAGTTAGTTTATTGAAAAGTTAGTTTTTTACGTTTGAACGTAGAATTTTCATAAACAAAATTTTGCTAAAACTTAAATTTAGTTTTATTAATAATAAATTAGAAAATTAAGTAAAAAATAAAGTAGAAATTTAAAACTAATACCAAGATTTATATTCATATATATTAAAAATGTTTGGTAAACATCATTTATGAATCTATGAAAAATTATGTTTCAACGAGCATTTTACAAATTAACAAAAGTTAGAGAGTTTAAAGTTAGATTTATTACAATAAATTATATAAAAATGTTAAAAAATTTATAAAAAATTGTGTGATTAATTTAGTTATACTTAAAATTACACACGTACAAATTTTCGAAATTCGAAGCTAATAATATAAAAACATTTTTTAATGTACATCATTCACTTAAAAAAGTAAAACTGCTAAGATATTGAATATTTAAAATAATAGCTCTTATCATTAGCCACGTATAAATATAACTGAAGTTCATAGAATAAAAATATTATTATCTTTTATTTAATGTGATAAATTAGTTTCTAATTTATGTATTTTACAAGCTATTTTGTGGATTTCTATTTTTTTAACTCGGTGTATATATCTGTGCTTTTAAAACTGATTGCTTAATACAGCAAAACTAATTAAATTTTTAAAGTTTAAACCTTATTAATGATCTTAATAGTCTTGGAAAGATTTTATTGGAAACTGGACATAACCTTTTACTTATTCTGAACCTGTAAATAAGCTGTTATAAGGCAGATGCTTCAGATCGAAAGGTAGCATGCCCTATCAAGAGAACTGGGGAAATAAGTTGTTTTGCGTTGATAAGAACGTGTCAAGGTCACGTGGACGACAAAGACTTTCCTAGGCCACCAGAGGATTAATAACCTAACAACTATTGGGACATTGACGGAGGAAGGTGGGTGCTACTCTGCAAACTCTGATGGGGTTGCATGAAGTTGTCGGTTTTGTATTAAATGCATACTTTATTCACCATCTCTTGTTTCGAAGTTAATGTTAAGTCAGTGAAGAAGCAAATCAATATTATAAATTCCTTTTTGAACATAGTTAAAAATTTTTTAATAGCGTTTGATGAGATCGAGACTGAATATTATACTTTAATACTTCTTATACTTATCTTGGTTCAATTTAAAGAATTTCGTAAAAAATAGAAATACAATAATAAATTAGAATAAAATGCGTTATTCGTTTGATAAAATTAACTTGTTTTATTTTCGATATTGTTTATGTTGCTGTTTTAATATAAATTCTATTATTAATTTTAAAGTAAAGTTTATTTCCATTTAGTATTTACATTTATCCAGACCGAAAGCTGGGCAGTAAAGTGGCTAGTTGTATTGGTAATAATGTTATGTATTAGATACTATTACTATGAAAAAAGATTTATATACATTAAACTGGTATCAATGTACATTAAATCTGCTAATTCATAAAGAAAAGTATCTTACTTTTTTTATCCATGAGACATTGTTTAAAAAATAATTAATATTTTGACATCTTTAATTACCAATATTATGAAAAAATGACTTTCTCGATGCATTTCATATTATATTTTAGCTTTCACTGGACATGAGATTACAAGTTTAAAACCTTGCATAGCGTACCATAATACCTTGCTACGCCACTGAGTGAGTTTACAGGAGTAGAGGACTTATACACAAACCAAAATCAAGATCATAAGGACGGTCGGGCGGGGTTAGAGAAAGGCATTATCGAGATTTTCGCCTATCCAAACTTAAAATAATTTAAACACGTGCACAATGACAGTTACAACGTATAGACTGAGAGTTATATTGTACTTGCAGAAGTAGAAGAGATAAAACGCTCATTCTTTAAAGTCAATCGATCGACAAAGCAGATATGAATAACAGATTTTTTTAAATATTAAGTATAAGTCATGATTTACCAAATTAGAACAGCATACGAACTTTTGCTAAAATTTAAACCTTTTATATACGCGTACAGTGAGAGTAATAGTGTGCTTGTTGAGGTAGAAGCTCATTATTTGCTGTCAATTGACCAACTTGTGCAAACAAGGTATCAATTACAAAATGTTTTTTAAAGTATCAGTCTAAATGTAAGCTACAGCCTGTAAAATGTAAAATGCTTCCATTTAATGTTATAAATTATTCATTTAAATATAAACACACGTTATGCTGAATTTCTACATCAATTTTCTTCATCTATCGTTTTTCATTTTCGTCTCCTTGGATACGATGGATTGAGATATCACTGCATTTATTCTAATATAATTCCATGAAGAATTATCAAGCGGTTTTAAGGTAGGTAATTGAGTTAAGATCATAAAGTGGCTTCGAACATTTGCTTCGAAAGGTGCAAATATTCTTTTCCACGTGTCTCAGACTAGCAGCTTTCCCCACTTTAAAGAGTTCTCTACTCGCTGACATCGATCGGAGAGGTCGAGTGTAAGTGTCGTAACTCGCAAATTGAACAATTTGGCGCGATTTTCATGACTGCCTACATGAGGATTGAATGAATCTACTATGATTTCGAAGTTGAGTGCGAAGGGAAACGTCCTTCCGCATAGTTTAGAAACCGCCATCTCTTTTGAATTATGCTTTCGAGCTCGAGCTTTCTTCCTCTTTTATTATACTTTCGTTCACGCTCAGGCATTCAGAAAAAATTTCGACACCTCCGAACTAAAATTTAAATGAAAAAATACCAACAGTTTTTTTAAGAGAAAAAATAACCTATCTTTAAAAATGTGAATTTTAAAGAAACTTTTTATCTGATAGAATGAAGTATTAGAAAAGTTTTTTTTAATTAAGTCATAAGTAATAAATAGATTGGAACTGAGTTTATGATTAAAATTGTATAGCAAACGTTTAACTTTAAAATGTTTTTTCTCAATAGTATTATTTGAACCTTGCTCAAAACTCTTAATATTAAGAAATATAGAATTTATTTTGGTATTTGTGTATATGATAATGTAGTATTGGTAATATTTACTTATTTTAATATTTTAAGTGCTCTTAATATTTTTTTAACATTCGTTTTAAGATCTATCCCAATTTTTTCCTTTTTCAATACAACAAACTGAAAAATTTATTTTATGCAAGTTATAATGAATATTTTAGGTGTAAGTTATAAAGTTACCTTTTGAGAACACATTTTAAAACTTAAGCTTATATGTACGATAATTTCTGTAAAAATGTGTCCACAGTTCATTCATATCAAAATTGCATTTTAGAAAACTATATTGTTTTAATTATTGTCTTATATTGTATTTATTTGTATATAAAAAGTTCTAATGCACACTCATTTTTTCTATTTATATATAATAGTTGATTAAGTTTAGTACAATTCACCCTGAAAAACTTGTTTACATATTAATAAAATATAAGAATAGTAACAATGGAGAGAAATATGTTAAAAAATCGTAATGAGTTTGTTGTCTCCCAAAAGAGGCATTTGGTGATATTTTTAAATAAAACAAGAAATGAAACTCTTCTAAACAGTTTGCTTCAATAATACTTTGAATTTCACTTTTTCTTAAATTAAGTTTTTAAATAAAAGGCAAATTCCATTCTAGTGAGGGAACAGAAGTTTTTGTTATCTTTGCCATACCGATCATGCTATGTATTAACTTCCTTCGCGCAATTTACTGCCAGAAGATCTTGTAATCTCTAGACCTGGACGAATGGTATTTTGTTTTGATAGCTTCTAGAGTCGCAGATTAATGTGGAATGTAGAGACATTTGAAAGGAAAGTAATCGTGTTCTTATTTCACAACAAGCAAGCGGTATGTCAAGTTTTCGCCACGGTTTTGTGGGCAGCAAGTCTCCTAAAAGAAGAATTTGCTTTAGAATTGATACTTCCCGATATATAAGGAAACCTTGATAAAAAACAGATGAAGTTGAAAAGCATTATCGCTATATTTGCATAGGTTTTGAATGACGTATATCCGCACGCAGTCTTTCCTGGAAATCAACTTACCACCGTCATAGGTTTTTATGCCCAATCGCTGGCAGTTTCGGTTTTCTGCTGCGTTTTATGCTCGTGGCATTTGTTCTCTTTCCGGCTCCGGAAAATTTAATTGCGTCGCTAGCTTAAAGCTAAAACCTCGTATGCGGGAATTTTTCCAAATATTCGTTATAAATACGATGGTTAGAAAGAAGTTGCGAGTCAAAGAAGCATTTCAAATTGGGCTTCATCCAGACTGAGTGGGTACTTCGTAAAACAAAATTCAAAACAAAAAAATTGTTTCTTTTGAATAAAGCGTGTTAAATTACAGTTTCTCAATTTTGAAAGAATATATATTAAATTTCAGAATGAAAATTATTGAAGTATAAACACACATTTTGCACTCCTAACTCAAAGATAATCATTTAAAATACTTGAGAAAGACACGTAATATATTCCTTTTCTAGTAAAATAAGTGCAAACTTTTGTCTACCATTCACTTTGTTTTTAATGTTTGAAACCAAATATGCTTATACGACAAAATCCTTGTTTTTAATTTGAACCACAATTATAAAAAAAATGACAATATTTTTTTAAACTATCAGAGACCTATCAATCTTAGTATGAAGGCTCTCATCGGAACTTCAAAATTAAAATAGTTTGTCCTCTAAAATACATTTTATATTAAACTTTCAAAATGTAAATAGGGGCCTTATGCATACCTCACCAGCTTGTTAGCTCTCTTATATGGAAATAAATCTTAAAAGCTTGTGACTTTTTACAGCTTTTCTGTAATATTATTTAAATATCCTATAGATAAAAAAAAATGATTTAAGTATAAGACATGCTTTTGTCACTTAAAACATTGTAAAGGTTATTTTGAATATTAATAGAAGAATTGTTTAATTACATTTTTATGCTATACGTAGCATCTTTTCCTTTTAATTTCGCTAGTGTAATAAAGATCTCATGTACGATTTGAATTTGATGTTTTTCATTACAGTAAATGCTAAATAGATGATTTTCGAGACATTGTCTTCAGCTGCATTCCCTTTGAGAAAGAATTATACTTTTTTTCCGCATGGCAATCTTGGATCGTCTTGTACACTAGGAGATAACGTGTGACCTTGAGGCCTCATGAAGCCTTCATAAAAGTTAGTTCTTGTATTAATATTTAACAATAACGATTACGATAATTTTAAAATTATATAGAGTTAATAATATTGTTGAAATTTAAATTTAGTGGTATTTTTGCTGTGTTATTTTTAAAACTTAATATTATAATTTTTTACTGTATTTCTTTACAATGTGAATTTTTAAATACTACTTATTTTTATTTGAACTGGTATTTGAATGTCTAGTTCTGAATGAAAACAATAAAAATATTAATGTTTTAAGAAGTTATTACCCTTATATGAATATAATAGTTATGTTGTAATATTATTTAAAGTATGTAAACTAGGAACTAATATTTTATATCAAATAAAAGCTAATTATCGTTTTTATTCTGTGAACCTCAAACATCTTAATACAAGCGACGTATTTTATTTTACAGCATGATAAAGGCAAACAAGTTCAAATTTTCAATTAAGTTTTTAATTTTAATGTCAGATAACTTAAAAGCTTTACGTTCACAGAAACATAAAGATTTTTTTTCTTACATAACTAGATAGAGAAACTATGTTTCTAATACATATATTTCATACGTTATCTTGCGGAAAGTAAACTTCCAGTTTTTTTTTTTTTTGTATACTTATTTATGTTATTATAAAAATATACTACTTAAAATTACTAAACTAAATAATCTTTTAAAGTTATTAAAAGTTAGTATTAGTATCTAACTTGTAAAAAATTTATTCTCATAAAAAATACGCACCAAAGGATAAAAATTAAAATCCACATAACCGCAAAAAAATTAGTAAATTAGGAACTGATTTTTTGTATTAAATAGAAGTTAATTATCTTTTCTTTCGGTAAACAAAATTTTTTAAAAATTTATTATTATTATTATTATTATTATTATTATTATTATTTTGCAAGTTTTGAATTTTTTAAGAGTTTATTTCTTTTAGTTTTAATGTCAGATACCTTTAAAGCTTTAACTTTAAAGAAATAAAAATGCATTTATCTTTAATTTTATATAAATATTGTTTCTAATGTAATTAAAAACGTTATTCTGTGGGTTATTAAACTTAACTTTTTCATTCAATGAACATATTTCATGCTATTTTTAAAAATATACTTCTTGAAATATCAAAACTAAATAGTTGTTTTAATTTACAGTATTATCAAGTAATAAATTCATTCTAAAAGGAGCAGAAATTTTTATTTTATGATGAGTTGAAAAGAAAAAAAAAGCTGTTATGATGAAGATTTTAAGTCTCGAAAGGTAATTTTCCCATTTAATATTAAAATTTTTTTCTCATAATCTACCATCTTTTTTTTTTAAACTTTTATTATTTCCAAGAGGGAAAAATATATTTTTGTTTTTGTCTTTCTCTAATAAAAAATTTTACTAAAAGTAAAGATGATAATGAATGATAAGCATTGTCCTTCAAGGTTATCTTTTAAACATAGTTAGTAGATCTGATATCAACACCAAAAGTTTTACGACAGATAAGGAGGAAATAAATTCAATTTTAATCATTTTCTTGATAATAAAATTCACTGTTATTTCTGAGTACATTACAAAGTTGTTTAAATAATATGAAACGTGGGATGCAAAGCACTGTAATCCTAAGTCAATGCTGCTTAGCATTAAGCATACTTTATCAAGCAGTATCTGAAATTTAGATAAAGTACAAGGAATGCCTTTGATAACAAACTGCCAATAGAGATAAGCTTGTTTCTTAGGACCTTTGTCAAAAGAATGCATATAAGTAAGAAGTTAAAAAAGGATAAAACCAGAAAGAAATGCTACTTTTGGAGTTAATTAACGAAAGTAGTCATTTTTGGAAGAAAATAATCCACTCAAGAGCCATTGTTGGGAATTTAAGAATGTTTCGAATAAAGTAACGAATATATTAGGACTAATTATTTACATAAAAAGGTAGAAAACTTGTTTCATATTAATTTGTAAAAATGATTTATTCTTGCATTAATTCATATTTGAAATTGAATCAATGCAATATAAACTGCTTTTTAAGTAGTAAATAATATTTATGAAATCCAAAAATTTCAAACGTACAGGAAATCAGCACATATATATAATTTCAAATTACGTATATATACATTTTTCAGTACAAGGTGTTATTAACAAGCCGGATGAATTTTAACATATAACAAAAGTCCACTTAAGTATAAAGTATTTGTGAAGGCGAATTATACATTCCACAAATAGAATGCATTCTTTAAATTAGGCCAAAAGTTAAAGAGAGAATGATATTAAAGTTTTATATTTGAATAATTTGTAAGAAAGGAAAGTAGGCAGAATATATCTTATGATCATGGAACAAAATTTCGCTTTAATACTTGTCATGTTCAATTTTTCTAAAGAAACTTGGAAATAAGTCTGCCAAAAAGGATATGGAAAGTCTGTAGCAGAGGCGGAATTTTTTTTTTTACCATTGTGGCCACATTTATTTTTATTCCAAAATATGTTTGTGTTTATATAAGAGTAATAACTTGTTATAACAAACCTCAATTAGTTTTAATAAATTAGTATGCATTTAAATACCATTTAAAATAAAAATAATAAAATATAAGTAGTTTTAAATATATTTATGTCTCTATAAAGAAATACTATAAAAACTATAATATCAAGTTATAAAAAAGTAACAAATTAACAATACAATTAGTTCTACCAGTTTTCAAGTTGTTATATTACATATAATTATATATTTATCAATACAAGAACTAGCTTTTATGAATATTTCACAAAAAACTGACAGGGGTCACACGTATCCTATCTGCGGGATAATATAACCGGAGGTTTTTCTATAATGTAAAACATGAAGACTAAAAAAATATATAAGAGCATTACTTTAAAATAAAGAAAATTATTTCATTTTTAAGAAAAAATTTTCTCAAAGAATGCTAGTTACTGAACAGTTTATGAGATTTAAAAGAATTTAGCATTTCACACCTGTAATCTATGATCTAAAGTAGGATTCCGCACGTCTCGACTCTCTACAAAGGCTTTTTGGGCTCTTCGGGTTTCTCCTGCTTTGTATTGTATCTATATCATAGCAGTCTTGCACTTTTTACGTTTCCATTCCTCCATAAAAATCCATGTATACATAAATATCCACACATGAGCCCACCCAACATCTTCACCAAGGGAATCTACATTAAGGATAACGGCTGGCTGAATGCAAGATCAACTGTTAATTTTATATGAAAATGAGATGGGTTACGTATTCGGCTAATAAGTCAATTTAATTATTAGGGAAAAATTAAATTACAAAATAGATTACTTTCCGCGTTATTGATCTTGAAATAATTTCACGAAGCTTGAAGCTTAATTCCAACATTATTATATTTAACATTCGTTGTTCAATTATTTAACATTAATGGAGCTACAAAAATAAAAATCTTTAATAAGTCATAGTGTTTAAAAAATGGAAGACGTTCCTGAGTATAAAACTTTATTTCAAGAATATAAAAAGACTAATTTGATAATTACAGCCTTGATCATAACCGTTATTAGGGTTAGGGGAACGTACATGCGTAAATATAATTGGATCTCTGATTACTTCTTTATCTTATTTCAATGAAAATTTGGCTTTCTCTAGAGACAGATTCTAACGACTCCTGTTTAAAGAAAGCATGTCAGGCTCAAAGACTAATACGTGACAAATATAGTAGTTCTAAATTTATGTGAACCGGAATAAAATAAGCTTTAATTTTTATATAAGTGTGTGCTTTTTTATCGAACAGTAGTGTGGGAAAAATTAAATTATATTAAAATGATTAAGTTATGAAAGGGCAAAATAGGACAATAAAACTTATACTTTCTTCCTGATACTTGGCATTTCTTCTCTGCCACCATTCATCCTACTACAGGAAAAACCTTGTCCGCGTTATTATTCTCAAATATGACACAAGACGAACGTCAATAATTTTGAATCTGATAGGAAACTTATTTCCATTCATAAGTATTCAAAACTGCTCGAACCGTTAAGTATTTCCAAACATGGAAATAATTTCGTACATGAAATTTTGAGTATCTTTAGCCTGACAGGAAAATAATCGTAAACTTTACTTAATTTTTCCTTGAAATCTGGATCTCGATTACCTTTATTTACATATAATTACGTACTCATTCGATGTTTACCCACAGAATCAAATAAAACAAAGAAAAATTGTCTTCTAAAGATTTAAAAAAATTGCAAACCCTGTTTCAAATTCATCTCTATAGCTTATCAGTTTTTCTGTTTTTCTTATTTTTCCGCATACATGGGTTGTAACATTCCTAACTCGTTGACAAATTTCCTGTAGATAGTAAAGACAAATTAAGGTTAAAGACGGAAAGAATTATGGAAAAGCCAATTTCTTCTCAAATGCGTTCTTTAAGTCCCCATGGACTTCCTCAAGAAAATTAAAAAAAAAATGCATGGGGGAAACCCTTAAATTTTGAATTGACATCCGCCATCTTGGATTTTATCCAAATCCGTTGTAGCTTCTTTACAATGGCCAATAATAGGGAGAATAGTAGCTTTAATACAATTCAGTTTTTCAAGTAAAACACATTACTACAAAAAAAGTCTAAAATATATGTTAATATCACTTAACTAAAATAAAAAAAGTTTTAAAAACATCATTTTTTTCACTAGGCTATCCTACTGGGTTTAAAATATTTGTTTTGGTGAAAGATTATGAGTACTTCAAAGACTATAATGCTAGTTTTCCAAAATAGTTTTTCTTTCCTCTTTACGATCTATTAAACTGAAGTTATGACATTCTTTTTTATCAGCAAAACGGAAAAACCAAAAGTTACAATTTAAATTAATTTTATTTGTAAAAAACCTTAAATTTAAGACCACATACAGGAAAAAATCTGATTGAAATAAAAGAAGGCTAAACTTTTAAAGCTAGAGATTTTTAAATGGTTGCAATAAACAATTGTAAAATATTTTTGTAACAAAAACTTGTAATGCATTAAGGGAGAAACTGCTTGGATGATTTACTGCTCTGGAATAACGTGGTCAAAAACGTGATAA
Organism: Pardosa pseudoannulata; assembly: GCA_032207245.1. Lineage (NCBI taxonomy): Eukaryota > Metazoa > Arthropoda > Arachnida > Araneae > Lycosidae > Pardosa > Pardosa pseudoannulata. The sequence continues at coordinate 184,935,788 of CM063498.1, forward strand.
GTAACTTGATAAGTAACGTGATAAGTTTGCTACATTAATATGAAATGTATAACATATAATAGTCATAATATTGTGGGTATAATAAATTTAAAAAATATTTTAAAAGTAGATTTTGATAAATTACAGAGAAAATTTATAAAAATATGTGTAATTTAAAAGAAAAAGTTGAAATGTTGTATTTTATGGTGAATGTCTCTTAAAAATTTGAATATAGGTTTTAGATCTAGTTTCATTATACTCTTGTATGTCTGAGACGAGTATATGTATTACCTCAAAACTAATATTGGATCAATTTATTTTGTCTCAGCTTTATCTAACAGTATATGAAAATATCTACGCAAATTTAACGAGTGTGCGTGAAAGCCCAAAACCTGAAAAACGAAGATGACAAACATCATTGCAAGAAAATTTACAATTTAGTAATGATATTTAAATTAATTATTTTGCTATATATCGTTATATACGGTGCGTCGCAAAAATATTTTTTCTATCGAGTTTGACATCCTTGGTCTATTGTAGTTCTTCGCAACTGTTTATCTTAACATTTTCTCGACCATCCCGAGATACACCACAAATAATAGCAAAAAAATACAAAAATTACATTAACATGTATATGTTTTTATTTTATCCATACACGCAACACAATAGCTCTGTGTATCGATATTTATTTAATGTTTTATAAACGGCTACGTGAAGGTATACAACCAAAAGTGAACATAATCAGCTTTAGATTACAATTAAATAAGATTTCTTTTTTTAAATAAAATTTAATATTTAATTTTTAGTAAAATTTAATATTTGCTTTCGATTGTTTATTTAATATTTTACATCTTGGGCATATACACCCACACGAGAATTTAAACCATAACTAATTCATGATATTTGAGCTTGTTTTAACGAAAATATGCATTTTATCTGTTCATCTATATTCGAAAATTTTCCTCTGAAATTCATGGAAAACACATTTTAAACTTTATCAATATGAAATACAATTGTTAAAATATGTAGCAAATGCTGTTATGTTAATCCTAAACCATTTTTGACTATTTCTACTTTTATACTTTTGTGTCTTAACAACGTTTGCTCTGTATATAAATTATTCAATATTTATTATTCTAAGGAAAAAAATGTGACCCGCACATTAGTATTCCGTGACCCAGCAGTTTTGAAACTCTGGTCAAAGGTTAGGCAGTCACCAGAAGCGGAGCGGATTGGATTTTAGCATAGTGGGATGACCGTGCGATTTGTAAACCGAGGTTTCCAGTTGAGGTGTGGACACCAGATACGAAATGGAGTTCTTTTTTGCAAGACGGCTTCGAAGGTCCGAATTCATTCTGCTTTGATTCGATCGCGGTCCGGTTTTGAAAGCTGACTCCACCAATCTTTTCTCCCTTTTCAGCACAAACAATGGCTAGTACACAATGTTTAAAACCTCTCAGCTTAACCTTACTCCATTCCACTCCGCATTTAGTTGCTACCAACACCCCTCTCCATTTTACCCAGCCTCACTGAACTTTGTGATGTTCAAATTCAATCCACTCCTCATCTAATGCCTGTCTAATCTAATGTAGGGGTCTCCAAATTACGCTCCAAACCAACCCTCAACCTTCCTCACTTTAAAACTGGCAAAAAGAGCCCTACCTATGGCAGATTTGTACTCATATCCGTGTCTTTATTTTTATTTGTTTCCTCTATAATACTGGCTTTCACTTGTAAATGTATATAGTTTAGTGGGCTGCTTTTATTTATCTTTTTTAGTAATGATCAAGTTTATTAGCGGAATACTCGATACTCGTTATGAAATAAAGTCTGATTGAACACAAAGCGGTAACATCTAGTTATTTACATAAAAAAAATCATGCTAAGAAGTTGTCTGAGACCTTTAAGTTACGAAAAGCAGGCTTTTGCTATGTAAGTATGCTGAGCTTGACAACTGAAAGGTATGAGGCCTGTATTACGCTTGTTTCCCCAAAAGCATTTCCTAATCTTCCACTATTGAGAATGGTCAATGAGATCTTTGTATCTATATCATGTAAACCATTGTGTAATTCAAGCTTTTGTCAGTATTTATCCCCAAAATTTTAATTTGATTACGAATTTATTTTGGTATTCGATCACAGGAAACCTTTTAGAGATGTTCCTGCCAAAAATAACGCTTTCTGTTTTATGTTCAGTGAGTTTTAAATCTATTTTACAACATTTATGTATTAAAATCTTTCCATAAAAGTTGCACCTTCAATTCCACTATATCATCAGCATAGTCTGGCCAACGTGTTTCAGATGTTTCATGAGCTTTTAGAATTGAATTTATATAGATATTACATGGTGATGGTTCCAAACAAGATCTCTGGGTAGCCCTTATTTAACACTTGTTTCTATTTTGAAATATCAACCACCGTCCTATTGCATAAATATATTATTAGGAGATAGTAATTTCAACACAAGTATTTATTTCAATCTAACTACAATCAAAGTAAAGAACAAGTAAAAAAACATGAATACAACAACCAAGTGATGCCACTATAAAAAAGTGAAATGCTAGTTATTTATTACTAGCACGTTTTTCATTCGCCGCAACATCCTCCCCACCCTGGTCAACCTCCAGGGGGATGACCAGCTGCACAGGTCGAGTAATAGTGCGTCCATTGGTGCGTAGTACACAAGTACGAACTTTCTTGTCGCGGCCAAGGATTAACTCCTCAACACGGGCCTTTTTCCAGGTGTGGTGAGGTCGAACATCTTCTTGTAGTAAGACAATATCCCCTTTCTGGATCTTATTTGTTTCAAATGGATTCCGCACTTGATGAAATGTACACAAGTCCATCAGATATTCCTTTTGCCATCTTTTCCAAAAGGAGTCCATCAAATGCTGACGATTTTTCCAAATACGATTTAAAGATGTTTCAGAATTTGTAGGGCTGGGAGGAATAGTAGTTAATTTCTTTCCTATGAGGAAGTGCGAGGGTGTTAAAGCTTTCTCAGTATCATCTTTGATTCCATATTCATGAACAATCGGTCTACTGTTAAGAGCGGCTTCAATATCGCATACTACAGTGATCAAACCAGCGTCACCCAAAAGAGCCTTACGTAAAGTTTTCCGAAGGCATTGCTTAATTGAGCCTATCATTCTTTCCCACCATCCTCCCCACTAAGCCGCTCGTGGGGCGATGAATTTCCATTTGATATTGTGGTGGGCATAGAATTGGTGTACCGTGGCAGAGGATATAGTATCTCACAATAATGTCAGCTCTTTGTTTGCGGCACAGAATGTTGTGGCATTATCAGTGTACACAGTATGAGGAAGTGAACGTCTAGAGACAAATCGTTGTAATGCCAGTAAGAAGACGTCAGTACGTATATGAGAAACTTATTCTAAGTGGATGGCTCGAGTTGTAGCACATGTAAAGATGACAATATAAGCTTTTGTAACGGAGTTATAATTATTAACGTAGCGTGGGCCAGCAAAATCAATTCCGGTAGTTTCGAATGGAGATGACTTTTGAATCCGCTCAGCTGGTAATGGGACTTCTATCTGTTTACTTCTCTTCTGTTTCAGTACTTTACATGGAAGACAAGTCATTATGACCTTTTTAATGGCTTGTATTGCTCTTTATTTCCAATTTTCTGAACGAAGCTGAGAAAGCACAATATAAACACCGAGATGATGCATTCGCAAATGTGTTTGGCGTATCAGTAGTCTTGTGAAATAGTGAGAACCTTCCAATAATATGGGATGTTTTTCAGCATGAGATAAATCAGAAAATTGTAATCGACCACCTAAATGTATGACATTGTTCTGGAAAAAAGGATTAAATTTGTTTTTCTTTGAGTTCTTAGGAAGTGGCTTTCCTGTCAACAGAGCTGCATATTCTAAAGGAAATGATTCTTTCTGAACGGTCTGTTTCCAATAAGTACGAGCTTCATTTAGTTCTGTAGTATGCAATTCACCAACTAACTTTTCCTGCTTCCTACAGTTGTGAAGGAAGCGAAAAATCCAAGATGTTACCCTCAACAATTTAAAGTTAGAACTATAGTTTCCAGCATTTTTGATTGGCTGAGTAGATGCGATGTGAAGGGTTTGAAACTTTTCTTTCTTTGCTTCTAAGTTATAACTGTAATCTTTAGAAATAGTATTTGAATCAGGCCAATATTCTTGAGATTTGACTAACCATGCAGGGCCGTTCCACCAAATTTCCAGATTTTTTAGTGCTGATGGTGAAACAACTCTAGAAAATTTATCAGCTGGATTGCATTTGCCAGGGCAATATCTCCATTGTGAAGCATTAGTATGGGAAACAATTTCTGTTACTCTGTTGCAAACAAAAGTCTTCCACTTGTTGGGATCACTACGTAACCAACCTAAAACAACTTGAGAATCACTCCATAATATTGCATTTGACGAACAGATATTGGTTTCAGAACAGAAATATTGCAGTAATCGTGCTCCCATCAGGGCCACTAAGAGCTCCAAACGAGGTAAAGTAACTTTTTATTCGCCGCAACATATATAGTATAATCTTTTTATAAGCATTTCTCAGACATTTAATAGCGTATTCAAACTTGCTTTTTTAAATACCCTCATTATATTAATATATATAACGGGAATATAAAGTTATGTTTAAACCCATTAAAAGTTTGAGTAATTATTTTATACACATTGTAAGGTTTTCACTTCTGATTAACAGTATTCAGTTTTACTAATTAAGTTCCAATGAATAATACAGAGATCACTCTGAAGTTTTTGAGATACTGTTTAATGATACAAGTTAAACCTACTAAATTTTAGGAGTGTTAAATGTAATCCCAACATCAATGAACTTTTTATGTTCAAACTTTCCAAAGAAATACCTCAAGCCGTCCATTTCTTGGAATTGATTCAAAATATGCATTTATAGCCTCCTCAATCTCATCTTCGGAATGAAAACGGCGATCAAGTAAATTTTTCTTTCGATTAAAAAATAGTCACACATAAAAAGATCGCTAAAATAAGCTTAATGCCCCCGTCCCCCAAAAAAAAGATTACCGTGGGCTCCACTTAATGTGATCAGTTTAGGACACCGTGATTTTGATAACAATAACCGATTGATAACAATCATCGATACACAAAATTAGATAAATTACCCCCCCCCTTTGATTCACACTTACTACATTTTAAAATAAAATGAAAAACTCACCTTATATTTATAAACTGTATATTATACTTTAAGACATAAGAATTGTTTACATAATAAAAATAATTGATCAATTATTGACTGTCTACAATTATTTCTAAGAAGCTCATTGATAAATCGTTCGTAATCATAATATGTTTTAAAGTCATCGGAGCGGTGTTGTACTCCACGTTTCAATACTTTCAATGCAATTCAGAAGCTGAGAAATGTTTAACTGCGCTGTAGCATTGCACTGACTTATATTTGGTAACTTGTCATAACGATTTAAAATTTCGATTTTTAGTTTTAATGTTAAATCATTTCGCTTTCTGGCTTCCATATCGAGAAACTGCACGTAAACGATTAAGGCATAAAATGTGTATACGCTCCTTCTCAGTTCCGAATAGAATTTGTTGCCTTCTGATTATCTGATAACTATTGACCACCAGCAGGGTGTGCGTATTTCTGATAAATTTCAGGAACGTGTAAATCCCACTCCGTTGTTTTTTCTCATTTTCCCTAGGTGGAAGAGGGAGAATTCTCGGAAATTAAAACAAGAACGAAGGGAAAAAAAGAATGGGTTCCTTCTGAATTCATTGTGAATATTCCTTTGCCAGTTAAAATGAGGTTCGAAAACTGATAACATTAACTGATGTAACGATCACATAAAGTGATAATTTTAGAATACAGATGATCAGAGAAAATCGGGATTGTGATTTCGATAACAATAAGCGATTGATAACATTAACCGCAATCAAGCGGAGTTCACTGTAGTAACTCTCTTCAGTACTTTGACGGTGGAACATCAAGGTCTTAGAAGGCAACCTTCGCTGAGAAAGTCCATTTTGCTCTCCGTGATAATCGCGGAATAAGAATTCAAATATGATCTTAGATGGTAGACTTCGCTTAGAAAAGACTCATTTCCGGACATTTTACTTTGACTCCACAGCACTTTATTAACTGTCTGATAAAATTCCTCGTTCTCCTTTTTCTAAACTCTTTTCGTCTTTTTTACACCTTCTTTAGGTACAGAGACACATGATTGACCAGGGTCATGTCTAAACGATCCAGACCCGTCCCCCAGTTCATCGCCTTTCTTCTTCAAGATTTTAGGTATGACAAAAATCTGTATAAAATATCTCCGTTTTTCTGCCATCTTTTGTAATTTGAAAGAAACTCCATGTGCTTCAATACTATGCGATCTTGATTTGTTTCTTATTTAAAAAAATTAACATTGTGAATAATGTATAATCTTTTAATTGAAAAACATTTTTGTAATAGAGAAAGACAATTAATATTATATTATAACAGACAGTTAAGCTTGTAAATACGCTAATCGACATAATTACATTTAAAATATTTAATTACATTTTACTGTCTTACTGATAGGAATATAATAATTACTTTTTTTATTTTCTGTAATACAATATAATGTATATAAACACTGCCGAACATAACTCAAAAAACAATTTTTCGTTAAAAGTTTAAATTTTGCATTTAAGATTGTTGTTACATCCAGTTGTGTACCGTTATTTTAAATTGAAATCGGTAGTCTATATAACGAAAAATCACAATAAAATGAATATTAATATTACCAGTGTGCACCAAATAACTATACTTGAACTGTACTCGTTGCTGAATTTTATTGCATAGGTTTTTGATGTTATTAAGAGGTAATATTTTAGCTGTTGTCTTCTTTATTAAAGAATCGGTGAATCATATTTATCATTCAAATAAAACAAGTTTAAATGAAATGCAAACTGAAATGTAGGTCTACAAAAAAGTCATACGGTTTCTAGATAAGATTTATTTTTAACTGACATTGAAAAGCTATTTCTATTTAGAATTTAACTTAATTAAACATATTATTTAAAGTATGATTAGAGACACAAAAGATGTTTAGATTATTAAAAACTTTAGACAACTTTAGTCTCTGATTGACACAGAACATATCCTATCTTCAATTTCATTATCTGTCAACCTTAATATACATCCTGTTAAATTCTGCGTTGCTTACCCGGAATCATGACGACAATTGAAACTAGAATTAATTTAATGCTAGTTAAAGGATGACGTCAAGGAGGAAAACATACACCAGTGTAAGTTCGCTCATGACGTATCTTTCAGGATTGTCTTCCAGATAATTCCATTTTTCTATAAGTTTCAGTGACCTTAGACCTCGAATGAAAGTAAAACAGATGCCAAATAATGAATTATTTAGTACAAAAGAGAGCAGTTATTTCAAAATAGCTTTGAAAGATCCTTTATTAGATAATAACTGAGATATAACGTAAGCAGTACGAAAATTTACTTCGGTGTCTGACGTCGATTCACTATATATAATTAAAATTTAATACGAGGTAATGGTACATATTTTAAACCGCATGAAACATCACTGTAAACTATACCAAGCATTTCTTTGTGAGGGGCGAAAACGTTGAAGAGTAATTAAAAAATGCATAAACATGAATTAATTTTTTTATATTATATTTTGTATAAAATTTGTACTTAATTTGCTGTCTTGTTAGCTCTCGTGTAATAAAAATTTGACTGAGAAGCTTCAAACTTAATTAGCTTTTAACACTAAAACGTCCGTTGAACTCATTTAGACTTCAACTGATAAATACGAATAAATATACTATATTATATATATATACGTATATAAATACGCATATATATATATATACTATATACATAGTATAGGGACAATTATGTAGTAGCTATACGGCATATAATAAATTATATTTAAATATTTTATTACTTTCAAATAATCTGGATATAACACTAGAATATAAAAGTGATATTCATAACTTTAGGATATAAGTGTATATATGTGGGTTTATATGTGTTTGTGCATGCATATTTATCTTCATATATACAAAGTTTATCACATTAATGTAACCACTTTTCAAAATCCAGGATAACCACTTTTCTCAGAGCGAAACGCTGTGAGATGTGCAGAAAGATAGTTAGATTCTTAAAGATGTTTACTGGGATGTTGAGCCATGCCGATTTCAGTGCCGTGGCCAGCTGCGCTAGGTTACGAGGTGAATATCCGGGATGCGATCAACCCGATAGAGGTGTCTCACAGATTCTGGAGTGGGTTTAAATCCGGGCAATTTGCTGGCCAAGAAAGTACGATAAACTCCTCCTGGGGCTCTTCGAACCACGCATCTACACTGCGAGTTTCATGACACGTCGCATTGTCTGGCTATTAAATACCATCCTCCTATGGAAAAACAATTCGCATGTAGAAGTGAACATGGTTCGCAAGGATAGATGCATACTTGTGTTGATCCACCGTGCCATCGACAATGATGAGTGAACCCAGAGAATACCATGAACATTCCCCAGACCATAATGCTCCCTCCTCCAGCTTGGATCTTTTCGGCAATTGTCGCTGGGTGTTTGCTTTCAGACACTTCACGACGTATATGCGAACGTGCTTCTGTCCAATAGAGCATCAAACGTGATAAAACGGAAAAGCCAGGAAGTCCAGTTGCGGTACTGCCGTGCAAATTCCACCCTTCATTGCCAATGAACAACAGTCAATGTAGGTGCATTAACCAGGCGTCAGCGACGGAGTTCCATAAACATCAACGTTCGCTGAACCATCGTTGTGGAGACGCCGCAGATACCCCTTTGGATCATCTGGACAATCAGTTGCTCAATGGTTGTTGTGTCCGTCCGGAACACATCTCTCGTTCTTGCCACCTATTTGTACATTTAAAAAGTTGTTGATTTAGATTTTGGGTTTTATGAACAGTTTAATTAGACTTTTGGAAATGTTTTTTCTGCATGACTGCAAATGAATGCCCTTTTTAATTGAATATTTTTTGACACATTTCTGCGATTGGCTATTTAAAATATTTTATCTTAATTTTTTTATTTTTATATTTACTGGTTGTATTTGTTAAATCATTTTTGTAGTTGTTCTTTAGTGTAATATATAGCTCTTTTTTTAATTTATTTTTGTATTGAATTTTTTTGTTTTTAATTCTTAGTTTTTTTAGCAGATTTTTTTTATATAAAAATAATTTTAATTTTTTCTCATTTTTTTATTTTTTTAATATTATAATTAATTTTTAATGGAATTATTTAATTTTTAATAGCAGATTTTTTTTTAAATGATTTTTTGATTAGATTAGGAAAGAAGGTTAATGTTTTATATGAAGAAATGTTTGTAAATCTTGAGTAATATATTAATGTTGATATTTAGAATATTTTTTTTTTTTAATTAATTATTTTTTTTTTAAAAATATTTTTAATTTAAAAATTAAATTTTTATTCATTTTTTTTTTAAATTTTTATATTTTTAGCTTATATTATTATTTATTAGTTTTATTCACAATGAAAAAATAACTGTTTTATTCTGTAGCAGTGTCTAACATTTTAAAACTAAAAAATTAAAAAATTGCGAAATTAATATAAAAAATACTTTTATAATGCTAGAAAGTAAAAATGCATCGATCGTCTTAATGTAATGGAGGTTCAAAAAATATGTAAATGATAATTAACTTCTATTTGATATAAAAATTATATTCTATTTTATAAATCTCGTAAGATATTTTGTAATTAAATGGATTTCATTTTTTTTACTTGGTGTATAAATTTATCGTTTTTAAAACTTTATTGTTTTATATAACAAAATAAACTTATTTCTGAAAATTAGATCCATATTAATGATCTAGAAAAATTTTGTTCTGCTCAGAACAGAACATTTTATTTGACATTGAATCAAAAATTGGTTATATTGGTGACTTTTAAGATCGGAAACTATATCCTCTTAATGCAACTAAATTTTAATACAGTGTGACTCATCGGTTTTTTTTTTTTTTTTTTAATCTTTTTACAATTTTCTCTAAAATTTTCTTGTATATTTGAATTTTACTATAGTTTATCCTCTTTGTGGACTTTTTCTGCTCTTTTAAAAGTTGTATTGGATAATGTTATAATTTGACCTGAAATTAAATTAGAATAATATAAATAGTAATTTCGAAATGTTGACTTCGCTCGGTATTCTAGCTCAGTTGCTTTTGAAGAATATTTTCAAGTTAATGAGCGGTATAAGATTATTTATAAATTTGTGATGATTTTTTTCCCGTTCATTCAACGGAAATATCTTCTTTAAAATGTATAAAATTTTTCTAAGGGGAAGTAGTACCTTTCGGAAAAGGACATATTTTTTAATGGTTACTTTTTTTCTCAAACACAATTGCATCCGCCACAGTTTGTTGCAATCTCAAATACGCCCACGTCACAAACAATGAGTAGAACCTCTGACCTAGATGGTCGGTTTGAACCGGTTGAGTACTTAAGGAATATACTTTGATGAGCAACTTCCATCCTAAATCTTTCTCTTGCACAGCTAAACGCATCAAAATCATTTTACTCAAGAGAGAAAAATTCATTTACAAATTTATTAAAGACGTTATTAGCAACATTAAATCTCGTTGTAATAGACATAAAGAAGACAAAAAAATGCTACCTTTGGAAAACTTAATACTCTGTTTCTAGTTGTTTTTCCGAGAAATCTTTGTCTAAGACATGAGTATTATTTCAATGTTTGATGCTATAGTGAAATGCCATATTCATTTTTATTTTGTATTTACATGTTAAAAGATTCATATTACTGAAAAAAAAAATGAAATTCTATTTGCTGAAAATGCTAAAAATATTTCTTTAAAGTACTGGGTTCATACTCAGTTTGCAAGAGAAATAAAAGCCCTGTGGGTAGAAATTAGTTACTGAGACGTCATCATATCAATGTAGATTGAATTATTGCATTTTATATTGTTTTTATTCCATATCATTTTTGTGCAATGCTTTCTTTTTCTGGGCAATATACTTTTGTAAACTTTTTCAAATTTTACTGTTTATGCGTATTATAATGTAAACCTACATGATATAATAACAAAAGAAGTAAAACATTTATTCTGTTAACATAGTTCATACTCAATTGGCAGGATAAAAAAGAAACACTTTTTACACGACATTACAATCAAATTTAGTTATTACACTTCTTTATTTGTTTTATTCAAAATAATTTTTGAGTAATTCTTCGACTGATTCAGAGTTACCAAAGAAAACTTTTAATACACTTATTGCGTTTTCACATTTTGCTATTTACGTATATTATGTGAATTGAAAATACAGAATTACACATAGATTTATATTATAAAGTTGGTTATTCATTAATATTACATCAAAGTGTAGATTATAATAAAAGTTAAATGAAAACATACTGTATTAGCTATAAGCAGATATTATAATATGGATTTGGTATTAGTACTATTCTAAAAATACGTGATAATAATTATTCACCAGGAGGAAAAGTATTAAAAAACAATTTCATCTTAAACAAAGCTGTTTTAAATTTTTTTTTCTACATTGAAAAATAAAAGAGTTTTTGAAGCACTTCAATCACTATACGAAACCTGTTGAACCTCAGTTACATCAATTGGAGCAGTATATTTTATATATCAGGATAAAATCTGTTTTTATTTTCAAGTTTTCGGCATTTTTAAATTTAAAATGTCAAGTTCCTTTAAACTTTTATACTTAAATAAGAAAAGAATAGTTATCTTAAATTTAGTATAAAATTTTAGTTTCTAATATACATATTTCAAAAGTTTTCTTGGTAAATGAATCACTTTTTTCAGTTGGCATATATTTTTTAGATTATTTTTAAAAATATACTACTTGAGATGACAAAACTATGTAGTTCTTCTGAAATTACAGAGTTGTTAGAGAACCTCTAAGAAATTAGTTAAAAAAAAAAAAAAAAAAAAAAAAAAAAAAAAAAAAAAACACTTTTCATTTTAGGATTAATCGGAAAAGATTTTCATACTGAAGACTTTAAGTCTCAAAAGGTACTGTGTACCCTTACATAAACAATGTATTCATGTGATAGGCAATAATTAAGTAGGTGAAGAATAATCATTGCAGCATTTTAATTACAACATTAACAATATTCAATCATTCAAAGTTTTAACATCATTTTTGGATTCGAATTACGTTCTTTAAAAAACACAAGAATTAACTAAATTCCTTGGAACAGTTTTCAAAGAAAAGCAAAATGTACAAGTAGCACAAAAGTTTCAAAGAGGGCAGTAGGTCGTTTATTGATTTTAGATTAAACATTAGTCATTAGAGTGGGCCTTGCAAAATGGAAAAGTTTAAGCACCAGTATTCCTGATATAAGAATTTGGAATAGTATCTCGACACTATACCATCGACTTTAAAAAATTAATATCATGACAAAAAATATTCTATATCCAAACTAAAAAGCGTATTTACTACATGTATTGTTTACAATAGAATCTTCCTTTAAAGTTTTATTTTTACAGTTATAGCTTTTATAATACGGCTAATAGATAATGTGAATTATGTTAGCAATTTTGTTTTGAAATACACTTGATTAAATAACGATATAGTTTCTTTTAGATTAAAAGTTTTTCTACTTAAAAAATTTAGAAAAATTAAATCATTATTTTTGTTTATAGTTAATATTTAAAATATTTTTACTAGACTTCTCTAGAATCCATGTTCTTTGATTTTAACTAAGTTAGATGCAGATTTAACTTTGAGTGCGTTAAGATCTTTATTCTAATAAAACCCTTAAATAGAATTTTACTTGAGTAATATGAATCACCTTAACATATAAATACGAAACAAAAAGTAAAATGGCCTTTTATTGAGCACTGATAATCGAAATAGTATTAATATCTTAGACTTAAGATTTCCCGAAAAATAACTAGAAAGTGTAAATTTAGACTTCCAAATGTAGATTCCTGTCTTGTTTACGCCTACTATGACGAGATTTCATGTTCATAATGATGTCTATAATTAATCTATAAAAATGAATTTCTATTTCTTGGATAACATGATTTTGAAGCACTTCGATGTGCAATAGAAAGATTCTGAATTAAAGTTGCTCATTGAAAAAAATTTTAGTAAATACTCAATTGGTTTAATACGACAATATAGGTCAGGAATGCTCAGTATTTTTTGTAGCATGAGCAAATTTGAGATAGTAAAAAACAGCGGATGGAATCAAATTTAGAAAAAAATGTTCATTAAATAAAAGTATTATGTCCTCTTTATAACGTACATTTTGTAATATATATTTTCTATAATACATTACATACAGTACTATATTGATCTATTTTTTTTAATGTCCTTAGTCGCAATGTCCTCCACAGAGTTCTATCACGTTCAAAAGTTGTCTATGGAGATGGCAACGCAGGGGGGTCTTCTGCTTGATCCCTATTTCCTAAATTACTAGAACACACTTTGAGCTCAAAACCATTTTTCTATCCAGGCGGCACTCTTCGAATCGAATGACTCATCCTTTAGACCCAACTTGGGTTTTACCTATCATATTGGTTTCCTTTCGCACCATGTTAACCTATGCGGAAAGTAAAGTTCTCTCTGGCCACTTTGCATTCTAAGAATTCTTTTAACAAATTATACCAGGTGATGGAACAGCAAATTCTCTAAGATGCTGTCAATCTTAAAAAGTTTTGAAAAAAATTATATTTAATTTTAAGTTTCTCGCAACACATTTTGGTATGTTCTTTTCAAATGCAAATAATAACTTTTAGTAGACATTTGAGAAAAAGTTAGAGGAGGTGGTCTCCTATAGAATTTTAAGTTCTATATCGTGATATTAATTTTTTGAATAATTCTTAAAATGCAAGCCGACCAGAGGGAATTTTATTTTTCCCATAGATTAATATTGAATGGGAAGAATCTAATAGAGCAGGTACAGACCCTTCTTAAACCGAGTAGCCTCCAAGTCACGAGCTTAGCTTCTTCAAATGGCATTAGAAGCATTACAACATAAACAACCACACAAACTCTGTAGTATCATGCATCCAATTCTACCTGCCGAACGACGGCCGAATGGTACAGCGCTGATGTTCGGTATCGGAGTTCGCGGGTTCGAATCCCGCTAATGACATGGATGTTCGTAGCCGTTCAGAATTGGCTCGAAGCAGTAGGTCTCGGTTTCATTAGCCCTCGTGCGGCAAAACAGTAGACCTTTACGCTCCCAACCAAACCTGTCCTCTGTCTAAATTCCCTCCATACCACATAAAAGACCCGACTCAAGTCAAACGCATATCTGTCGTATCTCACCTTCTGTCCACAAACTTACGGAGATAAGCAAGATTTGGGTTTGGATTCGAAATCCACCAATGTCAGTAGCCACTCGGAATCGGCTTTAAGCAGTAGGTTCCGGCCTCATTAGCCCTCGTATTGCAAAAGTATACCGTAGCTCTCCAAACTAAACCCGAAACTTGCTTATCTCCGCAAGTTTGCGGGCGGAAGGTGTGATACGAGATATACGCTTTTGACTTGCCCAAAATCACCATACAAAAACTAGTGCTGGCTGGACTATAGCAATCATTTCTTATCTTTTCAAAAAATGTGTATTGTAAATTCAAGTTGTTCGTTTAAAATTAGCGAGATTTTCTCTTATTCACCTTTTTGTTCCGAATGGAACATCTGAGAATCAGAATTCGCTGTTATAATTACCATTAGTTTATGTTCATATAGATAATATATTTAATAGGAGCACTATAAAGCATCACGTGATTGTATCATGATACTATCCCCGTCGAGCGATCAATCCGGGAAAGTAAAGACTCAAATGAAGGTGATATATATTTCAAAATTCAAACTGATTGTTATATTATATTACACTAACAATATAATTTGTTTCCAAAATAAAACAACTCTTTATCGTAAAACAAAAAACTATTTATTTAAACTTAATTTTCATCATCAACTTAAGAGAGACAATTTAAAAAAAAATAAAAGAATTATGTTCGGTGATATTTGATGATTTATTCTTGCACAGACTAACGGAAAAGGTTTTTTTTTAAATTTTTTAAATGTATCAACAAATTAAAATATTAAATGATATAGATGTTTTATGCTTTTTCGAATGATAGAGCTGGTAGTTATGGAATAAGATTCACGTCTAAAAATTGAACCAAAGTCAAATTAATAAAATGAAATACATCAAGTAAACATGATCAAAAAGGAATAAAAATTTTGCCTGAAATCGTATTTTTCAGACAATGCAATTACGTTATCATATGAATTAAAAATTTTTAGTCATTTTAGCCCGAATTAAAAGAAAAATATATCAAATGGCAGCAAAATAGAGTATTAACTTTTATAAAATTTATATTTTAATAAATAACGTTCTATCTTCATACTTCTCAACCTCCAAATCATTTGGTGTTCCTAAAACATTCCCAGGTTAAATCTTAATCTCCATGCAAAATTCTCTCCAGAGCGGTCCAGCCATTCGTAAGTGCATGGTAAACATACGTCCACGCACACATACAAAGAATTTGATATATATAGACAAGTCCGTAAAATATAAGTCTTAAAAATGTTAATTTTTTAATCCCATATATAATGCAGAAAAAACTATTCTTTAGAAGAATTTTTTTCTTAAAAAATGAAATTTTCTTATTTTCAAAATAATGCACATATTTTTTTCTGTCTTCATTGCTTTACATAAGAGGATCCCAAAGCTCTGTGGATCCACACCACATTTCTAAAATAAAAAATATTCGAATCACCCCTCTCCATAATAGTTAATTATATCGAATATTGAAATATTGTTTCATATTTCTCTACCCGTTTTATTTGATTGTGTATCAATTAAGAAAACCAAAGTAGAAATTAATTAAAACGTTAACCAAATTTAGTAAAAAATGTTTATTAAAAACTTAAAATTAAACATAAAATATAATAAATAAAACAATGATGAAATGTTTAAGCTGGTGGAGATTGAAAAATTTATTGATGTTCATTTCCAGTTTCATTTTCATGATTCGTAATTCTCTACTCTCATTAATGTTCCTTTTCTTAGATATCAACTAGTTACTGCTCTATGTTCCCGGTCAACCAAATATCATGATGGAAATGCCATTAATATTTTTTGCTCTAACCGAAGGGTGGCCAAACGTAGAATTTATGTAGTAGAATTTATGAAATTTGTATATGAAAACATTATTAAATTTATTTTGGTAGATATAAGGATTGATTTATATGTACCATGTTTATCTTTATGGATATTGTTTATTATCCGCCCCCTTTAGACTCTTTTAACACCTACCCCCCCGCATTTGTCTTTGTACCTGCTACAGTCCCCATAGAAGACTTCTGCACCATCTGGTGAGGGAGGGAGACGCGGTACCGTCCCGTTGAGAATATATGCTTTTCATGATCGAAAGGAACCGATATATGTATATATATCCTACATGTAGCATCCCCTCACAATTCAGAAAAATTCTAATAAAATAATACTAAGTAACACTTAAGGTAAAAAAAAAGTTTTATTAAACCGGATATTCTTGTTAGACATGAACGAATGAAAATAGGGTCGGACCCCGTTATTACGAGCTTTGTGGAATCAAAGTTTTTGTGTTATATCCACATATCCAAAACGCTAAGAGAACTACTACATTTCCCAAAATATATAACTCAATAGTTTAGTGTTTTCAATGGTGATGTAATTGTAAAAATGATATTAATGATGATCTTTCAAGCATTGGCCGGATAATGGCCGATACGGTAGGGCATGTCAGTGTGAGAGCTCGAATCCTAATCGGCTTTAAGCCGTAAAACTCGATCTTATTTATCTTGATGTTTAAAATAATTACCACATCATTCCAACCCCAATTTATTGCTTGTTATTTAGATTTTTAAAAAATCCTTGTGTCATATTTTAATTCAATTTCTTTATTTCCCTTAAAATTTTCTTTTAGGAGTGCTGTATTGTGAGAACGGACTTTTGTAAGGGATCCAAGCATTCCACTTTTTTGGGTTGTTTTCTTTTTTAATAAATTAATCACTGGTAGGATCTACAGATAAGCTTTTTACCAGCAATGGAAGGATATTCCTTCTGAGTAATGCCGTATTCCAACCCAAAACCTACTTTAAGAGGACATAACAGCTTTCCAAACTTAAAATCTTCATTACAAAAGAGTTTTGGGTCCATCCTAAAAAGTTCTTCTTAGAATGAATTTTTTACATGCTCTTTAATAAAGTTTTAACTCAAAAAACTTATTTAATTTTGTAATTTCAAGTACTATATTTTTAAAATAAAAAAAAAAAAAAAAAAAAAAAACTTATGCGAAAATTTTTAAAAAATGAAATATACTTTACCCTCAAGAAAACTTTTGAAAATTAGGGAATAAATTTTTATATGAAATTGAAATAAATTATCTGTTTTGTTTTATAACCTAAAACTTTAAACACATCTGGCAATTAAAAATTTAAAAAATAACATTAATATTTATTTCCAGACTCAGGGCATTCTACATTTAATGTTCAAATAACTATTATTTTTTGTATAATCTTAACTCAAAACCTAGTAGATTGATTTAAAACATATAAAATCAATGAACATTTGACACTGGTCATGAAAATTATCTTTTAACGATGAGACCGCTGATGATTTTAGTGCTGCCATCTTGTGGTTACAAATTGAAATAAATTATTCACGAAAGAAGTAACTACTATTTTGCAAACTATAAAAATATATATACTTAACATTAAAATTTATAACTTTAAGTGTTATACGAATGATTTACAACTTTGTAAAATTTTATATATTTTTAAGATTTGCAATTTAGTTTATAATTAAAATTATTACTTATTGCTCCAAAAGCATTTTAGTCTTAACAAAACTTCCCTACCTATTAAAAACAAATGTGTGGTATGTGTTATTTGTTATAGAACATGATTCTGTAATTCAACTTTGTCTGCTAGAAGAAATTAAAGTGATCTTTACAAATACTTAAATATGTATGGCAAGAAAAGTACGAGAGTATACAATAATCATTTCACTTTGACTCCAAAATATATTAAAGTAAATTAACTATCTTAAAGATGGTATGTCTGACAAATTTACAATAATCCATACAATACAGTACGATATTGTGACTCACCTTAGACCTTTGATCGGATCTGCCACAAAATTAACCAACATTTCAGGATTATTCCTGCACCCTCATTCAAACTATATATAACAGAGAGAGAACTTTTTTCTAGTACAAGAGTGGGAGTATTCGAATCCCTTTGCTGACTAGATTTTTTTTTTCGCTTTTTGGACTCGAGTTAAGTAGTACGATTCGATCTCGCTAGCCCTTATGTTTTAAAAAATATTCTAACATTCCAACATTCAACATCAAAGTGAAATTTATTTCCCTATATGTGTCTTATTAAATTTAAAATACTGTGCAATAGATTCATGCGTCATTCAATTAAAATATATACGCCTTACAATCAGAAATTCAGCTGAGAATACTGCTTAATAATACAATTATTGGTTTTTCTCTATTATACATTACAATATGTATCGGTAAATAACTATCGACTACGAAGAACCAAAGACTACATAATCCAACTAATTTATTTCCAAATTTACATACCTGTTGTTTTGACAATTGTCTCGTTGTGACTGTATCCTAATTGTGCTTGCCTCAAATGTGAAATGGTTATACACGAAACTAATTTTGGTGTCTGGGCTGCTAAGTCTCCAAAGGCAACGATTTGTTAACGGCGGTTGGGACAAGCAGGTTTGGGGTCGCAATGACCTTCAAGTTCCCAAACGATACTTTTGGAGGTGGCAGGCCAAGCCTGGAGGTCTTCTACTTGGTCCATGCTTCTAATTTACGAGGACCCACTAGAACAATGTTGTCCTTTCAGCCTAGCAATACTCTTCAAACGAAAGGCTCGCTCCTCCGCTTTAATTTGAGTATCCTCGTCTAATTGGCATTAGCAACAACGACAACTATTCATTTCGAAAGGCAGGATGTAAATCAGTGTTCGAGAAAAATCTTTTATCTTCAGGTTCTTTTTTCAATTCTCCAAAAGCATGAAAGCCACGGAATGCCAAGCATGGACAGCAAGCGAAAAACATTCCTCAGCCTTGGTGCCTTTACATTGTTCCGAAGGAAAGGTAGTCCATTTCTAAATTATTTAAGACATCTCAGTTGTTTCTTGTCCTTTCCGTTTGCCAATTCTATTTAATTTTCTTCTCACACTGTGATCTGATTGTAAAACATTGCTGAGTTGAATCTTTATCACTGATATACAGATGTACTTATCTCTCATATTCTTCTTTTCAGTAACAATTATTAGATGGCTATTTTTAACCCATTCATACGTGACCTAGTTCAGAACATAGCTTTTAATTGAAAACTATACGATTCGCCCCAAGTCACTGCTGTCATATTAACATAAATCATTTCTATGCTGTCTTTTACGCTTTATCCTTTCTGTCTTCTTAGGGAGATTGTTTTTTGTGAGTCCTACAGCCAATTTTGGACATTCTTGAAAGAGGAGTTACAGGTTGGTTGGTTGGTTGGGAGCACTACGGTCTACTTTTTTGCAACACGAGGGCTAATGAGACCGGGACCTACTGCTTAAAGCCGATTCCGAACGGCTACGAACATCCATGCCTTAGTGGGACTCGAACCCACGAACTCCGGATCCGAAGGTCAGTGCCCTATCCATTCGGCCATCGTTCGGCTAGAGGAGTTACAGGATATACAGGTTATAGTATATGATGAAAGGCAACTCTTGTTATTAGTAAGTTTTGCATTTGATCTTGTATTACAGTAATTCAGTTTCGAAAATGTAAAATAAATTCAGTAGTTTCATATCATGATAAAATATTACTACTAAATAAAAGAATTGGAATCAATATCCATGAATTCAAAAGTTAATTTGTAAAACCCTATAGAATTATAGGCTTAGCAGTTTTAGTTGTTTTTAAGAATCATGTATTCTTTAACTTGAACAACAAACTCATTTCTGTGTATTCCTAATGTAAACCTGTTGCTGATATTATGTATGAAAAGGCAATATATGTGGAATCCTCATAAGGTTTGTTTACCAAAGTTGTTATTTAGTCCGTCTTAGAAAAGGATCGAATGAGAAGGGCGGGGAAAAATTAACTCCCATATTTTAAGGATTCAATAATTCTAATTGTAGTTCTAAGAAAATGAACTAGTAACAGAAGAAAAGTTAAAATATATTTCTTTCTGAAGTTCCGTACACCAACAAAAGTTATCCATCCACTAAGGTCGGCCGTTTAGAGATTAGTAAGAATACCTACCCTCTATTTTATACTAAAAGAGTCGAAAACATTTTTTCTCTCTCAATGCATTAAAATATTTCCAAATGAAACAAAAAGTGTTTTCATTTCAAATTAAACTCAATCAATTTCAACAAAATTCTAAAATTTAGATGTGGATTTCGAATAATTTTTAATAAATTTCTCCGTTTTATGTATGCAACTGATCGTATCACTTATTATTCGGTAGGTTTCATTGCGTAATATGTTTTTCATCTCATCCGGAGAAGGTAGGAAACATGACACACCTTTAATGATTTACTAGAAATATTTATCGTTCCTTATTAAACGTGTTTATCGAGTACTGCGCTTTAGCAAGTCATTATTAAAATGAGTTTCCTCATTCTGAGCTATTTTAGTTTCAAGTCAACCAGATTTGCAACCTCCTCATTTAATAAAATTAGTAATAAGAAACGGCGAATTATTATGTTAAATGGGCACACTCAAGCTATGAATTTTTTATCATTATATCCTTTACAAAATTAAGATTAATTATCTCTCATTGAAATTTCCCGTTAGTTAAAACCAAGCAAAAATATCTTATTTTGAGATAATAGCATTCTGATTTGGGTTAGCTTCTTCCTTTTTACACCAGAAGGAAGATTTAGTACGGAAGATTTAGTTAACCGAATACAGACCTAAAATTTGATTTAAGGGGACATAGTACTTTTAAAGACTTAAAATCATCTTAATAATAGCATTTTTTAATTAATCCTAAAATATAATCCTACTTCTCTTAAACTAAATTTTTACAAGTACCATAAAGAAGGGAGAGTGGACGTTGCAATGTGTTTATGAAAATTAAACTTAAATTTATGAACCTTTGTTTAGTGTACAACAAGAGTAACTAAACAATAAAAATAGTTATAGATAAAATATTATAAATATAATTAAAAATTTATAATTAAAAACAAATAAAAAATCCCATTTAAATTATTTACGTCAATTTTTTAAAATACTTTGGTCATTTCTAATAATGTTTTTTTAGCTAATTTTTTCTTTTATTTTTGCATTATTGCTATTTAAAAATACTTTTCGGATATATTTGGCTATTGTTTTGTGTATAAATTGGATAGAGAATATATGGGAAATATTTTTACGGTTGTACGGAAAATTTTTCTGAATATTTCGAGCTTTCGAGACTTAAATTGAGTTTTACTAGAAATATAAAACTCAACTACTAGAAATATAGAAATTTAAAACGAATACCTAGATTCATTCTTATATACATTAAAAATGCTTGGTAAGCATTCTGTAGGAATTTATGAAAAATAAAGCCACAAGGAGCATTTTAACAATTAATAAAAATTCTATAAAAGAAGGAATTCTACAAAAAGGCTAATTAAGGTTTAAAATGTGCACTAAATGAAAAAAAAATGAAATTTACTTCACTGCTAGATAATTTTTGAAATATGTATATTAGAAAATAAATCTTCTGTATTAAATTGAAGATAAATATATTTTTCATTCAGTAAACTTACATTTTTAAAAGTGTCTCTCATTCTTAATTTTAAAAAAATTAAGACTGTTAAGAAATTGAAAATTTTAAAAACGCTTGCCTTTATTATTCTATAAAGCAAGATATATCATTCGTATTAAAATAATTGAGGTTTACAGAATAAGAAGGATAATTAACTTATATTTAATATAAAAAAATATTTTCTATTTTACATATTTTAAAACTGATTTTTGGGGTAAGTGGATGTCTATTTTTTTTTACTTTGTGTATTCAAAGTCTGTCCCAAAAGTAATGAGAAAAAAATTACATAAACTAAATAAAAGCACTTAAAGAAACAGCTAATACAGAGGCTGTTCGCACATTTTTTAGACGATTTTGGTTAGTGGTCGTTTGTTGCAAAATAAAAAACTGCAATTGTATTATGTTTTTAAAAGTCAAAATTATGTTCTGCGGCTTGAGAGTTTATTTTTGTTCAAAATGGCGTTTTTAACAAAGCAGTTGTTCGAAGGCTGTATTTATGCTCTTTCCGAAGACAAGTATTCATATTTCGTTATCCAAAAACGATGTGAGAGTCATGGTTTTGTGATATCTAAAGCGTCGATAGGTAATATCATCAAAAAGAAAGGAATGAAACGTCAAATTGGAGCCTCAAGTGGGACAAAAATTCCAAACAAATATCCAAGGAAAATACGAACATCTTCGACTATTGCAAAGGTACGTTGTTTAATGTTAATCCCTAGTCAAAGGACAGTTGCAAAATCATTAAAATGCTCGGTACCCACTGTAAACAAAATGATAAACGTTGATTTATACCTAAGGAAGCTAAAAAACGCAATGTGTATCGTCTTTCTCTAAAGCATATCGCTGAACGCAGGACACGCTGCAGAATTCTGTATAAAAAACATTTATCCGAAGAAAAATGGAAAAATTGGCACAATATGAAGCATGGGTGTATTTAAAGGATTGCAATAAAAAAAGATACATTTATTATCATAAAAAGGGAGAAAAAAATTTAAGTACATGGTTCAAAGAATCGAAATAAAGTTTTTCTAAGGGATTGGTGACTGTTGCTGGTTTTTCATATAATGGCAAGTTAAAAATAAAGAGAGTTGAAAAAAATGTCAAGATTAACTCCAAATACTATTAGGAATATCGCCAATTATTTTATCGCCTATTTTTCTGAATGAAATACCATTGCTTTACCCGCAGTGCCATCAATCTATGTAACTCCATCAAGACAAAGCTAGTAGTCACACATCAAAATCCACTGTAAATTTCCTAAAAGAAATGGAACAAAAAACCGGTATCAATGACATACCCTTTACTGATATCCCTACAAAATCTCCCAATGTATCACCTATGGATTTTTGCGCTTTCGGACTTTTAAAATCTGCATTATCCAAATGTCGTCCCACAACCCTTACAGGGCTCTCGAAAACTGTTCAAGAGGAATGGGATAGAATACCTCTTCTGACACTTCAAAAGGTATTATTATCCTGGAAATTACACTGTCGCAAAATAGTTCAGAATGAGGGCTAACGAATTGAACATTTCAAACACAAGAATTTTATGTAATTTAGTTTTGTGACTACAATATACATCGTCTAAAAATGTGTGAACAGCCTCTCTGTAATCTTCAAAGTATATGCTGTGCTTTGAGTAGCAATAGAAAGATTCCAGCGTTGCTGACAATGGTTATAGTTTTATTCGAATTTATTCTGCGTTATTCCGCAAAGCTTTGTGGTTATTTAATTTATGTAATTTTTACGGCTTTTTAAATATCTTGGAGTGTATTTAATTGTACTGTTTCAAGTCCTTCTTAAGACGAAAAAAAAAACGAGTAACAGGGAACGAGGTCGGGCCTTTATGGTGGATGGGAAAGAACAAGTACGTGTTCTTGGGTTAGCTATTCAGTCTCAGCCAACGCCGTGTGAGGTCGTGCATTGTCATGGTGTACAATCCTGCTTTCAATGATCTCTGGGCGGACGCGGTTTACCTTTTCTTCAAGCACTTGAACAATTCTAAGCAAAATTGTGCATTCACAATTGAAAATTACGTAACTGAATGTATACTTAATCAGCAGTCTATGTTCAGAACATTCCTTTGAATATTGATGTTCGCATCAGTTTTCGTAGTCAATGGGCGTCTTCAATACTCTGTCTGCTGTTCCTAAACCCAATGTTTTCCTTGTAAACTTCCGATTGTGGCAAAACTTCATATCTTTGTATGCCTTCTTTAACATTTGCAAAGTTTTATTACCACTTTTAAGAAACTTAATACAAAACTTTGTTGCATACCGTAGCTCAACAGATAGCTCATATTAAGCATAACGAGCAATACTCACATTACATCACTGTTAGGTCACTGGGCATGACCTGTGAATTAGGAACAGATTCTGGACTGTTATTATACGTCACCGACATTCCATTATAAATTTCTGATCCACTTGTTATTCTTGGTGATCTGCCAGAAATGCATAGAAAATTTTTCCTTACTTCTGAGACATACCTTATTCCATTTTATGGTTTTTCTTTTATTTATTACTTCATAAAGCGAAACTAAATAATTTTTATGTATAGATTCTTACTTAAGTAAGAGAAGAAATGTTATAAACAGAGCTGAGCTTTTTTTTTTTAACAAATGATATTATATTATTCACTGAAGGCAGTTTATTGCTGCACTTAATATCAAGTTAAATGGATTTAAAATATATGATTTACTGTACAAAAACTTTTCTTTTTGCATTCGTGCATTTGCAGTGAAACATTTAGTAAACCTGCTCATCTTTCATCCAATATTTATTATTTTTTAATTCAAAAGCAGGAGATTGTGTAAAATGTCGCTTGTCATGCGTTCTGAAAAGAACATTCTTTGATATTGAGAACTCTGCAAATAAGCAAAACATTTGGAGAAATTAGGGATTGTTTTTTATAAAAACCTTAATTTCTCCACGAGTATGAATGCTATCCTCATAACAGTGAACACAGTTTATTACAAAAAGCATCCTGATCATGTGCTAAAGTTTCAACGCTTTTCATACATTAAGTTTTACAGGATTATCCAAAACATATTCGTTTTTCTTCAAATAGATGACGGTCCCCTATAGGGTTTCGGGAAAAATTCTTAGCTGAAATATATGATGTCTACCATCATGTCTACATGCCTGAGGTTTCAAGCAAATTCATCTTGTATTTTTCTAGATATTCAACAAAATGTCTAAAATCGCAAGTGACCGGTCATCATTGGCAATATAGTGTATCTTACATTGCAATACAAATCAGCTTCACTGGTTAGCAGGAAAATAATCATTGACATTTCATTAATATTTGTTTCTCTTAATTCAGTCTAAAACACTGGTGAAAAGCTGTTGTGGATTGTTTACACAAATTTCATTCTTTTCAGTATTTTATTTTAAGAGTCAGTTAGTGAAGAAAATATGGTAATTAGTTATCAGTTTATTGGATAGATGGAAGATGAACATTTTCTTAAAGTTATGTTTAAGACATCAAAATTTGAATAATTTTTCTCTGAAAAATCCGATATCTTATCCTGTTTATTCTTTCTTCCAAAAACTTGAAATTTTCTATCTTTATTTGGCAACAGTGAAAGTAAATTTCTGCAGAAGATATCCATACTTATGTATTTCGCCACATGATATGCATTTTCTCTGAATTGAATTTTAAATAGAGAAATTACAAAACGATTACGGAATCATTGAGACTCAAGATATTTAACTTCACTGTCGTTTTTTTTTTTCAATTCTTTATTGTATGCATATTAAATATGTATCATTTCTGTAAAAATTTAAACAAACATTCAAACCATATGTTTTTATTCTATCGACAGGCTGATATAAAAGTTCTAATTTTAGAAGAAGCGTTATAATGATATGTAAAGCGTTCGAAACACCACAGATTTCAAAATATTTTACAATTACAATTATGTTACGATGATCACATCTTGTCATACTGCGGTAAATTCAAAACAGCGAAGTTTTTTTTTAATTGAACACAATACATTTCTTTTCCTGTCTCTAAAATTTAAGAAACTAAAACTAGACATATTTAACACGTTGACTGCCATGGGGGTCACCAATGACCGGCGACGCAGCAAATAATAAAAGTACATAATTATAGTAAATATGGATACTGATAAATTTTTCAATAATACCATTGTTATTATAATGGTTTGAAGAAATTAATGTATTATAGAACATACAAAAATAATTTTATTAGTACATGAAAAATATACATTTTATCAATGCATATTACGATGAATCAGACTGAAACATTCAAGGCAAAGAAAAGGTGAATCAACGCAATCGAAACAATATGTCACTACTTTTTTACTCAAATTCTTTTCTCTAGTTCTTCCTAGCTGCTTTGAATGCTAAAGAGAGTAATTACTTAGCAATCAAAGCACGATTGTTTGAAAAAAAGGACAATCGTAACAATTGCCTACCTCGCCGTGGGAGTCATTTTTGACCCCCACCACGAAATCTGCTTTAATCACGATTTTATAACTCATTTTATCCTGTGCAAGTAATATTTTAGCATATGTATCGCATAATGAAAAGTTCACATAGGCGCTCTGAGCAAACCATCGAAAAGGCGTCTAGCAGTCAATGTGTTAAATTGGTATTATATTTGTAGATAGACTTATTTTAGACGCACATTTCATTACTGGTGTTTCAAATGTGAAGAACTCTAAAAGGGGCATTTTTTTAAATGACTTACGGAAATTACTATTTTTGTTACTTCATAATTAAATATCATACAAATATAAGTTTTATTAGCTTCAAAGGAAGTTGTTTTGTGTTCTTTTTTTTTATTTTCTGGATACATTTTACAAAATGTTTTCTATCGTTACATTTCCTCAAATTAAAATTTTTTTTGTTGGCAGCTTCTTTTTGCATCTAGAATTTAATATCTTTCAAAACTATATAATATCAGCTTTTGCTTAAACTTATGCATTACACAATATATTTGTACTTTAAAATTCCTAATTTTTGCATCGCCAAATGAGAAGAATTGTGATCACTCAGGCCGTGGCATCCATTTTCAACATTGTCGGAATTTTTGTTTCAACGTTTCTGTTCTGGGTTGGACTAATCGGGAAAGGTGCATTAAATGACAAAAATGTGATCCTTGTACGTATATCTCAAGTTGCATCATGAACAACAACATTAAAACAGAAAGTGACCCATTGCGTTTGCTTGGAAGCTTCTTCTTTTAGTAAGTTCCAAAACAATTGTTTTTAGAGAAATATTCTAATTTCTGAAATATATGTATATTACAAGTAATTTTTAAGTTTTTTTGTATATTAAGCACAGAAATGAAAACTTTCTGTAACTTTTCCTCTGAGCATTAACAAATTGTGACTAGATAAGTCAGCAATCTTTAGTACAATTTGGGTCAGTGGTTTTCAGTTTATAAGGGCTAGAGGTCCACTTCTGAAATGTCATGTATGTTCGCAAGCAGCACTTTAGGTATGAGGTATCAAAATGAAAGAATATGCATAGTTTAATTATTAACAAAAGTTTAGTCCTTTTAATTGCTTGAAACAATTGGAAACCCCTCTATTATAAAAATACATTTCTGGGACTCGTGGCTATTTGTACACTTTAAATGTAAGAATAAACGTGACAGAGTAGAAAATCAAAATAGAAAAATAACGCTTTTTAAAATTTACTAGTTTAAAATTTACACTATTAGTTCTGTTAATGCTAATTTCAGAAGATAAAACAAGGGCTAATTTACGAGTCGAGTTCTGCTGATTTTTAATGGATTTCATGAGAGAAAAAATGCGAAACTATAATTTAATAAAAATTTTTAAAAAATGGCCACAAAATTGGCCTCGAGCTTGCCAGTTTGAAACCTCTTTTAAAGCTACGGAAAGAAAAATTACAGAATCTAAATGTGATGAACACTGGATGTGCTATAGTTAATGAAGTATTTTTACATTTTCTAATTTTAAACAATAGAAGACAAAAAAGTAAGCAGGACAGTACCTATTTTTCTTTCATTTGGAGGCCTAATGAGTGATTTCTAATGGGTTTTATAGCGGACTCTTTAACGTCTCTCAAAAACGATACTTTTCCTCCGCCGAGTTTGTGGCGTCATCGTTCACGAAGACACCGACCGCCTATGTTGTTTACATGTTAAAAGGCGACTTTTAAATTAATTTCTGTGAAAAATATCGCATATAATAGAGTTTTTTTATTATGTCTGGCATTAAAAAATCATATTATAAATATTGTATTGTGCCACTCTGTAAAAATACAACTAATTGCAATGAGAAGATATTTTTCAACGTTCCCAAAGATCCACATACACGTAAAATCTGGACAAATGGGATGAAAAGGGGGGAGAAATTAAACCCCAAATTATCATATAAATCATTTCTATGAGTTTGTGAAGACCATTTTTCGGTAAGAAAATACTTGCTTTTGTTTAAATATTACTAATTTAGAACAATTAAAGTATATAAAAATACATCTATGTCTTTAAATGGACTGTTGATTAACCAGTGCTATTTAACTTTTAAAACTGCTAATTTCCGAGATTATCACAGAGTTCAAGTACAATAAATGTTTGATAAAGCATATAAATATCGTAAAGCATATAAATATCTAAAGCATATAATTATCTAATAAATAACTCGAGGGAGGGGAAGGTTATGTATTTTCAAGGTATTATAAATATTTTCTTCAGAGATGCATACTTTCTTAAGCGTATCAGTTCACAGTGATATTTTTCGATTAAATTGGTAACTAATTTGAAAAAGTATATTTTTAAAATACTTAATAATGAAAATATTTTAAACTTAAATTTAATTTCAGAAACTTTATACATTTTTTTAATTTAACATTAGAGGCAATAAAATTGTATTGCTATTTAAAAAAGTATTAATAATTAAGTAAAGCCTTTTAAAGATTTTAAATTTCTTTTCATCAAATTTAAAATACTTAAGATTTGGTTTGGTTTTGGTTTTGGAGAGCTACGGTCTACTTTTTGCAACACGAGGGCTGAAGGTCCCGGTCTCACAATAAATACCTCCTCTAATTTTTATTTTAATATTACATCCATCTGTATTTATAAAAAGAGATGCTACTATCAATGTGTGTGTATATGATATATCTATAATTATTTGACTTGTTTATGTCTACAAACAGAAGAGCTGTGATTAGCGTGAATAAAATATTAATACATGTTAAGTAAAATTGGATAAATATATAAATGATTTTACATACCTTTGGGTTTTAATTCCCAGTATTTCTGCTCCCATAAAATCCGGGTTTTTTTCCAAGAACGAAAACATTGACATTATGTCAATTTTGGGAGGTTATCCGACTGTCCTTTGGTAAATCCATGACATTTATAACAAATTGAGATAATTAAGCTATCGAGATCGATAAAATAAACCTTCAAGTTTAAATAAAAATAAATTTTTATAGCTAGAAAATTCCAAGAACTTGCAAAAACAAAATCGGAAAATAGTGCGTGGTTACAAGCAATATGAAAATATTGGATATTGTGAACTATGACGTCACAACCAATCAAAGATCGTTTTGATGTCACGTGATTTCCACTCAACTTTAAAATTAATTTTTAAAATGATGGACCCAGTTTTTTTACATTTTTGAGAACATTTTTGTAATCTACGAATCTGGAATTATCAGAAACATACTAAGTTGTTTGAATCCCCCACATGTACAAATTCCTCATTGTTAAAATCTTTGCAATGTAGATTAAATGCTATTACACAATTTCTTTAAAGTAATCGTATATATAAAAATCGTGTTACATTCTTGAAATCATAAAACTTACGAAGGGAAAAAATGTTAGTAAGTTTCTTTAGGTCAATCAACCTCATTGTCTTTTCTCCATCCATTTCCCTGTTTATGAAGTTTTTGGCTTTTTTCTCTTTAAAAAGAATGAAAATAAAACAACTGTTTCTCAGCATTTATTACTACCATTTTCTTTTATATTCATAATGTTCGTTACTCATTTTACTTTGATCCAAAGGATTGTACTGAGTAAATTTCCTCTCAGATTTTCACCCTTGATTTCACCGTTTAAGCTAACTCTTATAACAATTGAAGGCTCATATCTTTCAGATTTTTAAGTTATATTTTTATATATAGTGAAATGCAATGCCAAATTTTAGTATGCGAAAATATATAGCTGACGTATGTTTGTTTAAATGTAGAAGGGAGAGTCCTGACTTTGATAGCTTAAAATCCTTCAGTCTAAAGACTTCTTACAAAATCGAATATTTTGAGCTAAGTGTTCATTTAAGTTCTGGATGGGTGACAAAAGATTTTTTGCCTCTCAACGTTACCTTTAGGTATCAGAATCATGTGGATTCTAATCTTACTATTCAAATAGATATTGTCATAAGGAATTGGCTTTAAGCGGTAGTCCAAGTCTAACAAGGTCTCATGTTAAAGCGACCGAATCGGTAAAATTCATATCTTACCTTTCGAATAAACTGTTAATCGCTACATGAGGACCGAATAGGTAGGTCTAGCTTTTCGGTACCTGAGTGTATAGGCTCAAAATTCATTGTTATCATGGGTGCCTTTAAGCAATAGGAACTGGTCTGTTATGTTGCAAAAAATTCCCGTAGCACACTAAACCGAGGAAGCGGAATTAATAGTGTATAATATTGATATACGTAGAACACCGAACTAATCATTATACTGAGAATTTTCATACGTTATTACTGGTACATATCAATAAAGGATCATACATGTCTCTGTTTCATCCCATTTTCTCAACGTACAATTTTATGTAAAGTAGTAAGTGTCACTGCAAAAGAATGTGCCCTTCTAAAATGCGGAAAATTTCGGTGGGTTGCATAAGTTTTATTTCTTTTCTTTCTTTTAACGAACTTTAACGTTAAACATTATTTTTAATCATTCTAAATTCCAGAGGGGAAGATGAAGTTTGATCTGAATCTATTCGCAACAGCAAAAGCAGAATCGCGCTCTCTCGAGCGGGAACGAAAAAAAGATACTGTGCACCAGTCATTACATTCCTTTTAGGAGCCTTAATGCCGGGAAAAAACCAACTCTTGGAGAGAAATATAACGCAATTTGGCACTGTCAGCGAGTGTCCAATACAAAGCGGTCATTATCGAATCAATCTATCAAAAAAGACAAATTCATTCTTCAGTAATTAATGGTTGTAAAGTCAAACTTGAGGTTACGTGATGAAAATGAGAATGAACGGAAAATTTAAATGGTCGTGTCGCCTCTCTGACGACAGTTTTTATTAATGTCACTGCGATATCGGATACAACGCATTGCCGTTTTTCAGCGGAAGGCGAGAAAATAAGGGATATACAATATCCCAATTATTATTAAAAGCTCTATTTCCGACATATTATGAGTCATTTTTGTTTTGATTACTGAAGGGTCATTTATAAAGATCTTTGTAAAGGAGTGAAAAAAGTCTTTAAATTGCTGTGAACTCTTAGTACTCTGCGTTCATTTACACAAATGGCATTATACCTCGATAATTGTTATGACACATCACCAATATTAAGAGATTAATTTAAGGACCAAATAAAATTATTTAAAACAAGAATGATACTTTTGGTTGCTTTTTTTATTGATACGTTGTGTACAATTGTGTTGGTAAAATTAATCTACA
Organism: Pardosa pseudoannulata; assembly: GCA_032207245.1. Lineage (NCBI taxonomy): Eukaryota > Metazoa > Arthropoda > Arachnida > Araneae > Lycosidae > Pardosa > Pardosa pseudoannulata. The sequence continues at coordinate 184,967,225 of CM063498.1, forward strand.
AGACATTGTATTTTAAGTATCATTATTACATCGATCTTTTCCACTTGCATGCCATTTTGAGAATAAGGGAAAGTTAGAAAGCTATTTCTGGGTTAAAGCTTGACTACTCCGTCCAAATTTGTTCTTTACTAATGAATTTACTTCAAAGTTTGATTTAGAGATCTACGATCTACTGCTTTTCTATAGAGGACTAATGAGAACAGGATCTACGGTTTTATGCCGATTCCCAATGGCTATGAATATCTATACCAGAAGAGGAATTCGAACCCACAAATTTCGGTACTGAACAGCATGCCATATCCATACGGTCATCGTTCGGTTTATTTCGAGGACAGCCTTGTTGGTATTACTTAGACAGTGATTTGTGGTGAAAGTTTTTCTAATCCAGTACACACTTTTACATTAATCTAACTGTTTTTAGGTAATTTTGGCCTTGTTGTTTCTCTAAGATAGAAATATTTCTTTTTAGTTTTCTTCCTCGGACTTTTAAAGTTATCGTATGATTGGTCATACAGTGCATAGCAAAATTTAGACTTACGCACGAACTCTTTTAAATAGAAAATACTGCCAATTAAAAAAAAAAGTTTTATATAAAACTATATTAGAATTAGCTTGTAAAATTTAGCCTCGTTTAATCTTGTAATTAACAATAAAATATTATTTGGAAATCAAAATAGAAAATGTTCAAAAATAGTTTATCATCTACTTTTTGCTTCCTTAATTTCATAGTAAAATTTCGCATTTAAAAAGTGTTAGGGTTTAAAATTGCTTTATATCTAAACCACATTGTTATCAAAGCTTATTGACGGTAACAATTTTTAAGGTATAATAATGGTTGCTGAATTACTTTTTAGATTTTATTTACACTGTGGCTATTGTTTACTTATCTTCGGGGAGCGTTAATCATAGTATTGAATTAGAAAAAGTTACTAGAATTATAAAACTGAAAATTCAAAAAAAGTTTGATGACTTTTTTACCCTTTTGAATTTTTTGAAACATTTAATAGTTGGAGTTTGACGAGACAATACATCGATCTGCACAGTGCTCGTTACTTCAAAAGGAGATTGGTATCTGGATGACGGCGGGGGGATACACGCCCTCATCCACAAATTAATTCGTTATAACTTCCCTACTCATCTCGTTAAACTTATTTTTTCTTACTTAAGCGGTCGAACTTTTCAAGTCAAAATTTACCAGTCTCTATCTTTAAAATTTCCTATTTACAGTGGCGTTCCACAGGAATCCCTTCTCTGCCCAACATTATTTAATATCTACATCAATGACATCCCTGTGCATCCTTCGACCGAACTTGCAATTTATGCAGATGACACTGCTATTTTTTCGTCAAATAAAAATATTAGGTTTGCTGTGCATTCCATTAATAAGCACTTAGTCAAAATTATTGAGTGACTCGACAGGTGGAAAATTAGGATTAATACATCTAAATGCGAAGCAGCAATGTTTACAGCCAAACAGAGAACGTCTTACATTAACCACAACATATACATCAATAACACTCGTATTCCCTGGTCGGATACTGTTAAGTACTTAGGTGTCACTTTAGATAAAAATTTAACCTGGAAACAACATTTTCTTTCGGTCAAAACTAAATATCGGAACGCTAAGCGAGCTCTTTACCCACTAATTTCTCGCCATAGCAAAATGAATACTAAAATAAAGCTGCTCGTTTACACTTCCTTTTTGCGTCCCATTATTACCTATGCAGCACCAGTGTGGTCCTATGCAGCAGATTCTAACATTAAAATTCTTACTGTTCTTCAAAATTTAATTCTCAGAGAAATCGCTAATGCTCCCCGGTACTTTAGAAATAGTGCCATTCATGAAGAATTAAAAATTCTTCCTATTCCAAATTTTATCTATAATCTCTCCACTAACTTTCATAAAAATCTAAACAATGAATTAATTAATAATCTAGTCAATTATAACCCCGCTGATGCTTGCAATAGAAGAAGGCCTTTGGTCATTCTTGCCAAAGATCTTTAAATTTTTTGTGTGTTTTGTCTTCATAAAATGAAAAAAAAAATCTCAAAAAAAAAAAAAAATAAATAAATAAATAAAAAATCATAAAATCTTTTAAAATGTAAGAAAAAAGCTTTAAAACTTTAAAATGGCCATACATCATCATTTAGTAATTTTTATTTGTTTATTTATTTTATTTTTTTTACCAGCTTTGCATTTTATCTCATCCTTCTATTTTCGCTTTTATTGGCTCTCCTCACTTTGGTGAGGGCGGAGCGTAGTTTTCAAATTAGTTATTTTCAATACTATTCTGATGTCCCTGGCAAAAAAAAAAAAAAAAGAAAGAAAAAAAAAGTGTTTTTCTATCCCTAAACTCTCTATTCTTTAGTTACTGTGTTATGAACTCACGAATCCACCATTCTATCCTTATCTTTCATCTTTTATTTGTTTATGCTCTGCTCGTTGTCAATTTCTTTGCTTACTGTAAGAAATCTTTGGATTTGAGGGCTTGGCCCAGGTAATCCTGTTGACCCATCATCTTGAAGATCTTGAAGATGGCGGAGGGTTTTAGGTTTCTAGATACGAAATTGATTTCGAACTTTTCACAAGCACAGACTTTACTTTTAACAAACGCACACACAAGTAAAGTTACACATAAAAAATAAAGGATAAACATGGTTTCCTCAACAGTAAGTAATGTTAAGGGATCTCGAAAAATTCTTTTCTCGCTTAACTATTCAGTCTTTCTAATCTCAATAAAACATAGAGAATGTCTATCGTGGGAGTCGTCGGGGATGGGGAATCATTCTAAACAGAGATGACAGATGTATTAGCTGGAGGATTATCATTCCGTACAAGTGATGATTGTAAGACAAATTCAAAATAAACCGAAGGGTTTTTCGTTCTAGAATGGTCCTTTGATTTGCCTACAATCCAGTCTAGGTTTTTGTTTTAGACCAGTAGTATTCACCGAAGAAAAAACGTGTGCAATTTATCAGATAGTGTTTAGATCTTTTATTGGTATTGTGTCTAAAGAACTGCAATCGTAATTCATTCGGAGACAAGGGGATACTCAGGGAATTTTTAGTCGCATTTTGCTATATAAGCAAGTACCTATGGACTTCTTTGATAGTCATCAAACATAGACTACATTTAAACGTTGTGAAGCATTTTGCTGCCTTTAAATGTGAGTAATGTTTTTTAAATTGTTTCAAGGTTAAAATTTTGGTAATGTTATTTGGAAACTCTCATTACGGTTGATAAGTGTTGTTCAATCCTAAAAACATAAAATTATTGACAAAGCAGCTTACAATCCTTTAGCTGAATAGCTGACACAATCATCTATTTCGTAGCTTCTCGAAAATATTTAACTTAACCTTTAGGTATCATGAATCTCTGTTGTAAGTAATTTACCGCTCTCAGGAAAACTTCTTCACACTCCCAAACTTACTTCTCAAACAAGGAAAGAAGCCTTTATTTTACAGATGTACCAGGTCAAGTACATTATACCAAATAATTATAAATATATGATGTCAGTATGTTGTAATGTAGATGGTATTACAAGTTACAACATAATATGAAATGGTGCCATACTCTCAGTATTGACATGTAGTTATTTCTTTATACTTAAGGCATAACGATTTCATAAATTGATCTAGTCCCATTGAAAATAATATTAATAATTTATTCCTCCAATAGTTGACCAACATTTATGATTACTTTGCTAATAAGAAAATAATTGGCGCTGTTATTCGTCGGCAGTAAGGTGCTGTATTTTAAACATCACTTTATTCACCTTAGAATTGCTTCCCTGTGCTTGAGCACAGAATAGCACGTACCTAAAAATGAGCCCGAGTCTGTACAAACGGTACGTTGAAAATAAATCTGAGGGACTGAATGTTATGTTACTAGTATGTGAAACTGGAAAGGGAGTATTTAAAGAAAATCTCACCTCTTTAGGATGGAAGGTCTTCAATCTTGCAAGGAACTGTACTTAAATTACAGTCAAGTAATATTAATAGGACCAGCGCGTAGGGAATTTTATTAGCGCTAAAAATAATTGAAAAAGTCACGTGAAAACACCAGTGGTGGATGGCATATAAGGTATATTTAGAAGAAGCGGAAAATTGCATAATTGTCGAAGTCATGAAGAAAAGTAAAAATTTGTTCGATATCCAGAAGCCCATGATCATTGGCTTAAGAGTAAAGAGTGGTCTTCAAATTCCCCACATTTAAACTCAATTGTAAATCTTTGGGGCCAATTTGAACAGATTGTTCACTTCGTGGATCCTGAACTGCGCAACCGCCAGCATCTGGCGAATGAACTGGAATCCATGTGGCTCTGAATCCCTGTGAACATCTACCAGAATCTCATTGACACTTTTCTTGACAGTCTAGACGTAGTACAGGTCATGCGTGGAGGATGTACTGGACTTATATGTTTGTTTGAACTTGTTTATTTTGTATCAGGTGGTTCCGTTAATGTAACCACCTGATAATGACTGGATTCTGTATGTAGCATTGTACAACGCTTTCAAGTTTCCACCATTTCCAATTTGAGTTGAATGAAGTATACATAGAAGAGAAAATATCTTTTGCATCACTGATTCTTTATCTAAAAGAATTACTCTTCAATTTCTTCTGGTTTGATATTCATAGTAGCCTGTTATAAGATACTTCTTCTATTCAATATCTAATCTTTAAATAGAGTATATATCTCCAAGTTTCTCTAATTAGTGAGTAATTCAATTAGAAAGTACACTTTCGCAGCTTCTTGCCAGTGGTCTTCTTTCTTTCTTTTCTTTCTGCCCTTGGGACAAAAGCTTTTTTAGGTTCGAAACAGCTGTCCACTTTTCTTGTCATTTTAGTGCATTTTAAACGTTAGTTTACCTTATTTGCTATTTATGTTCAAGAATTTCCTTTTTAGATAATAGAACTGTTATATTGTAAGAAAATTGTCGTTTAATATATAAAGCTGAACATACCACTTTTGGAACATTGTTACATTATTATTTCACACTAAAACTTGTATCAGAAAAGCATCTGCGCTCGTTAGAATGAATATAAAACTGACTCATTCCGCATGAGGAGAGGAACCAAGTTGCTACAAGGTACAGAGAAAGTGCTTGAGCCTTATGTTCGCTTGTTTCGGGGTGCGTCTTTTCTAGATTCCTGGTTGATAACACACCTTATCACTGCGTGGGCCTGACGACTTGCTTAAAAGTTAGTAATATCCACCACATGCAATGGCCCGTTTACTCTCTAATCGCAAATTATTTTCTCCCCAACCGATTATGTCTTCAAACGGGTGTGCATGTGTTATGAGGTTATATTTGTATCCGAAACTTTTAATTAAATGGTTATAACAGTTGTACTTGTAATAAAAGATTTTTTTAGATGGATCTAAATCACCTTATAATACGTGCAAACCCGGTTGAAGACATCATCGGCTGGGCAGAATATTACATGCGTAACGTTTAGGTTCATCCCATCGAGACTATATGTGATATGCTCGGGAGATAACTTACAGCTCTGCTACATACCAAACTCCATTCCCAAACTGAAACGTACTGTCCATAACGTCCACAATATCATAGCAAATATGGGAAATCGCTGTACTGAATGCATTGCTGCCAGAGGCGACCACAGACCTTATTAAACTGCCAAATCATCTTTTATATTTTAATCTATTTAACTAAAGTGTAACCTATTTGTCTGTGCATTTTCTTTTAAACTTTTTCCTTGATTAATAAAAGTGAATATTCTTCTCTTGCATTGTTTTCTTCTTTTATAATAGTATTACATTCGCCTAGCACTTTTCACGATATTCTGACTTATATTTTCTTAAATTTCATTCATCAATTTTGCTTAAATTTTTGGACACCAACTTAAATTTCTCCCATTTAAAAAGAGGCCAAATATTTCATTGTATAAAAAGTTACTTTATATTATGTAATATAGTACATAAAAGAATAATTATTCTTTTTTATCTTCTGCAGTTTCTATATGACTAACCAAAACACTTATAGTAAGTCACACTTATTTACAATGCTATTCAAGGGCGCTAGGTTTAAATGAACTTTTTGATAAGTTGTGGAAGAAAGGGTATTTTCTGATATCACATGCCAGATATAGTGTCACATAGAGAGAGAGATAGTTGAAGGCTCAATGAAATGATTCAGAACCAACATTTAGACTGATTACGATTAGCGTAAAACTTGGACTTTGTATTTGTTCTAGACCTGTCACTGTGTGCTTTGTAAAATCACGTGATGTTATTCAATGTTCCGTATCAAATCCAAGCGTTTTCTTTACTTCATTTTTAGATGGGTTCATATCAGTTCACATGAACACACCCCAATCATACCTGATTATAAAAACATCCCTAATTAGAAAAGGATAAGAATCGATTCGTTCAGATTTTCCATCATCTTTTATTTTCTAAAAGACAATAAAAGATGAAGGTCAACACAAAAGACTCTACTGGCCATATTAGAAATACCTTTTATACTCTCAGGTAGAGCTGTATATATAAAATTTTAGGCTGAAACTTAAAATAATAAAGGTTTTTATCATCATTATTCATACATTAACAACAGAACAGTTAAACATTTATGACTGTTTAAATAATTATAACGATAATAATCAATGAAACAATCGAATATTAAATTTATTGTAGTCAGTGTAATATTTGTTTCAATTAAAAATAAGCCATAAAAATTTACAGGATGGACCTCGGTTTGATTAACTCCTGTTTTAGACAACAACATCCATAATGAAGAATATGAAACTCTTTGAATAAAAATATGCTTTACTTTATACCATTGTATGAAGCTCATTCAAATTTGCTAAATACCATGAGCATCGTAGTAGCATAAGATTAATAAAAACTCTTTCATAAACATTTGTATTTTTATTTACTTCCATGATTTCAATTCTTTTTTAAATGATGACTTTTAAAGCCCCTGATTTCGTAGTTTTCATATATAATTTTTTTTAATCCATTAAAACTACCATTTGCATTACTAATCTAATTAGATTTTTAATTAAACTTATAGAATAAACCATTAAATAGTTATTCTTCTATCTGTAACAACAAAATAAATAAACTTTTCACATTATCTTTTTCGTGCATATCAGCATTTTACAGGTATTTAAAATGATTAAATGAATACTTGCAGTCAATCTTATAAGATTACTGAAAACGATTTAAAAATTAATCAGATTTGGATTAACAGATAATGCAATTACTTGACATATTTTTTCCTAGTGTGTTAACTAAGAGAAAAAAAAAGGCTTGACTCTTGATTGACTGGCAGCAGCTGGGATGAAAAGAAAGATAAAATACTTTTCATTCGTATATCTCACTTAGAGGTTGTGTAATAACTAGTAGGATAACGCTTGACATGTCAAAGAGTGGTGGGTTACACGATTCGCTCTTGCGGTCGTTTAACCGACTTGCCAGATCATATGAATTTAGAGGATGGATGGCCTGGGAGTAAATTGTAGCTGCAATTAACACACGTGTTATGTATTTTTTATGACTTCCTTAATCAAGCCATGTCTTTTTATAGTCTAGTCAAATCATAGAATTTTAATATTACAAGTCTTAATCCTCTGTTGCTACTTATTGCAAAAGAGTTACAAAGTGAATAAAATTTTTTCGATATCTAAGCTTGTCCTTCTAAGAAAATATGGAAAAAAAGTTGTACGGCTGAAAGAATATTAAACAGTTTTCAAAAATATGTGCGGTGTATTTTATCAAAGAAATAGAGAAAATAAAGATAAGTAAGCAATAAGTAAGATATTCCATAAAATTTATATTGGACTTAATTCAATGGAAAGTGTATTAGTAGAGCGTTGGCACTTCTTAAAATATTCTGTTTGGTTCTGTCTTGTTCTTCTGTTTAGTACATATCTTTCTACATTTTTCTTTCTTGACCCTTTATATTGTCTTTTACAGTAAAAGGAAATGAATGTTTTTATTGCAGGTATGATGTTTTCCATCACCATACTGAATCTGCTTTGTATCCATGTATTATGAATGATCGAGAAAATTCATTACCTGTCCGCAAACTTATTCAATTTCTTGTTACAAATAAGTATGGTTCAAACAATATAAACGTTATGTATTTGGATAAACATTCAAGTCACTGCTAAGCCCCACTCTGAAGACATGACTTACCCACGGGAATACGCAAGTATATCTATTTTCCTACAATAGAAGTGAAAGTAGTTACATTTTCTTAACTATCTCCTAACTATCCATGCTATCGTCCAAACTTTGAGCTATACATGTATTATATCAAAGTATCTAAAGCACTAGCTGAACCAGGATAAGACAAAAGTAGTATTTAAAAATAGAACAGACTATAAAGAATGTAATTTATTTAAATAGAAAGACTGAATTTATTGAATTAGAATTTGGATTTTCTTTCTGCAGTTCATTTGCCTTCAAGTAAATTGGTCTCCACTTTCATCTTTAAGTCATACGACATTCACAATGCATTCAAAACAATCTACACAAGCCTATCTTTTTTTGGAATATTCCTTCCCTATTTATTTATTTAGACTTATTCCATGAGAAATAAACAGATGACCCCCCCTTTCAATATTCTTTTTTCTATAAAAAAATACTGCAGGTTTAAAAAATGTATTGTGAATTTATTAAAATGACTCCTATGGGGTTGAGTTGGTACTTTAATCAAATTCAAATCGATAGTTGTTAAGTGTTAGTGTTTATTTTACTGGTCATTATCCTCTGAAGGATTGAAACGATGTCATGATAAGAAATACAAGCGTAACTTAACTCCAAAGTTTAAAAAGATTTTATTTGAGTGACGTTTGATTTAAAGCTCATTCCAGATTTCACTTGAAGAAATTTCTGAGGGAATGAGTGACGTGTTAAAAAGTATTTCTTTTCAACTGCGTATGTATCAGAATAGATTACTTAATTACAGAGAATTGATGTTGATATGTTCCATCCCGAGAATCTTTTTTTTTATCATCTTAAGGGGTTTTCATCTGAATGTTTGCAATCCAGTAGAGAGACAAGATAGAAACTAATTAAATGGTGATACATTCGGTGTCCTTCAAATTTATTTTTACCGAGTGAGGCAGGGTGTCAACATCGTTGAAATGTAGATCTGAATTTGAGCAGCATTTGGAGATGGATGATAAAAGAAAAGAACGAAAAAAATCGTCATGTGATAATGTGCCAGAGGTCACATTGGGAGTTAGGGAAATGAGGCGTGTTTGCATGATTAATTATTCTAGAAATAATAAGTCAAGGTTAAGGCAAACATGGAGGCGCCAATCGGATAGGAATCGCCAGGTCCGAATGACCTGTCCCTTGACCTTGACAAGGACTGCCCTTGCATTCTCTGGAGGTAGATTGCATTTGCTTGATTCCACCAAGTTCACCTTGCAGGTATAAATCCTTCAGTTGCCTCTCATTAAAAGTATCCAACATAGAGAGAAAATAGGAGCCAATTATGCACACTTCCTTTTTTTTATAGCCATGCTGCTGTCCAAGAAGCTAAACAAATAACCTGTTGCCTGTACTTAAAGATGATCAATCGGAATTGCAATTAACGCGCGAACTTCTTCTTTGTGTTTGTATTCACAAAAAGATGAGTTCACTCACTTCTAGATGGAGAAAAAAAACTCCGATCACCTGCGACGTACGCTACGCATACGAGCGAAGGTGACAGTCCGGGAATGGCAATGAGATCACTATCTCAGATAATTATCAGAACGGTGTTATGGATGGGGATAAATTCATACATAAAGGTGTATATATTTTGGAATACATTTATTTATATATGCACACAGATGAGACCTGATTGACGTCACCGAGTGACACAACATTCTAGAAGAGGGATGATAAATGAACGTGCTTTCTTCCTCTTCAAAAAAAGACGTAGTTCCCCAAATAGAACAGATCGATCACAACAAAATGTATACTGAAAAATATTTCTAACTCTAACCTTGCTAATGATAGATCCCATGCTCTCAAACAGATACTGTCGATCTTGATCCTTAGCCTAGATTAGAGTATGTTTTGTACTCATCAGAACATTTGCACTTCATAAAAATCTGCAAAGAAAAGATGTAAAATCCTCCGTTCATACTAATTCTCTTATTAGAATGCTTAAGTCCTTATACTTTTTTATATCACGTTCTTGATTTAAATTATGCGTATAAAGTTTGCCAGCTGCTCCAAAACTAGACGAATTGCACGATCTTTTCAAATTATCCTATTTACTTTTATGAAACAATTTCCCTTATAATATTAGCTTTTGTATCTCTGCCAAAAATGCTTCCGGGTGGTCCAACTTCAAAAAGTTTAAAAAGCATCCATTTTCTATCTTGTATATGCAAGAAAAGTGAACACAGAATTTAATCTATGAAAAGTATAAATCTGGATCAAAATATATATTATATATCGCCAATACAGTGAAGTAATATTCCGGATCAAATCATTGTGTATCTATCGGAATAATTTTTTAACTTGTAAATTTTAAAATTTATCTAAAAGAATCTTTGAAAACCAATATTAAGAATAACTCTCAGATCCTTTAAAACAATATATTAAGCCATATTATATTGTTAATATATTGATATATTGTTAATATATATTGTTTTTTCTAATTAGTGATTGTAATAAGTTAGTTTTGGATGATTCATTATTCGATTGATTGTTAGTTTAGATATAAATCGTTCCTTGTGTTGTCAGTGAATACATAGAGTGAGTGTTGAAAGTATTTGTACAGACGTAATTTCGAGATAAAATATTGATTTTTCGTGGGAATACTAATGATTCTTATTTTCAAAATTCATGCGAAGCTATATCACTCTTTTCCAAAGATGATTGCATTAAAAGAAACTTTTTAAATGCAAATATTTTTAGTAAAAGGTAATTAACAAAGCGGGAAGATTTTAAAGCACTCATAAAATATTCATACACTAAAAAAAAATGTAAATTTTTTATAGTTTTTTGGGGAGTTTGTTGTTCAGATTTTCTGTGATTAAACTAATGTTTATGTCACTAATCTTGTGGATTATATAGAATATTTTGGTGTGATTTTAAATCTGACCGTAAAAGTAAATTTTTAAGATAGGCCATAATAATAAAGAAAAGGATATTTCTGAATGAACTTCATAAACTTCATAAAATCGAAAAAACATACCACGAAATTTTAGCTGTTAGTGGTAGATAAAGATCGACGTTTCAGTATATAGTACAAAAACTTACTAGTTCTAGAACAGTGCTGAATCTTGACGACAACCTGCGTACAGATAGTCGTCAAAATTTCAATTCTTTTAAGATAGATTCATAATTAAAACTTTCCTTGGCTTAAATTAGAATTGAGAGCCAGAGAACATCAATTATCGTAAGTACAAAATGCAAGTAGGAAACAATTCATTCACGGTCATGTGTCGATGAGAAAATAATTTTATGGTCGAAAACACTAGAGAGTTATATTCATTCGCAAGCAATACGTGAATAAAAATCAATAGTTCTGGAAAAATATTTTTTTGCAGAGGAAAGTAGGTTTAAAAGTTTGGGTTCGGACAACAGGCGAATGAGGGAGAGAAAACGAAACTCCGAGATGCGTTCAAGAAATTTACTACAGAGAAACACGAAGATGGGAGAGTGCCGTTTTGGATTTGTGTGAGTGCTTTGCTGATCAGTAATCTAGTTACTATTTATGGCATTGTGATTAATAATCCTCTTTCTATTGATATTTTGAAAAAATGCGTTCTAGTGTGGCAATAATGAGTTTATGATCCAAAAGCACACAGCCTTAAATACTCGGCTATGGTTCTAAATAGTGTATGTACCTAAGTCAATAAAATCCATTTCTTAATCAATTGACCATAATCCTATTGAACATTTATTGAAAATTCTTGAAATTTTAGAATCGGTCATATTCAAAATAAAAATGAGTTAATAAGTGCACCTAATCAAAAGTGGAACTCTATATTAATATCTTAAATAGGAAACTTGATTAAATTGTTCTTTATACAAAGTTAAATATTGTCCTATGTTTACTTTGTTTTTGGATTTTTTTCTTGACGTGTTGGAACTTCAAAAATCAGTATGTGCGTTTCATCCCTATTTTATATTTTAAAAATAAGGTGATGTCTACCATCTTTAAGTAGTTTAATAGTTTCTTTGTAAGTTTTGACACGTTCCGCTTTTTTGTGTTTAATTAAATTATAGGGAACCCAGCAAGAGGCAATTTTTTATATGCTGTTCTTCATAATTAATTTTAGATATATCAGCGGATTTAATGTTAAGTTCCTTCTGTATCGTTTGATAGTGATTACGCTTGATTTATTTTTTATATAGCTGATAAATTTTTAGGACATTAATTGACAACATTCTTTCTGTCTGTTCTTCATCCAAAAGAAAACTTCGACCTTTACAAAATTCTGAGAATACAGCAGAACGAGATGGAGCTTCATTTTCAAATTCTAATTGTGAGCGTTGAAGACAGTTTTGATTTAATTCGTCTTTAAAGTCATAGAGAATTACAGTGTAATAATGCAATCGTGTCAACTCAATTTTTCATTCTATAAACTGCAATTGTGGAAACAAATTATTGCCTTCAGACAAAATATAGAACAAATTTACAATTTTAACGATTTTTTTCCTCTAGCATCTGCTACTGACTCAAAAATTTCAGAGTTATCTACGTATTAAAAAATTTTTATCAAAGGTTATATCAGTGACGTTTCCAGTAATTCTAAAGTTTTTTCCAGTTTGGTGGTCTTTGATTTAATTATTTTTGCTTGGATCTGTTCTTTCTGATCTCTCATCTCATTGGTTGGTTCCCGTGTCTGACCTGTAAAAGGGATGGATTTTTTTCTGCTACCTGCTATTGCAGCTTACTGATGGGAATTTGTTTCTATATTATTAGTATCATTATTATTATTAGAGCTATTTGTGAGATACATGCTACAGCCATGTGGCCGGCTTTATCTTTACATACATAACCAGAGAGGAAGATGCACGAGGCAAGACACTCTAAACTCTAGCATGAAAAAAAAACACAAACGCAGGTATCGGCTAATAAAACCAACAGGACTATAAACCCCACACGGGAGACATTCAACGAAGATAACAATACGAAAGAAGGAAAGGCCCGTCATGCAAACAAACCAAACAGGGAAAAAGCGAATACAAAACAAACTACCCCCACCCAAGGGAGCGAAACGTAAAACACACCAGGGCAACCAGCCCACACCACGAATTTGTGGCTGAATTGATCACGCAATCGTATGAAGGATTACCACATATATTGAGTGAGTTAAATAAGATACGACGCTGGGCCTGGAACGTGACACAGTTAAGTAAGATGTGATCTGGAGTGTCGTTTTCCGTGCAATGATCGCACAAGGGGGAACGAGCCATATTCAACTTGTGCCATATGTATTTGCATTGAACTGTTTTAGTACGCCACGAGTAGAGTTGTGAGCAGTGGAAAAAAACCTGGTTTAAACCCCGGAAAAAACCGGGTTTTTTGGGAAGGGAATTTTGAAAATTTCCAAAACATGGGAATTTTGAAGTATTTTGAAGTCGCCAATTCCTATGACACAATGAGAACCACCATTTTTTTCTGCCTTTGTTCCTCAAAAGTTCATATTTTCACAAACTTTAACTATTATATGCTGTGAAAAAAAAATTAAATAATTGGGATTAACTAACTATATTTGTCAAGGTATCATATTTAGCATGGAAGTATGAGTATATTTTTCCTTTGAGAAATATCCAATATTTTTATTATTACATAAATATTGGGCAATAATCTGTAGTGTCACAAAGCCCATAAATCATTATTTTTCTTGGATAATAAAATCTCTCTCTCTCTCTCTCTCTCTCTCTCTCTCTCTCTATATATATATATATATATATATATATATATATATATATATATATATATATATATATATATATATATATATATATATATATATATATATATATATAATATATGTGTGTAGGAATTGGACACAAAATACAACATTGTCATTTGATGACACCTTTAAATGATATATGCATTACAAAAAATAATAAAATGGTATTTTAAATTTAGAGATATTTATTTTTATATTAAAAAAGAAGGGAAAAAAGTTTAGCATAAAGCAGTTTACATAATAAATAATGATCAAAAATAATGTATATAATTATTATATTAGCAATTAAAATTGAAGCAACCAGTTATGTGTTTGATAAGACTAACAGGGTAATTAATTATATAAGTGCTACTATAAAATCATTTAAATGATCCTTGCTATTATTTCTTTAATATATATATATATATATATATATATATATATATATATATATATATATTGCCAAAAAAACTCTTAGAAATAATATGATAGTTCTTAAATAGCCACTGTTGAAAAAAACACATGTAAACATTGTTAAAATGATTTCTTCCCAAAGTTCCCAAAATTTCGGGTTTATTCCCCAAAGTTCCTGGGTTTATTCCCATCTTTTCAAAATTTCTGGTTTTTTACATCTTTAGCCACGAGCCACCAAGACATCAATCTGGAGGTGGAATATCCATTTTCGGTGCATTTAATTAAGGAGATCAATTGCTCCATATCTCTGGCGGTAGATGCTCCTGTCCCACTCATGCTCACTCGTTATGTACATATCATTTTTAATCCTGTTGATAGAGTCTTCTGGGTTCACCACATTAAGATGTTGAGTACTATAAGGACCTTGTTTGCACAACTCATCAGCCTTCTCGTTTGGATGAATTCCTCGGTGCTCAGGGATCCAGACCAGTCTAATAGATTTTATTTTTCCAATTACTTGGCTAATTTTACTTTGCAGCAGAAAGATTACCGCAAGGGACTTTGGGTGAGCAGATTGAAGAGCCAAGAGGACGGAAAGAATATCAAATATAAATAAGAAGTGATCATTCTGCTGGTAGAATGTGTCGAGAGACAGAATGATGGCAAGGACCTCCGTGGTAAAGATCGAGTTTATCTGGTGGGTCAGCATGGCTCTTCCAGAGTTAAATGAGTGATTGTAGGCCGCGATGACCACTTTATCCTCATCCTTGGTGGCGTCAGTAGCAATTAAAATGCACCCAGGCTGATAATTATTGAGGAAATCCATCCATAAGGCCTCACAGTTTCATTTGAGTGATTTTTATTTTGAAAAGTAAGGCCCTCGGTAATAATCTCACAACAAAGGTTCTTGCCTGGGTTCAAGAAGTAGGTTGGCTTCAGGTGATACTCTTACAGGTCTCGTTCGTGTATTGCAGAACTTTTGGGCTATTGGTTACATTTCCTAAGGTGCTCTTATGAAGGTTATCATATAGCAGAGATTTTGTACTTAGCACCAATTGTTTGGGGGAAAAGCATTTAGTGAGATGGCGGATACGGCACATAATGCTATTTTAGTGGTCTTCAGCCCGTAGCACAGGAATAGGCGTTCACCGGGGAAGACCAGTGGCTAGACTAAGGCCAGTGGAATAAAGGGTTTCTATGCTGTTTGCATCTTTCTTCGACGTCTGGGTATACATGAAGCTACAGTAGTCGAAAACACTGCATATCACAGCATTAACGATTGGTATAAGGGTCCAACTCGTAGCTCCACGGGTTTTATAAACCAACTCTTTTAGCATATTTAACCGTTGATGGGTTTCCTACCACAGATGATGTGTCTGAGAAGCAAGAGACATATTAAAGGTCAGAAAGCAACCCAAGACCTTGATACTCTTACTCCACATGATAGTGTAGTCGGCAATATGATACTCAGGGTAAGGAAATCTTCCCTTAGAAAAATTAATGGCAGCACTCGTCATGGGTGAGATGGAAAGCCTCCAATAGTCACACCACCTTGTGATGTTATCAAGAACTGTTTGTAAATCCTTGCATGTCTAGCCGAACGATGGCCGAATGGTAGAGCGCTGCTCTTCGGAACCGGAGTTCGCGGGTTCGAATCCCGCTGCTGGCATGGATGTTGTAGCCGTTCGGAATCGGCTTTAAACTGTAGGTCCCGGTCTCATTAGCCCTCGTGTGCAAAACAGTAGACCGTAGCGCTCCAAACCAAACCAAACCTTGCATGTCGTTTTGGGGTTATCACCAATAGCATACACTAGAATGTCATCAGAATATGTCAAAGTAATCACCCGGGGTGGGGTCGTAGATATCCTGCATGTATACAGAAAAAAGGAACGGGGACAACACGCTTCCCTGGGGGATACCACTTTTAACTTTGTGAGAGGGAGAGATGTGATTACGCCAATTCACTTTAATCTTCTTATCGTATAACCAATTTGTAATCCATAATAGTGTATTCCCTCCAATACCAATAGAGGCTAATTTGTAGATCAATCCATGAATCGAAATGGAATCATAAGCTTTCTCAATGTCTAAGTTTGCCAGAAGAAAATATTTCCTATTCAGACAAGCGTTCAAGATGTCAAGATGTAGCTTGGCCAGAACAGTTTGGCAATCCCTATTAGAAAGAAAGCCAGGAGGAAAAACATTGACCAGGAGAACAGGAGGAAAAACATTTTTGTTAGTAGCCCAGAGAATGAGACGGTGGAGAATAATGCGTTCAAAGATTTTACACCAAACAATTTGTTTCTTTCTCACACCAAAGAATCAGCCAAATAAAGGCCATTGCCGATTAGGGCTAAATTCTACATAAAATTCTACATAATAAGACAATTTGTCGCAACGTCACGAACTACTATAATGCCCTTCCCATTCATTTTCATGTTTACAGCAGCCAATAGACAAACAATAAACTGCCTTTCCGTTTGAAACTAAAGCCAGAATTGTCGTAATTTGAGAATTTACCCTACTGCGTGAAATCGCCTTATTATATTGTAGTTAATTTCCCATTGGCCTTAACTGTGTTAAATTTAACTTTTTTAGTTGTAACTTGTTTAGTTGTAATATTTTTTATGTTTGGAACTAGAATTTATAAGTTAATTCCAATGTTAGTGTCGATTTTTTTAGATTTCCACAAACAGCTTTCAGATGTAGATCCTAAATAATATCAACTATCTAGTATCATGATCTTTACTATAGAGCTTCGAACCAACTATACTGTTGGATAAACCTTTGTTTAATTGCCCTTTGTTGTGATCCAGTCTCTCCGTAATTTATCAAAACTAATCAGTGAGTATTTGTATATAGACTTTGGGTTAGATTTCCGAGTAAAGCTTGGTAAAATAAACAGTACCTGTTTTCTTATTAACTGGTTCATGATCTAAAGGAAATAAAAAAAAGTTATAGCTACTCTACTCGAATGAATTGACCAATAATAAAATCATAATATATTATAAATATATGACAGCTAATTTCTGATTAGCTAAGCTGACCATAAAATTAAACAACTGATTTGTTCAAACGAAATATAATGGAACTGAATTTGAAGATTGTTTATCGATCTACCTTAAGCAGCAGTGTTTAACTATAGAGAATGTGCGCATGACGTCAAATGCGGCAAAAATTGAACCTCAACTTCCTCGTTGGCAAAACATTTGAATTTCCTACAGTTTATGCTTGTTATTGGAGTTTTAATTTTGTCAATTATATGAAAATGGTAACAACCTGTTGTAAGTATAGCTGTACTAAGCGTTTCAAAATAGGGGGAAATATTGGATTTTATTGCTTTCCTAAAGATTCTACTTTCCGAATGCTTTGAATAAAAGCTTTGAAAAGGCAAGACTGGACTCCAAGTTCTTCGAGAATTTGCGGCAAATATTTTCATAATGGTAATGAAACGTTAACCTTACTGTAATGTAAAAAATTATATAAAATTATGCTCTATGAATTTTTGTTATTATTACCAAGTATTTTTTTTTTTCATATTTCTAATGTATTTTCAATGCTTTTGTGAGAAGTACTGTACCTAAAAATTCAATTATTTTTTATCGTTAAAATGATCAGGTTCTGTACATTTTTTATTAGATTCTTATTTATGTAATAGTTTATTGTGCCCGTTAACACAATAAAAGTAGTTATACACTGATTATGATACTTCATAGTACTGTGTAAAGTGTTTAATTTAAAAAACATATATATATATATATATATATATATATATATATAATATATATATATATATAATTTTGTAAGTGTTAAAAAAATTATTTTGAATTACTTGGCCAGTTTCTCATGTTTCCTTCCTCTTCCCTTAAATAAAATTTAGTTTTATTGTATACGTGATCCATATCTAAGCTCATAAGATACAATAAAAGCAAGCAATATTTTGCCAACGAAAAGTTGAGTTGTAGTCAGCACTCGTATTTGTTTACAAACATGCACTGTCTCTATTTATTATGCAATGCTATAGAGTTTACAGTAAAATTATTTCCCCTTCCTATTTATTTTTCTTTACAAATAAAATAGTTTTACAACTTTCATTAAGTTAGGTTGCTTTCAGAAGAGAAATTCCTCATACTTTTTTTCTTCTTTGTAAGGTAGAAATTCAGTGACGTTGCATTTGTTTGGCTCATAATAATGAAGCAAATAAATGCACTTTCATATTTTAAATAAAGTTTCGATGAAATAGTATCTTGCCATCGAAATATAAAATCGAACAGAAGTGAATGCAAGAAATCGACTACATTGATATTACGCAATGTTTATTTTGAATTAGAAAATTGCCGGTTTCTCAATATTACAAAATGCTGCTTTTGAACAATTTTACAAGAGACATTGTACTTGATATTCCCAAACATCTTTTGCTACGCAAAAAATTAATTCGTGCATTAAGTACTTCCCGTTTTAATTGTTCTTTAGTTAAAAGATATGTCTTGGGCATTGAAACAAGTTGTGACGATACTGGAGCAGCAATTGTGGATGATACTGGAAACATCATTGGAGAAGGTTTAAGTTCTCAAATGAAAATACATCTAGAGTAAATATCTAAATGTTTTTATGAGTTTTAAGTTGGTTATTAGAAGTTGTTATATCTTTGTTTAAATCATTCAAAAGAAATTATATGATGCTTTTAATTAGGCCACTTAATTGGTATTAAAGGCAGTGCTGTTATGTGGTACTAATTCTTGTCTCAATTTAAAAGTACAGTATTAAATAAACTATGTGAAAAAAAAATGCATTAAGAGCATGTGTTGAAATAATAGTACTAACATCACAGTACAATAGTTCATTCTTTTGCTTCTTTGAACTTTTACTTCAAGTAAACATTTTACCTCTCATAAACATGTTTGATGAAACCATCAATAACAGTTAAATGCAAAATTGTTAAAAAGATAATCGATCAAATATTCCCAAGCAATAAGAGTCAATGGTACAAGCAACATGCATAAAAATCAACTATAGGTTAAAAAGTAAGAATCAGAAATTTGCAAGTGTTATTAGTTTAATGTTCTAAATGCTATCAGATATTGTAATATGTCATTACCCAAGATGATTTTTCTAACCTACTAGCAAATTAAATTTTATGGTTTATTATTGTAAACATGATTCAGTAGAAACAGTAACGGCTACATGATTGAAATTTAATATAGGCATTCCTCATGACAACATGCTGAACTTTGGAAGCTTTTTATTCAAAATTTAAAGTAGTTTTGTTTATGTTCAAACACTTTTTGATAGGTTTTTCATACATCTTCCTCCTAATGTACTGAATGGGGAACTACATGATCCATATCTAGCTCAAAAAATTTCCTTTCTGATAAACATTTTTGAACGTTTGTAAAAACATTCTAAGGACTTTCTAAAAATTTGCAAGGAAGTACAGTTTGCCAAAAAACTAAATGAATCACCAAATGAATTTAAAAATTCAACACATTGTTTAAAGTAAAATATGTTTAGTAGAAAAACCTATTATTTCAAGAATTAAGATTACATAATAATGTTTCTAGAAAATTATCTGATTTAGTTAAATATGTTGTGTATAATAATCAAGTTTTAATACATTTTATATTAATAACAAAACTATCTATATTTTAATAGTCATATATTCATGAGTCATTGAAAGATGACATAAATTGTAGGATTTACTATGTGGTGTTTTGGAGCTATTCCATGTTTATATTTGCAATTAGGAGGATACATCATCATCATCAGGGATCTATGATTCAAGTCTAGAATGTGTTTTTAACCATTGGGTATTGTAATTTGCATCTTACGACTAGTTCTAAATGAAAAACAAGTTAGGGAGAAATGCACAGATACATTAATATTTTAATGCAGGCTAATTTTTGCATGGTCATCTCTATACAAATTTAGCAGGGTATAATTGAAGCAATCTCCGGTAAACTTTTTGACATCAGCTTTTAATCTCTAGTGGAGACATTCAGGGCTTGGTTGGCACAAATGTCCTTGTAAAAACTGTAGGTTATTCCCAATTCACCGTAAACACATACCTGACTAGAAGATGTAAAGCTGCTGATCTGCCAAATGTGGAAAGTAACAGGTGTAAAAGAACACTCCAACTCACAAAAATTGCATCAATTCAATGTACCTCAAACTTTTGTTTGAAACATAACACACATTCAATTTCATGACAGTATCTCTTTAATTAGAGTTGACACACTTATGACAGAAACTTATTTTTGCAGAATATAAAACTTATGAAAAAAAGAAAAAAGACCTTTATGCTGCTGGAATTGAAAGCTGTCAAAAAGTTTACCGGAGATTGCATCAATTATGCGCTGCTAAACATGAATCCAATATCCATACAAAAATTAGCCCAGATAAGGATATTAATGCATCTGTGCCTGTCTCCATACCTTGTCATTTGTTTGGAGCTAGTTGTATGTAATTTACAATATATTTGAAACTTAATCATGGATCTCTGATGGGGATGTACCCCCTTACTAATGGAAATTTGGAATAGCTCCACAACCACCTGTAATGAATCCTAGAATTTGTTACCCTTTGACGACTCCTACTCATTTTGCCATCCTCCATTAAAGACCTTACCATATCATGTCCAATGCTTCTCAACTTTGGTGACTAAACAAGAACTTATTTGTTCATATAATTAATGAAAAAATTGTTTTGCTTATATTCTCCTACTGTAACTGTTCATGGACAACACCATGTAGGTACTACTAGTCTATATAAATACACATGTGTGTATATAACCAGCACTGTATGAAGCACATTCTATAGATTATTTTGTCATTTTAAAGAAAGTCTGGTATTTTTAGGCAAAGTATAACATGGGGGCTCCTTTAAATTGGTATTATTTATTGCTTCAACTCAATTCCTAACATTCTTGCTATCAGCACAATTCAAGCAACATCCTACCCATTTGGTCGTTATCCTTTAAATGCTAACATCATATGATTTCCCAGGTGATTATCCTACTAATCATGCTCAGTACTGTTTGACTTTTTTGATTAGACGAGAACAAAGTTGTTCATATAATTAATGAAAAAGAATATATTATTTACTTTATTTAATTTGATAATATTCTCATATCATAGCTGTGTATGATAAATGTGGGTATTGCTAGTAAATATATATATAGGTGTGTTTGCATAACCAGCAATGTATGCAACACCAACATTGTAAAGAATATCCAAACATTTTAGAAGGCCGGGCATTTATAAACAAAATATGAGATATAATTATTATATAATTTTCCTAGTCATTGTATGTAATTATGAATTTTGTAGAATGACGAACACTATTTAGAGAAAGTATAAAGTTATCTTTTGGCAAGGCACATGAAGGTAGGTTCCATATCATAATGTGTAAAGTTTCTGTGTTTACACGAAAGTTGTTTCAGCATTCTATCACTACGTTCAATTTCCAAATTAGTTTCATGAAGTATATGAAATAATTCATGGTCTGTAATGTAATACTGTATGTCACAGAACCTTTTTTAACAGGATTCAAATTTGACAGCATGATATAAGAGAATATTCAAAATTAAACTTTTTTAAAACAGCAATTTCTGTTGTTAATTTATGCCTTTAAATTCCTGATCAATAATAGTAAATATTGTTACTTTAAAGCAGTTAAACCAGAATGAAACCGTAAAACTTGCTGGTTCACTTTAGTAAAACCAGAAAATGAAGTATAATTTGCGTAACTAAACTAAAGAATAGTAAGAGAAGTTGCTGATAATTTCTTATTACACTGATCCTAGTATGTCCTGGGATCAGTGTTTCTCCTACAATATACTTTATCTTGTTGACAGGATTGCCACACTAAATATTTGTGAACTTAGAGTAGGATTACTTGATTAAATTTTTGCTTAAGCACTAATAAAACACTCAACAGAATTGCCCCCACTAAATTATCTCTGAGCAAGTTGTATAACACCACATTATCTAAACCAAAATTCAGCAAACTGTAGAACAACAAACATGTTCAAATAACACTTAAAAAAAAAAAGTGGTTGGTTTTTAGAGACACTGTGAAATATGTCATGCTGACAATACTGGAAATATTGTGAGACAACAACAAACTGTCAGCAATACCAGGATGTTCCTCAAACATTTTATGTTCAAACCAGGAACAAGAAAATAATCTTAAAGTGTTCTATTCATTGGCTCAGCCCTAGCAAAGCCCTTATAATTGTAAAAATGTATTAATGCAAAGATTAAACTAAATCTAATAATTATATTAGATTTTAATTACTACTAGTTAGAGAGGGAAAGACCAACTGAGCACTGAGACCAGCCACACATATAAGTGGAGTCCCCTTGAGTAATTACAAATTTTAATGAAAAGTAATTAATTCTGCTGAATCTTCTTTATTTTAAATATTAATAAAGGTGAGATTTTCCAATAAAACCATTGGACAGCTCTGCCTGGGCTGAAGATGGCTACTCTGCTGTTAGCAACCACTCTTGTCCAATCAAGTCGAAGGGGAGAGTCACTGACACCACTTTCACCTTTTGGTTAGTCTCTCATGCTGGGGTTGTAGTAGTGCAACTCTTTGTTACATTAGTAAAAAATTAGAAAAATAATTTTATACTTATCGTCATAAATTATTACCTTATATTATCTTAAATTCATGTTTATAGATAAAGGACATACAACTTACTTTTATACTGTTTGCACTGTAATTTCTTCTTTAAAATATTACTGTCGTTTTCATATGATACTGTATGATTAAAATCTTTATTTATTACAAATATTTAACGTTTACTGTATGATCACAGTTATGCTCTTATATATATATATATATATGTATTAATTTAGAATTATTATTCTAGAAATGGTGGTGTGATACCTCATATAGCTGCTCATTTTCACAAAGAAAATATAAAAAATACTGTCTCTTTAGCTATCAAAAACAGTGGTCTTAATCTTCAGGTAGGTATCCAAATGAAATGTGTATTTATTTTAAGAAGATTAAATAAACTTTATGTAAAAATAATAAAAAGAATAATAATAAATCTTTGTGTAAAAATATTTCATTATAATTTTTAAGTTTTGCATGCCTACTATGACATATTAAATTTCTTTTTGGATGTTACTAAAGCAAGTGTTATGTATGGTGTTTCACTGGTTGGATTCATTTGAATTTCTTTTTAAATTCTGTTTTAAAAATTAAGTTCTTCCTGATAAAAATGCCATTTATCTCTCAACTTGTCATCTTTCTCAAATTGTCTAGTTTGGAGTATATTTACTGAGTTTTTTGCTATCATTTTGTAATCTTATTAAAACAAAAATTGAAGGATTGTACCAGAAAGATTATATTTGAAGTAATTTTGCAGAAACAATAAGACAAAATTCTGATTCATCATTACTAAGCACAAAATAATTGTCCGTACTTATTTTCTCCTTACGGTTCTCCTAAATTTTATTCTAACTTTCCTGTATTGTAATAGTATAATTTTTTTTTTTTTTTTTGAGAAAGTATTTGAATAAAAAATAAGTACTTAATGAGATTAGTGTATCATTTTCATGACCTTTTAATTATAAATTTTAATTTTCCTACTGATTAACTTTTCCCTAATTTAAGTGTCATTCAAGCCATTTCTGATGTTTAGCTATTAAAATAAGTTTTGGCAAGACTTATTCTTTTATAGTATATGAACACAATTCTTTTATAAGAAGTGTTTGTAATTTAAGGAAACCTTGTAATTCCAAAGATTTTGCTTTAACTATCTATAGATTTCTAGAGAAATAAAATTATAAATTCTCTCCTCTTACTACTTTCTGTTTGCATTGACAGTGAATCAAAGAATATAACATGCTCTCTGTGACTCTGAAACCCAAATTGCAAAACCAGTCTACACTAAATCTAAGTTATACATTGAAACTTAGCAAACTACTTTAATATCCCACTGCAGTCATGTACTGAAAGAAAGAAAGGGTCAGTTGTGATTTTGGAGGGTAGA
Organism: Pardosa pseudoannulata; assembly: GCA_032207245.1. Taxonomy (NCBI): domain Eukaryota; kingdom Metazoa; phylum Arthropoda; class Arachnida; order Araneae; family Lycosidae; genus Pardosa; species Pardosa pseudoannulata. The sequence goes on from CM063498.1 coordinate 184,991,531, forward strand.
AATGTTTAGGAATGGAATCTGTAAGACTGTGTAACAGCAGTTAAAGGTTAAAACTGTTAAAGACTCACTGGTTTCATTGAACATGGAAGAAAGTACAGACAGTGTTCAAGAGAACGTACTTGTCATATTAGTTAAGAAAAAAATTGAATACTTGTCTTTATTTAAAAAAGTAATTTGGTAATTTTAGAAAATGATCTTTTCTTTAATTTTTTTTCAGAATAAAATTTAATATTTTTAAATGTGTTTAGCATATTTAAAAGATTTTTTTAAAAAACATCTATGGGAGTGATCAAATTCCTCCCCCTTTCCCCTATCCTTAATGTCATTCACTAATACTTGTTTTTGCATACCTCTTGATGTATAAGTCTATAAAATTGTCTGAGGATTATTTTTTTTCTTTTTGGTCCCATAAACACCCATTCTATTTTTCCCTTAGAGAAAAGGTTACATGATAAATTAGAATCTTTATTTTCATTATGCTTTTACAGATTGTTTCATTAACATTAGCATTACAAGTAAAAATATTTTTAAATAACTCCTTCAGCATTGTAATATAATTAATTGGAAAGCACTTTACATGAAGGAATTATTTCTTTATTCGTTATTATGTTTAGTTCAATTAATAACTATTTTTGTTTCTTCTATTAAAACTGACTTATATTCTTTTGAGAAACATTTGTTAGTGTTTTCTGTGATGAATCAATAATATGATCCTAGATAATCAAAAACTTATTTTTATAGTCTCATCTCTCGTGAATGAAAATCGAAACCATGTAGGTTTTTCTTTGGATTAAAAAAATAAAAGTATCATATATCAAGATCAGGGTAATAGGGTGGATGTTCTATCACTTTGATGTGTTTTGTTCAAGAAATTCAAATTCAATCTTGATGTATGAGAAGATGCATTGTTCATGAGAAGCATGAAATCCCCTTACATTAACTTCTTGAAGAATTTTTTGGTAGACTATTAATGGTATACTAGTTATCTTCAACTGTTTTCTGTCCTTCAAACTTGATGGCTTTGACTAATCCTGTACTTCTGAAAAATGTGACATACCTTACTTTTTTTTATTGCTCATTATCTTTTCAACATTGTTGGCTTGGTATCAACTTCAAAGACCCATACTTTACTTTCTTGATGTGAGATCACATTAAAAAAAAGGGGGGGGGGTATGAGGGTTTTGTCACCAGTTATAAGTTTAGAAATAAGGCAGTGTCTATCATTGTTAAATAGTTTTAGGGTTTCATTACAGGTCCAAACATGCTCCACATTTTTTGTGTTCTGATAATGTATAGAAGACATAATGGCAAATTAATTTTTCATATGAAGTTCATGATATGTATCTCTGTGAATCCAGTGTTAATCCAATAATAAGTACAGCAATTATCATCAGTTAATATTTTTCATATGGTCGACACATTTTCTAGGACTATAGCTAATAATATTGTTCCTGTGTGATCTACACCCAGTAAAGAACTTAAATCTCTACAAAATTCTCGAAACCATTTGAGTACAGTAATATAAGATGGAGCTTTATTTCTAAATGTTAACTGTAGGCATTGAGGCATTCTTGTTGATTTAACCCTAGTTTAAAAAAAAAGAAAGTCATAGTGCAGTAAGGCTCTTGTGATAACTGTAGAGTCAAGTTGTAGTAATCAGTGAGAGAGTACCATATATAAAGAAGGTAAGGGGTGTTACCTCTGACAAAATGTCAGAGGTAATAGTAGACTCTGGATTTGTATAGGACTAGTTTCTTCGAAACTCTGAGGTTGTAATCAAATTATTTTATATTTATGTATTTTATCCTACTTGTACATCTAATTGTCCTGTGGTAATTTGTGCTGTGTATGAAATTTAACGTATGTTAACGAAAAATTGCTCTCATGAATTTTTTTTTTTTTTTTAAACTTTGCAATCTTTACATAAATTTCATTTTCTTTCCTTTCAAAATTAATTCTACTACAGCTAAATTGTAATTGATGCCACAAATTGTCACTGTGATAAAAAAAATTCAAATTTACATTTTTAATGAATATATATTACCTAGTGACTACCACTCTTAAAAATTTATGATTGACTTACATAATATAGAGGAAATTAACAAGGAGAAATGTATGTATTTCTAGTTCTTTACTTACTAATTGAACTTATTATCCTGATTTCTAAACCCAGATATAATTAAAAAATATATATATTTTAGTACATGTAAAAATAAATGTATATTTGATATTTTTAGGATATATCAGCCATTGCTGTAACTAATAGACCAGGACTAAAAGGTTCATTAATAGTAGGTGTGGAATATGCAAAAAAACTGGCTAAAACTCTTGAAAAACCAATTATTCCTGTCCATCACATGGAGGCACATGCATTAACTGCTAGATTAATCACAAAGTAAGTATTTTTAATGTTTTGTTTGAATATCAATATTTATTCTCTGCTTATGTCAAAACATTTTTTAACTGTTAAAGTTACAATAAAATAAAGCAAAGGCTGCATATTTTATGTAATATACTTGCTGCTTTGCACTCAGCCTTCGGTGTGGGTAGTAAAATTTTCCTAATAAAGGTTTAAATATACTATTATAGATAAAAAAATTTATAAAAATATTAAATAATACTACAGATTGTTTACAAATATAATAGTTTATTAACAACAGACAATCCCAGTTACAAATATATATCTGCACAATATTGTTCGGAAATTTCTCGACATTCTATTCTACATGAGTCAATTTTCAACATGTTATGAAAATGTATGCATGTAATATCTTTACTGTGAAAATTTATTTCAAATAGATTTTTAAGAAATTTTTTATTATATACTTAATTTTATGTTCCCTTTCTTTAGTGTGTAATAGTTTCGTTTTACGATGTAATGGAATATCAAGAAATGGTCAAAATGAATTAGTTGGATTTTAAAGTCATTATAAAGATTTCAATTTATTATCTCTATCATATAGGCTTAAACTACAAAAGACATACGAAAACTTTATGTTAATTACCTTATGTTATAGAACCATTCGATTACTTAAAGATATTATGACAATATTAAATGCTAAATCAAATTTTGATTAATTTTTAAAAAATCGTAAAAGAATGTGTTGTTACATTTGAATTTTACTCGCACAGATTGTCATTCCATGTGATAGATTGGGAGGAAGAAGTTTTAATCTTGGCAGTGAACATTTGATGATATCAAAGAATTTGGAAACTATGACAAACTGTATATGTTTATATAAACAAAACACACACAAACAAATACTGTTTATGTATAAAGATTATATTTATAGATTTAATGGTGCAGATGCAGGATAGGTTCTCATTGGTGGGTTTTGAAATTCTGGTATTCAAGTATTTTAAAACTTGCACCTGACTTTAGACCTTTGTTCATGGTATGAATTTTATATAAATAAGATATTTAATAAACAAAGTTTAAGGTTGATTTATTCACCACAAATTCTTATTCTTCTGAAGGTATATGGACATTTAAAATTGCTGTAAATCACTCATAAGGTGTTAAACTCAATTTCTTTGTAAAGGATGTTTTTTTCATGTAGCATTTCAAAAATATGCATGTGTGTGCATAGAATTTTTAATTACCCATAGAATTTTTAATAACATATTTAATATGCTTTACAATTCCTAGTTTTTTTTATTGCATAATTTTTTGTGATTAGTGTATTTTTTAGGTGCTTCTTCATTTATGATTTGATTAAAACATACAGATTTAGCATTAGGTGAAAATGTTATCTATGTGACTCAATAATTTTAAATAGGATAATATTCAGAATTTCATTTTAAATGTGCTTAAACTAGTCATGAACTCATTAAAACATGTAAATTTAAAGAGCATTAAGTAAAGTATTACCCCACTGTCACATGGTCTTTATAATTTTTAAAAAAATAAATGATTAATTGGAGTTAGAAATAATCTATTTTATTGCTACTTTTATTTTATGTTTATATTTTCCTTTGCAAATTTTAATTCCTTATACCCCACTAAAGGGTGTAATTTAATCATTTATTTCAGAATACCTTTCCCATTCTTAGTTTTACTTGCATCTGGAGGCCATTGCCAAATAGCTCTTGTTAAAGATGTTGGAGAGTTTTACCTCCTTGGTTTTTCACAGCATAATTCTCCTGGTGAAGTATTAGATAAGGTAAGATAGAAAAATAAATATATGAAAATTCAGTAATTCCAACAAAAAAGAAATGTTTTTAATTCAACTTTTTTGTTAGATAGCTAGACGGCTGAAACTACAAAATTTACCTGAATGCTATGAAATGAGCGGTGGACAGGCAATTGAATTCATGGCAAATGATGGAGATTTTACTGCATTTGATTTCCCTTATTCTCTTACAAATTATAGGGACTGTAATTTCTCTTTCTCTGGTTTTTCATCATTTGCCACTTGTACAATTGAAGAAGAAGAAAAAAAATATGGTAAGTGAGCGTATTTACATAATATATTAAACATTATCCTAATAAGTAGTAATTAAATTATTTCCCCAATGTTTTTTCTACCTTAATGAAAAAAGAGCTATAATAAGCTCTATAATTAAGCTCTTTTGTCTTCACCATCCATCTGCTGAATAAGATAACTATCTACTCTTAGATTTTACATTTATAAATGTTTTTCATGCATAAGTTTTGAATATAATGACTGAGCTTCAAGACTCTGAACCTCTAACTTCTATTGTAGTGTACTAAATAATTCTCATTGTCCATCAGCCTTTAAAGTTACAATTGGGGAAACTCCTGCCTGATCTTGAATGTTACTCGCCCTATTCAATACAATTACCAGGCTTGCAATTCCGTCACTTTTCTCACCTTTAGTCACTTTTTTTACAATTGATCACTTTTTTAAGTAAACAGTCACTTTTTTCATGGTGTCTCACAGCAAAAGTCTGTTGTTGAAAAAAGAAAATCTGAATTAATAACAAAATATTTTAATAAAAGGCCAAAAATGTGATACTCTAATCTCATTTTTCTTACTAAAATGTAATTAGTCATATGGTTTCCAGAATTTAATGATTTTAAAAAGTCGTGAAGAAGTTCCTGAAATCTACATTTAATACATTAAAGTAATTTACGTCAAAGCACACATTTTATTTTTTATTTTTCTTCACAATTTTTGTTTAGATACTCTAATCTAGCTATGTACATATTTCAAAACATCATTAATATATGCAGAAAATTGTGAATATAAAATTAATGTATTATATGTATTCAAATCTAATTTATAGATTTTCTTGAATAAAAAGCAATGTTGAGTTTTGTTAATCAAAATGTTTAACCTTTTTTGTATTTGATGCTAAAATCATATCTTGCATGAATCATTTGATTTAGAGTTAAAATAAGTAGAAAAAATCTTAATAATAGTGTCTGTAATCAAGAGGAGAAAAAAAATCGCTTTTTTTTTTTTCAATGTTTAGTCACTTATTCTGTATTATTTGTCCCTTTTCTCACCTTTTTGAAAGTACCTCAGCAATTGCAAGCCTGAATTACAAATCATCCCTACATTTGTTTCAGCATTTTATTACCTTTAATTTAAGATTTTTTTAAACTATGGCTTGATTAGTTATGTTAGCTAATTTATACTCCAGTTTGGCTTTCAAAGAAGTTTATTCTTAAATGAAACTTCAGTAAATATGTTATAAACTTCATTGCAATAACTTCTTGAAAAATAACTTCAGCAAACCGAATGAAAATATTTCTTCTCTTTGGGAGGCTTTTATCAACAATAAATTGATCAAAGCACAAGTAATAGTGCTCTCAAATTAGACATGAATAGTGTCAGTCTACAGGTGTCTTTAGGTGTACTAAGATAAAAGAATATATTCAAGCAATCTTTTTATATTCTTAATAATCTTGATTGTATGTGTATTCATTGTGTTCTCTTATTATAATGCAAGCCTTTACTATGAAGAATAAAATTGTATACTTATTTTATGTATACTTACTTGGCAATTAATTTAACATTAAAAAATAGCGTATACTCTTGTACACTTTTAATGCCATGTTTGTAGGTATAATCTTTTACCTCAAGCCTGCAAAAAGTAAATCAAGACCATATGCCTTAGCCTTGTGAAGAAGCTTCACAGAATATAGTTCCTCTTGAAAGGAAAGATCATTTATATTTTGTAGACTATTGAAATGGCTTTAAATTTGAAATTTGTTGCAGTTGTAACTTAAGTTTGTACACAGTTTTTCTATAATGTTGATAGGATCTCTCATCTTCATGCTACTGAAAAAATGATTTTTGTAATAGTTGTGTCAATTTCAGTGATATTTGTACTAGGAATAAATTTGCAGACATATTAGTTCTACATAATTGGCTTTTCTCAGCTTGTAACAATTCTCTCAGCTTGGATTAAAAAATTAGAGAAACTATTGAGTAAAATTAGGGCTACCAAAGATAATTAGTTCACTATTAATAGTAATAGGTTCCTATGAAATATACATGTTTTAGATTCCCTGTATTGCTTTTATTAGTGGAAGCAAGTTTTACTTTATTTTATTGGTGGAATACTAAATGTAATTTTATATTACACTGTTTCATATAGAAGGAGTGATGTTTCTCTAAGAATATGTTTATTTAATAAATTATAAGGTCATGCTTGTACAAAATTTCATTCTAAAGTGGCTTACACATTATCACTTAAATTGTATAGTCCAGCTAAGTAATTATAATGAGTAAAAACTGAACAAGGAGCTGAACTGAGAGTTTTTGGGTAACAAAGCTTTTTCTTCTGTTTTTGCTTCAGTCTTGTCAGTTTTATTGAATCTGATTTGGTGACAAAATCAAAACTTTAGTTCCAAAACTCAGCCCAAAACACTAGTTCCTTGAAGTACTGAAGGTTTGGTACATAAGTAATCTGACTGGAAGATCTGTTTTTTTTTTTTTTTTTTTTTTTTTTAAATTACTAATCTTTTTGCATTTTTTTCTTCGGCAGATCGGAGGTTTAATATTTTTTCACAACATACCCATATTGCATCAGGCTCATTTATTTTCAGTTTATCGATTTTTTGTATGCACTTTTTCTTTCTTTTTTATTCAGTTTGAATTAGAGATATTTTGTCTTCCAAAGCTCAGGAAGTTATCAGTTAATTTCAATAAAAGAAAGAACTTTTTTAATATTTGCTATTTTGAAAGCTGAGAGTGACCTGAGTAAACTTTGAGTCAACACAGTTATTGTTGCAAAAGATGTTCCATTTTCTCAGGTTACAGAACTAGAAGAAATACTTGAGTAAGCGGTACAGTTTACACAATTTATCATTCAATTACAACACCACATAGGAAAACTCCACACTTTAACGGATAATGTTTGGACTTCCCTATAGTTTCAATTATCTATTTGCTCTGATAATCAGCGTCAAGAAACAGAGAAAAAGTACTTAGTCATATTAGTACTTAATATAATGGTCTGTTATAAAATTTAAGGTGACAGAAAAAAAAAATCTCATATACCTGTGTGTTTAATTAAGTTGTAGATTCTATAAAAAGAAATCACCCTGTAATCAGTAGGAAAGTATTTTGTAAAAGAAAAGTGTATATTTTAAAGAAAATCTTAACTCATACAAATACTATTAACATTAAATAATTTTGAAATTTGAGTTTTTTATTATATTTTGTATTATAAAAATTATATTTTATTGTTGTTATATTATATTATTATATAAATTGTTTTATTTTATTAATTATTATATTATTTAAATTTTTATATTTATATTCTATTATAATATTTTGTATATTTAACTGGTATGTTAAATAACTTTTCATTTAAGTCTCCCTATGTAATGAATTCTCTTTTAAATTTATCTTATATAGCTGTTGTATAATATGTGTTATTTTATAAACAAAATTAGTTGAAGCTGCATTTTATGTTATTATAGATGTAGCTGCTGATGGGGTCATTCCAACTGTTAAAGATTTTTGTGCCTCATTACTTCATGGCTATGCAATTCATATGATGCATAGAGTTCATAGAGCTTTCATATACTGTGAACAGAATTCTCTAATACCTGCTGAACAAAGGACATTGGTGTTTTCAGGAGGTGTTGCTTGCAATAATTTTATTAGACAATCTCTTCAGCAAATGTGTGAATCATTAAATTCAAAATTTTTTGCCCCTCCACCAAGGTATTGTACAGATAATGGTGTTATGATTGCCTGGTAAGTTTTTAATTTTATATTAAAGTTTTTGGATGTCTTTTGTATTTCAGTGAATACAAGATAATTGTGACTGTACCTACTAGAATATTTTATTTAACTGTTAAATATTTTAAGAGAAATTTTCAAGGTTTTCTAATTAAATATCTCCTTACATTTGTAACTAATAACATACTTCTATTTATTTCCAATTCTCTCTTTTGTCTTTTATCCTATATAGCATTTTGAGATAAATCTTTCTTTGTCAAATGATTTTAAAGATGTTACAAACTATTATTTAAACTAACAATATACTGAGAAAATCATTTAAGCTTATATTGTAGTATCACACATACTACCAATAAAAGTACTTTTGATATATAGTTCTTTAATATTCATTTCAAGTTTTGAGTTTTCTTACCATGATAGAAATCAGTCAGAGAAAGAATTTAAGTTGTTGCTTCCTCTAAAGGCCTTATCTCACATGCCATCCTGAACCAAAATAAATCAGTTTAAAATTGTTTGCTATCACAAAGGAAATACACACATTTTCCAATGAGAAAGGGAATCATAATCATGGCCTTAAAAACCAATTAAAATCTCGATTTATAAGTTTAAAAACGAAAATTAACATCTATAAAACTTTACTTCGGCCTATTCTGCTCTATGGAAGTGAATTCTGGGCAATAACCAAATTGCATGAAAATAAATTGATGGCTTTTGAAAGGAAAATCTTAAGAAAAATATTTGGTACAGTTCAAGAGAATAATTTTTGGAGATCTTTATTCAATTTTGAAATTTATAAAAAATATAAGCAACCCCATGTTGTTAAAGTCATAAAAATCAATAGACTGCGATGGCTTGGACACCTATTCCGACTCGATGACATAAACCCAGTAAAACAGCTCACTTTCACTAATCTTATGGGGCAGAGGAAACTAGGAAGACCACCAATTAGGTGACTTGACTCAGTAGAGAGGGACTTAAGTACTGTCAAAAAGGGAAACTGGAGGAGTCTTGCAGCAGATAGGAACGGCTGGAAATAACTGCTTGGGACAGCCTTTTCCTGTAACAGGCTGTAGTGCTTTAGAAGAAGAATCATAAACTAAATGCATTGCTTTTCAATGTGTAAGGTTGACATGTAGTAAGCCCTTAAGATGTTCCTTGTGGTTTTTCTTTCTCACCTGAGGTGACAGATGACTCTGGCAGCAGATAGTTATTGTTATTCTATTGCCATGATCAGACACCATCTATTTCTGTGTGTGGGGAGGTATTTTCCCTCTTTTTGTTTATCCCTTAATTTTTGTTTGTTTGTTATGGTGTTTGTGTAAAAACAGAAGCAGTTTTGATATTGAAAGGGCAGTTACCTAGTACTTAGGATATTACTATGAGACAATTCCTAAACAAGGTAATGTGAAAATGCATTTGTTAACTTGTAAAATGTTTATGTAATGTAAATATTAATCCCCTTTATTATTTAAGAGGAAAATAATTATTTTTGTGATATCTAATTGATTTATAGTGACAGTTTTTAATGTTACTTAACATGCTGCGTAACATTAGGTCATCCTAGGCCTGTGATGTTATAATACAGATTCTGTTCTATAATAGACTTAATTTTAAAACTTCAGTTGGTTTAAATTAATTGTACAATGCTGTAAATTTGTCATTTTCACTGAAAATATAGTCATTAGAATAGTATTTTGGGGGATACTGTAAATTACTTGTTTCAAATATAAAATTCTAATATACCAAGAAGCTAAGTAAAACAGCTATGTACTTACTCAAGAGGAGAGGAAATACTGTGTGTTAAGTTATCCATTACACTCTCTTCAGTGTTCAGAAAAAAATTATGATCAAATCGGATAACGCAATTTAATGAAAATGCTTACCATGATTGACCTACAACTTAAAGCCAATTCCGAATGGCTTTGAACATTCATGCCACAGTGGGATTTGAACCCACAAACTCCAGTACTAAAGGCCAGCACCCTAACCAATCAGCCATCTTTCGGCAGAAAAATTAAAATTATGGTAGTTATGAATGTTATAAATGGAATTACTTTTCAGTAGCTCATATTTTCTTGTCACAAGAACTCAGTATTATGATCTAGGAAGGGGTGTATTAATTATTTCTGTAACTGAATGTTATGAATATGCATTTGAGTAACTGTTCTGTCTAAAGTAAATGCTAAAAATCAGAGTAATCAGCATTAGGAAGCAAAAACATCACTAAGGAACAAAGAAGAAATTTCATCATATTAAGTCAAATTTGTTCCCTTAAAGTTTTCTTTAATTGGTTTTAGAAATAGTTTTGTAACTTATTTTATGAAAACTTAATTTATTAATGAAAGTAAATATTTTCTTTGATTTATAACTTAGGCTAATACTAGTATCTGCTTCTCTCTTTTAAATAAATGAAAAAATTTTAAACTTTTGCAACTTATTTTTAAATATTATTACATTAATAATTCGTTTCTGATCCTGGTTGATTAACTAGTTACTCTAGAGCAGTGGTGGAAATGACCCATTAATTTATTTTTATAAACTTAATTTTTTATATCATGAAATAAAAAACAGACTAATGAAAATGTTAAAAAATTAAATACAAGAGTACCTGATGCAGAATTTATATAAAAAAATATTTTTTTAATGTGAACCTTAACTGATATTCTGTTGTAGTACTGAACATTTATGAAAATCATATGTAAACCACTCAAGAACTTGGCATGCATATTTATTTCATCGTAGATCAGAATGTACCAATGCAATGCTGAACTAATTGGTAACCTTGGAGTCTGTATATCAGTTGCATTTATAAGAAATTTCTTCTAAAATTATTGTATTCTAAGTTTAAATATTTTTAGTTGTAGATATGTACTATGTCAGCAACTAAACAAATTATACAAATACCTCACAATATGAAACAAATAGGTTGAATAAAGATGTATGACTGAAAAGATTAAAATGACTGTACGTACCAAAAGGATCAACTGTTAAATTTTTCTGTGAACACATTTTCAATGCTTCTGAATTTTTTTTTTTTACTCTTTTCAAGTGACATACTTATTTAGTGACCCATGAGCTTATATTTAAGAAAAAAGCAAAGTTTGGCCCACTTTTTAAAAAGGTTCACTATAACTGCTCTAATTTAATTTTAATTTAAAAATTCAAATTTAGTTTAAAATTTAATTTAAATTTAATATGTAATTTTTTTTCTTTTTTTAGGAATGGCATGGAGAGGTTAAAAACTAATATTGGTGTTCTTCCATACTCTGAAGATTTTAAAATAGATCCTGAGTAATATATTTTATTTGTTAAAACTTTTCTTATTTTGCATTGAACATGATGTAACCTTTAAAAATATTTATTATTGAAAATGTTATTGAAAATAAAATCAATTGTAAGATTTCAAGATATTGTTTTGTGTTTCATGTTAAAAAAGTTTTTAAATATATGTAAGTTAAATGCTCACAGACACTTAAACTTTTATGCATGTTTTTTCATATTAAAAAAGTAGCCAGCACTGTTAATGGGAAATGCACATTTTCCAAACTTAAAACAGCTTCCTCTTCATTACTAAATAAAACGTATTAGCATAAGAAAACTGTACATGAAAACTATGAAATAGGTTTGAATTGGTTGCATTAATGCATTGTGCACAAACAGCATGCAATTTTTAAAAATTGTATTTAAATTTTTGAGGAAGTTCCTTGTGTGTATTTATATAATGTTTTGTTCCTCCCTAATTTATAGCATAGGCATCAGCTTTCTCTAATTTTCTCTGGGAATAATAATGTAGTATAATGTTGTCTGTATGCACATAAATAAATAACAGAATAATACATAACTCTGAATTCTTCCGTGTATTTTAATCAATCTATTTGAGAAATTATATGTTTGACAGCTTTTGATGAGTACTATAAGGCTCATTGAAAATTACATTTAAGCTATAACTAAATTCTTATCAATATGATTGATTGTTTAATACTAAATATTGTAAACAAATTAAGAACCATAATTATCTCAAAAACATGTTTATATATTTGTTGAATTTTCTTATAAGTGTTATAAAACTATCTATATATACAATAAATTGTGCTCTCAAATTTTTTAATAATGTTTTTTTAAGTGAATTGTTAGTATATATCATGTTACCAGTTCAGTGTTTAAAGAATTTTAATGAGTACTCTTCTTTTTACTTTGTGAATATATTATTAGGAATAAATTTCATGTTTATGTTCGAATTCATTTGATAAAAAACATTTAAGTGGCCAGTAAAGCAAAATTAAAAGTTCTGTATATTTCATATACCTATACCAGGGGTGGCCAAGCTCCTTAATAGTCCGAGCTATTTTTCAAAATTTGAAAGTTTTCACAAGCTGCAATTAAATATGCATTTAAAAGGTATTAAAAATTGTTTTTACAAGAATTATATTTTTTGAAAAAGCTACAAATAATTCTTCAAAGAGCTATATGTGGCTCGTGAGCTGCAGGTTGGTCCCCTGCTGATCTATAGAATATTTTTAGCAATGGTCATTAAGAATGCAAAACAAAATTTTGAATGAATAATGAACTGTTGATTAGCTAATAAAATATTGCTGAATATTTCATATTTCTTCAAGAAATATTTATTATTTCTACTCCATTAATTTATAAAAAGTATATAATTAAAAAATACAGTTTCATACACATATATTTTAAAATCAGTTTATCTGCCAATAGAGGGTAAGTCTATAGTGCTTACCAAATGATAGATAACTTTTAAATTTTAAAAAGACTTTTCTATTGCAATTGCAGAAATAAAAGTTTTACAGAAATTATGTGTTGTTCTACGATTTTGAATTGTTAAACTGTTTTTAATCAGTACTTCCTGCTTCTTAAACATTTTATCTTATTCTTTAGTGTGAAAAAAAATTACATTTAGTGTATAAATATATTTGAATATTTTCTTTGTATTTATATATGTATATATATATATATATATATATATATATTTTCTTTTACTTTATAGTTGTTCACTCGGGATCAATATGACGGATTCAGTGAGAAAAGCCTCAATTAAAGTTAAAGTTCCAAGGCTGAATGCACTTCCTATAAAAGAAGTCAAAGAAAATATATGATTTATGTATTTAATTTTAGTATCTCATTAAAAATATATATATTGATTTTAAACTCTCGTAATTTTAACTGAAGATTTGAATGACTGAAGAGTAATATGTAGTACGGATTAATAACTAGTGAGTAGGTAAACATATTTTTGTGGTGTTTATCCTGGATCTGGTAAATAGCCTAAAGCTTGAAATTTGGAGAGAAGAGATGGAAAAGGATTTGTAAAAGAGTAAAAGTTTAGTTTTTATCTTAACATAAAGCATATGAGATTTACATATATCTTATACATTCTTTTACCAATAATAAGAAAGGAAAGATGATCATTGATTTTTTCAGTTCAGAACAACCCCAAATTAAATTGTTTAATATTTTTAATATTCAGTCACTAAATAGGAAAGATTTGAACAGTTGTCATTTCTTGTAGAAAGATCATCTTTTTGATGAAAGTTCGATTAAAGTTTTAAGATTTTGTAGAGTTTTGTTTGAACTTATTTCAAGACTGTTCCTTTTAGCGTCTACCATCAAATTTCATTTGAAAAATATGAAATAGATTTTCCTGGCCAGTGCACCATTTTGCCAAACTCAACCTTTGGATAAAAAGATGGCTGTTATTAAAACCACAAATTAAATACCAAGACCAAATAAGCAGTTGAGGGTGTAAGTTAACTTAGATATATTCTAACAAATAATATACATGGATTACATGAATACATGGATTACATGAATGAAAAAGAATTAGCCACAACAAAACATTTTCGATGTATTCCAAGCAATAACAAAAGGAATAATTTATCAACCATTGACTAGCTTCCTCTTTTGGCTGTAAGTTTCCACAATACCTTATAATATTTTAAAATTAAAGTTTTGGCAGTGAGTCACTCATCATTTAAAATAGTTTTCACACATAGTGTAAACTGTACTAAATGATGTCATCATTTAATAGTTTTCTCTATAAATAACCTTTAGCTAAGCCATCTTCTACAAGAAATATTTTCTGGGATTCAAAATCAAGAAATTAAATATAATACTGGCATTCTATTGAAATATTCTGTAAAAACTAGATTGAAAAGCTAGGGACACTGTTTTTTAATCTTAAAGCTACTTAATATATATTATAAGCTTTGGCAATTGGTGAACTCAACTACTCTCTGGAGTAAAAAAAAATACTTAGGTTTAATGGTCTAATGTATAGAGTACAGCTCTTTCATACCAGAGTTTGCAGGTTTGAATCCCACATCTGGCAGGGATGTTTATAGCCATTTGGAATCGGCTTTAAACTGTAGGTCCCTATCTCATTAGCATTTTTATAGCAAAATACAGGATTTATGTTGTGCATTTTTTTTCCAAGTATGGAAAAAAATTTTTAAAACTTTTTTTTATGTAAAAGTACTTTTTTTAACATGAAATTATTTAAAAGTATTTTTTACTTTTCCACTCTTGCACATTTTTATAATAATATTAATACCAAAGCCATTTGATATTAAATTACAATTTATTTTCTATAGTATCTGTATATATTGCAAACGTTTTCATTCGATTGTTATTACTATCTTTACTTTGAAGTAATATTAATTAGTAACCAACTTCACAGTATAAATCTTTCATCTTTCTTTGTTAGTTTTTATTATGCATAACAAGTTTATATATGTATAATCGGTAAAATTTGAAAGTTTAATAAGCATATTCAGAAAGTTAGCTTTAGTAACACTGCTTCAGTCAATGCATTGCTCAAAATTTTTTTATAATAAAGCCAATACAGAAATGTAATAATTAAATTTGAATTTTATATTGTTATGCCAGCTTTTTTTTACCCAGCCAATTCAATATAAGACCAGTTATAATACAATAAATGTTTCACTTTTTTTTTTTTTGCTTTATCAGATAAGTTTACATTATAATATACAGTAAAATTTGAAAATGTAATATATACTCCAAAATTTTACTTTAGGGCATTGCACAAAAATTATATGAAGGCAATATTGAATGTAATAAATCTAGATTGCTATTGCTTTGTGCCATTAGATGCTTTTTTTTATTTAACCCATAGGTTTTTTTCTCATGCCAACTGAGTATGAATCCAACAAATAGTAGACCATCATACTCCAAATCAAACCATCCTTGGGTTTTATGTTTTCCCTTATGAAGCAATTGTAAAGTTAACCTTTTTCAGATTAACAATTTAGAGAATATTTTGAAAACAACATGAAAAATAAATGTGAAGAAATATATTAAGAAATAATTGAAAGGAAAAAAAAAATATTTCCAAATCAGATGTGCTACACTGCTTAAGACCAATTTCAATTTTTCAAAAGAGGAAAACTACAAGATTTTCAATCTAAGCTGTAAACCCACAATGATAAAAATAATCATTGATGTTGTAGAAAATATTGTATATAATTAAGACTCAGGCAAACATTGACTTCAGCAACTTGAAAAATGATAAGGAAATTAAAATGCTGTCTAATTCTGATTTGTCTATGAAAGGTTTAACATATTAATAAACTAAAAAATGAAGATAACCTCAAGGAAAGTCAGTTATTAAAAAAAATGTAAGAGCTGAAGGTAGTAATTGAAAAATAATTAGATTTTAACAATAGAAAGTAAAAGAGAAGTACTTTTAAATAGATTTCAATTATTTGATAACCATCTAAGTGTGAAGCCCTAGAGAGCAATTGCACTAAAATTAATTCTTCATGAAGAGATTAAACTTTAAATATATTAATATTTTTATGAACGTGCTTTTTTTATGCTAAGTTATAAAAATTATTTTTCACATCTGTATTATTCTTTGCAAGCTTAATTTTCAGTTTTAGCACATTTAATCTTTCACTAATATTTCTTAAAGTTAATTGGTAAGTAGATCAATTAATTTTGCTATTAAATATTTGTTGTGGTTTAAGTATTCACATTTTACTTTAATTATTATTCAGTATTTTGTCTTTGAAATAATAATACACAAACTAAAAAATATCAGGACTTAGTAACTATTCCCTATCTTTCATGTAATTTTTCTAGGAGGGGGGGGAATACTAAACTAGTATTCAGATTTTCATTTACTGAATTACCATAAAATAGAAAAGTAAATTTACAAGCCCTAGATTGCAAAACTTATATCCTATATTTTCTAGTTTATATATTCACATGTATTTAGACACAAGATGTATATTTCTACCTTTTTGCATCTTTTCAAATTTCGTTACACCATACATCTTTGATATATTTTTAAAATAGTAATAACAATTGTTCATGTAACTTTAAAAACTTACTCACTTTTGAAGAGAGATCAGGTAAAATAGTTTTTGCTTAAATAAGAATTTTCTGACAGAAAAAGGAATAATTATGAAGTTCTTGCTCATATTCCATAATACAAAATGGATTTTAGATAAAAGCCACAATTTGTTAATTGTTGATGAAATCAAGGTTTAAAAGTATTACCTTAGTTAAAAAAAAAAAATAAATAAAATGTGTTTGAGTGTCGTGGTCATAATATAACTTCATTTTAATTTCATAAGCTTTATTTAAATATGGATGGGAACTGCATATTTCTCATTGTAAGCACTATCTCTCAGAATCCTTGAGATGATCTGGAAAATGTACATTTCCAGATCAGATACATTTATCCAGAAAGGCTACTAGTAAAAATATTTCCTGAGTTGTCAGTAGCATTGCAAGGCTTTCAGAGCATCCAGAATAAGGCTTGCTTTTCCTAGAAATTTAAAACAAACATGGAAATTTTGAAAATTCCTTAAAATTTGGAAATTTTAAGTTATTAATATTTGACAAACAGTTTTGTTTTTCATATATTTTATGCATTAACTGCTTCTGTAAAATTCAATTCATCACTATCAATGAATGATTTATTTAAAAAAAAAAAAAATTGTTCCTGGTAGATAGTGATTTTAAACTTAATACAGACTTAAGACAGCTAACTTGCATTTGAAAACTTATAAATACTAATAAAATGCTGATGTTAGTTTTATTTATTAATAAGAAACATTCGTTAAAAATCTAAAATATTCATAACTTTATTTTTTTAAACTTGAATGAAATTTTGACTAAGGGTAAATTAAACTAGACAGTATAAGCATGTTTTCTTCCAAATTTCGAATGATTTGAGGAAGAAAAATAATAAAACTTCTTGTCAAACTGTAATTGAATGCAATTACGATATGTCAGTTCCTACTGATCGGTTAACTTAAGAAATATATCAAATGTTATAGACAAATAATTCTTCTGTTCTGGCTGGTATATCCTGATGGCAGGTGAGTTCGGAAGACAAACTCTTTGAGGAAGATGTATGCAGTTTTCTGCGGGTTGGCTGAAGCGAAACCGTCTCTGCTGTTTGCTGAATCTTGACCGCTTTGTCAACCTTGTCGACCATCATTCGGTAGTCTCAGTGGGGGATTACAGCACCTACACACACACACACACACAAAAAAACATTACATTTGTCTAAGACCTGCAAGGGAAAAAAGAGAGAGAAGGTGAGAATACATTTATGACTTCTTTCAAATGTTGCCTGAATGAGTCTGAAGCGCTAACATCAATTTTGGCTGGTAAGGAAAATTCTCCCGACAATCTTAAGTGCCATACACCAGTTCTGCTGTAAAAACTTTGATTGTATCTTGGAATGGAACAAGTATATCAAGTAGCACAGCGGATAAGACTTCCGTTAAATGCAAATTTTCGAATTATGTGCTAATTCTCTTAAAAAGCAGTTAGACATTGGGCAGTAGACAGTGTGTGTATCTCCAAACAACTGACTGAGTAAATAAAATAGCTGGAATTCAAACTTTCTTTTATCGGAGATCACCGTGCCGGAAACTCAGAAACAAACTAGCCAGAGTTCGTAAAATTTTTGAGACACGATTTTTACAGTTATGTCAAGGATTGTTGCTATGATTAGTGACATAGTAATAGGTCTTTATAAGCCAAGAGCTTAAACCCTTCAGGTCTCATCTTTTAATGCCTTGCCAAAAGATCTAAAAACCCTGCGGAGGCCACAGATCGACTTTATTTTATGCTGCCTCCAGCACTATCTTTTTGCCTTATTTAATCCTACTTTACTTAATTTTGGTCAGATTCATGTTTTACCTCCTCCCCCCCCCTCCACAGAACTTGTGCAATGAATGTTCTGGAAGACATTTTTTTACCAAGTCACACAGGGAGGGGGTCAGTAATCGTTCGCAATGACTCGAGAGCAACGGAACAGCGGCACAGGGTTGTGTCTGCCGCCTCTCTTTGTCTTCTCATTTGTACAGAGGGGAAAACGTTTAAAAGGTGCAACTACCACAAATTCTCTCTCTACTATGACTGTAGACCATCTTCCGACCCTATGGTTCGAGCCAGTTTTACTAATTCTATCATCAAGAATACGAGACAAACTCCGGCCTCCAGCTTTATTGCAATTCTTATCTCATGGTCGCATCTTTAATATGGTCGGTAGCTTCACGGCCAAATAGGCCCAGATTGATACATGAATGAATAAGGGATTGAACATGCTTCAACCCACTGAGCAGAACTGTTCCGGTACCATCAAGAGACAGGTCTCTCTCGACGGAATGGCTGGTCTTGAGCGATAGGCAAGATATTCGATTGCTTACAGTGACAATATTTAGAAGTGCCAAATTCACTAGTAGAAAAATGCGATAAATAAATCGCAATAAACGCATCACTGAATATATTTTAGCTACTTGAATCTAGAATATAATGAGTAGTAAATTCAATTACTGCAAAGTGTACAGGTTTCTCGGCATTCCTATTTCTCTATCTCTTTTTAAATAAATAAATAATATTTTAGTCCGCAAGTTCGTATTCAACTGTAGCAAGAATAGGCAAGATTCTGGATAGTTCTATACAGCAGGTTCTGATTTTACTACATTTTTTTTCTTTTCAGCTTGGGTGTGAGAGGCATTTTTGGAGTTGCCAACATTGGTCTAAATGCTAGAATGACCTTGCACTGAGTATACCTGTAAATTATCCTTAAACAAATTGAGTGAACGTAAGATATTGGAAGAGTTTCGACAGTATTTTTGTGGATGTGTTCGTACCTTTGGTATCTCGATTATTTGTACAGAACTTATTGTGGGTGGATTTTTTTAAATTTTAACATGGAATGAAACGTTGATATGCAATCCAGAAGCTCATTTAAGGTTTTTTTTTTCGACTCCAGCGATGTGGCTGTGAACTGATTACTAAATCAATGCAAAAGTTGTCTAACACACCATTTCACGAGCCTCTCGTATTCCTTACGTTAATCTTGCACCTCCAAAACAAAATAACTTACTTTTGACCAGGAGTTAGCTGTATGTTAGATGGTCAGATCTTCATAATCTATATGGGTTACTGACCCCTAATTTTCGTGTTCCAGTAGAAACCTGATAAGTGACCCGATAAGACTTCGAAAGCACTAATTGGACAATTGAATACCGACATATGTCGGTATACATAGTTAGTATGAAAAATACACCAGTAGATATACCTACTCGTGTATTTTACATACTATACTATAACATACTACACTTTAACATATATATTATATAAAATGAAGGTGGTTCAGATATCCAACACCAGCACATAATACTGGATTGTTACGCTTGCTCATGCTGATAGAGTGACGGACTGAGTATGCGAATGCTTTTATTTACTTTTTTATACATTTAAAATTGAACATTTTAATCTAAAATTCAATCGTAATATCAATTGTGAGTCAGGGGATAGATAGCCCTCCTCTCTCCATAGCTAGTTGACTTCATATCCTGATACCCACTGAAAAAGAAAAAAAAATTAAGTTGGTGTCGCCATCCGCATAAAATTGTATAACAACAGAATTTATTAATGTCTTCAGTGATCTGTGCTTTCAGTAGTTATTTTAACAAAATAAAATAAAATGTGTTGAATTTATTGTATCGAGCAATTTGGCAACACTCTTTAATCATATGTTTACAAAACAATTTTCTGTAAACATGTGATTTTCTGTCAAACGCCTAGTGTAATCATTTCTTGTACTTTTTGATTAATGCTGAATTTATAATTCGACATATAGAATGTAATACCAACTACAATTTAGCTTATCTTATCTGGCTATAGATTGTTTAAGAAAGATGAGTTTGCGAAGTGTGTGGATTGTAAGCTTAATGAAAGATGATTTTGGGGAAATAATATTTTACAGGTTTGAATGAAAGTTTATTCAGTTTTTGTTAGTATTCTACTACTGTTTATTTTAATAAAAGAATAAGGATTATACACATTATTTAATGACAATAATTGCTTAATTTCTTTGAAACATAACTTATAGTTCTACAAATTATATATTTGAAAAGTCAAAGTTGTAATTTATTTATTTATAATATTATTAAGATTCAATAGTATGTTTTATTATTTGGGTATTCTAGATAACTGGGAACAATTATAATTTTATAAAAAAAGTTGAAATTTTTTTTATTAAAAGCAGTTTATGTACATAATGTAGCATCCTATTCTGTCCATTGTGAATTATATTTACTGGGTTAAAGGAGGTGATCTTTAGTCCATATGTCTAAGAACTTCAAAGAATATTAAATATTTTGAACATCCTCAGAATTAAGGGATACTTTCTCTTTCTACATCCTCTATTGGCTTGTTCACGTAAAGGACTTTCAGACGTACTGATTAAAGGGCATATACCCCATCTGTACAGGGAATCGAGCGGGGTTATTTATATTAGTGCATTGTGTTCAAAATGTATATATTTTTATATTTTTCAATTAAAAATAAAATCTGAGTTTATTTTTAAAAATTAGAATAACAAATATTAAAATCTCTGTATTTACCTTATTTTTATAAACATATTTTAATAATTTCAGACATTTTATGTTCAATTAAACCTCTAGTTATTATAAGGCTTTATTGAATTTTTTCTTTTATGCTAAGATTATGTTTTTTATTGAGAATCCTTAGTTATTGGATAAAATTTTCCCCCCTATATATTGCAGAAAATTCCTATTTTATAATAGCTTTTTAAGCTTCTAGATAAATCTGGATTTTTCAGCCCTTTAAATTAGCTAAAATAATTATGAAATTTTTCAAGTCAGTATTATCCCATCAAGTCAGTTATTAGAGTCAGATATTCAAAGTAATGTACCTATATTCTCTTCTCCCTTTCTCGTGCTCATATAAATTCATTCAATAGGAATTCATTCCTATAAGAGAATTCTAACTGATCATCTGTAAAGAAAATAGTTAATGCTTATTCTATATATTTGTCATTTCTTAGTGAGTTGGGTATCCAATTCTTCTCACTATAAAACAGATTTCAAAGCTATTGTCAATTTTCATATTGTACTCACTGTTGACCAACTACAAATTTTTTTTAACCCTTTGACAAATATTAGGTTTCTTTCCACAGGTTATAACTGTAACATAATATGCAGTTTTTAAGGTTTTATATTGGGTATACAAGGGTTTAAATAAAAATGCTATGAAAATCTGATTATTCTGCTATGGTTTAAGATGCCTTTCCCACATATATTCACATTCCCATTCATTTAAAGCCTTATTTTTACTGTACTTATTTATTTAAATAGATGCAGCTTCACAACTAACCTTCAGTTTAAATAATTAAAATTGTTTCAAATAAAAGTTATATTTATTTCAAAATTTATATTAATTTTTTATTATTAAAATTTATATTAATTATATTATTTCAAAATTTAAGTTTATTTAGTTTGT
The DNA here is from genome assembly GCA_032207245.1 of Pardosa pseudoannulata. Classification (NCBI taxonomy): domain Eukaryota; kingdom Metazoa; phylum Arthropoda; class Arachnida; order Araneae; family Lycosidae; genus Pardosa; species Pardosa pseudoannulata. Next base: position 185,013,508 of record CM063498.1, read on the forward strand.
GTTATATACAAGTAATTATTAACATTTCAGAAATAAAATAACTAATTTTAACAGAACAAATAAGTTTATTTAAATTTAATTTTTCTAAAGAAATATAAACTAAAGAAATGAAAGTATTATATTTGGCAGTTTATTCTGGCACCAGGCTATAGAAAAGAGGCTGCATTTTAAAGAAAACAAAGATAGTTATAAAAAATGTTATGTGACTTGAATACAATGTTAAATACTTCTAATTTTGCAACTGCTCTGTTTTTTGCTCTATTACTCATAGGAACAGAATAAATTATTATGGGGGTTGAAGTGGCATTGTTTACAAAAGAAAGAAGTGTGCCAAATAAAAATAAATTACATTAAATATGATAAATCTCACTAATTTGTTTGTTAGAAGGCAGTAAAACTTATATTATCTTAAAATGAATTTTAAAGATTTCAGTACATTATTAATAGAAAAGATATATCTGATAGCATCTTACTCTATGGTCACCAAGCTTTCATTTGTTTTGGCTTTAAACATCATTTTCTTAATGACTCCAATATACCTTAATCTTATGAAAATTTCATATAGTTTTCATATTTGTATTTCTTTATTTCTCTGTGTCATTACCTTAATCTCTAGTTAACTTGATCTACCTAAACTTTATATAATGGAATCTAAATTGGATTTAAAAAGATTTTGTATTAAAGTACATAAATGAATTTGAGCTTAGAGTTTTGGCATTAAAGGTGAAAGGTTTCTCATGCTTGAGTATTTGAAAGTCTTAATTTGGTTGTGGGAGTGAGTGAGTTTTCCTATCACCTTTCTAGAGTTTATCTGAATCATCATTAAAAATTTTCTTGAAGATTGATACAGCTATTTAGGACTGCACACCAAACAAACATTCATTTATGGGATTTTATATACTCACTAGTAAAAGCTAAGCAGACAGTGGAAAATATTAGTTTTTAAATGCTAACGTGATTTGGAGTTGCTATAAATCAAACTGCTCTACCATAAGGAGGGTGAGAATTTGATTATGTGATGCTTGATTACCTCAAAAAAGCATGATCCCATACTGTAAACTTTCTATACAAGTGAAAGGTGTTCACATATCCTATCATGGTTGCCAGATACTTTGGAATTTGCAAAGTTTCTGCACAAGTGAACGGAAAATCTGCAACAACTTAAATTATATTAATTGCTTTGGAAAATTTCATTCACTGAAAAAGATTTTTCCAATGAGAAAAGTATATGACATATTAGCTGTTTTCATGCTGCATTTTGTTTCTATCAAGATAATACTTTTCATTTTTTCTGCATTTAACATTGCATACTTAACTTTTATCAGTGAGGGTTGATAATAGATTTTCCATAGTCATTTCAGAAAATACAAAGTAATTGCTGAATTATATATTACAGCTGAAACGTTCAGCTTTTTGCGGCATATTTTCCTAAACAGCTTAATGCAAATACCTAAGTTTTTCTTTTTTAATCTAGATGCATTGTACATATTTAATTATACATTCTGATCTTTGACAATTAAGAAACTATGATTAGGTCAATTATTTTCAAAATTATGTGTTAAGACTATGAATAGATATATCTGTAAAATACTTAGGTGCCTTTTTTTTTTTTGCAGTATTTGTTACTCTCAACTTATTATTACTTTATAATCAAATTATTCTTTTCTGTTTCTCAAAATATTTTATAATTTTTCATTCATATTTTTAATGTAGCTTCTCTAAAATTTTAGCTAACATTGAAAAAGTGATTTACATTTTGGTGGCAGTTTAAAGTTGCCAAAATGTTTTTGTTTATGTGTGTTTGTTTCATTTTCAATCATAGTTTGTATTAAGATAATGGTAAATTAATGCTACATTATTGCTACTGTATACTTTGTGACAACAACTTAACCTTTGATACAATCCATGTTGTAGCATTATTAAATTCTAAGAATTGGTTGTTGCCCAATGTTAGAGGGCATGGCATGGATATATCAGAGCATAATTTTGTATCCTTAATTTATTGCAGGTAGAAGTTAGATGTATTTATAAAATTTTTTTTTCTTTTAATTATGAGTAGTACAGAAGGAATCTTGTTTCATTACCTCAAACCAGAATCTTCAATTTTCATTATATTCTCAATATTCACCGAAACATTCAATAGTGATCTCACTGCTCCTGACTGGAAGCCATCATTTGGTGTTAAAATGAGTTCGATCTTTAACAGATTCAAAACACTAAAAATTCTAACTAGAAGGTTTGTTTGATGCTGTGGTTCAATAAGGTTGGTGGAATTTAGGGTGGTGTTGTATTGGAGCCAGATTGTTTATATATGACAAGTAGGTATATATAATAATAATAATAATAAAAAAAAATGTGGCAAATACATAGTTTTTAAAATATTATGAAGCGATAATTAAAAGAGTATGTAAATTTCTGAGCTAATTTTAATATTTAATTAAGGCTTATTGCTTTCAAATCATAAATATGAATCTATTAATGATTAGGTTTTTATTTCACATACATAGAAGTTATAATTTATAACCTGCTAACCATCCTTAACTAGTAGCATGTTTTAAGCTATTATTATTAATATTTTTGTTTGAATTACTTTAGATTTATCAAATAGTTGATATTGTAATTTTAAACAAATAACTATATATATTTTCAATTTTAACATTTCAGAACATTTCCCACAGTTGAGAGGAGATGCAAACAACTTCATGGAGAAAAATATGTGCGTTTACCATCGCCTTCTGTTTTTGTAAATAGCTTATTGATGAAATTAGGATTTTCAGTTAGTTTTAAACAGGTAAATACTAGAATCAATACTTTTCAATCAATAATTTTCATTTTTTGAATCATAGCCTTTAATTTGAGGCCTTGTTATAGTGATTTTTTGAATTTCTTAGTCTTTAAATTTGTTATTGATGAAATTTATGATATTAAAAAAAAAGTTAGAACTAAATAAACAATACAATTTTCAAAATTAGTTAATAAATTTCTGATTATCTCTAAAATTACTTTAAAATTTGTTTCTTAATTTTCATTCAAAATATATCAAATGATAAAATTCAATTAGATTTTTATGGCTCATTTTAGGGTATCAGTGTACTACATTTTGAAGAGTAAGTAGCTTAAAAAATCAATACATTATAAATGTTTATAAAAAATTATACATTGTTTGGAGACAGGCTACTTAAAACTGGTTACATGTCAGTGTTTAGCCATAATTCGAAATTTTCAATTTTAATAATCATTTTAAGCCATATGTAAGGAGGCATTTTTTGAAAACATCAAATATAGACTAATATAATATATCAAGCATAAAACATCAAATATATAAATTGAATAAATAGTACTTTCTGTACCTTTAGTATATTTTAAACCATCATAGAAAAATCCTAATGATTATAACTTAATAATTCATGGCATCAATTATCTGTTGATTCATTAGTTAGTTGTAAAGTGACTTAAAATTTGTCTAATTTCCCCAAGGCCGTAACTAGGTCCTTTAGCGCCCATGGCAAAAAAAACTGGTCTGCTCCCCTACCACCAAATATAGTGAGAAAATATATAAATATGTTTATATATATGTATCATACATTCAGAATGAACTCAAAATATTTTATGTATTTAAAATGTTCTTAGTATATTAATTTTTAATTTTTCTCCTATTTTTACCGTATTAATTATTTTTAACACTTTGGGAATATTATTTTACTGATTCACTGAATATTTTATTTGCAGTGAATACTTCTTATTTGGATATGGTATTTTCATAAACAATTGGCAAATTTCTAAATTTAAATTTAGTTTTAATAATTTTAATAAATTCAAAATTAAAAACAAATATCTGGATTGATTTATATTAAAGCATATTAGGGGGTGAACATTCTATAAGAATCTATAATAAGTTCAGTCTCTAGAAACATTTATTAAAAAATAAGAAAATTTAAATTTTGAACAAATTGGATTTTATAATTGAAAACATTATTCCTTATTTCTACTCGGGGTGAATTGTCCTCTTTTGGACCCCATTTTTCTCACGGGGTGGTGCCCGTAAGACGGATGTAACCGTGGAAATGCAATCTTTGCCACGCCCTAGTTACAGCCCTGAATTCCCCTTCAGTCCTAATTCACCAAAGAAAATGCAAACCCTACATAAAACTCTTTCCATGAATTCCATGAAGCAATTTTTTTAATATCTGTTTAAAAATTATTTATAAAATATTTTTATTTATATCATTGCAAATTTTAATGTTTATTTTGGTTTTAATTGTGTACAAGGTAAACTTTATTACATATTTTAAAATAGCTTTAATGTAAATTAAGAAAAGTAATTTTTTTTTCATTATGTAGTTTGTGGAATGGAGGGATAAAGCAAATGGATTAATGCAGTTACCTGTAACTGATCTTAAAATAGGTGACAATGAAATGTGGCCAGTAGTATCAGTTACTCAAGTAAGTACATCTCTTTCTCTCTCTCTTACATACATGCTGTAAGCATATACATATTTATATGTGAACACAAATTAATGCCAATATATTATGATCACTGCTTATGCAATATTAAGATGAGTTTAAATGCAAAATTCCATATATCATAGGTGAAAAGTGGTCAGTAAAGTTAACAAAATTCAGTATTTTTTCAGATCAGTCAGTGTTTTCAGAATTTAGTCTGTTAAATCAGTATTAGATGAAAATTAATTTTTTCAGATGTGTTTGTTTTTTATTTTGTTATTTAAATTTTGCTTTGTTAGTCTAAAATTATCTTAAAATAAGAGCAGGTTGGCAGCAACTAAAAAATGTCTGTAAAAGCTACTGTAAATTATTTTATGTGTATGTGTAATGTGTATGTGTGTGAAGGAGAGAAAACAGATATGTAATTTTCTCGTGAATATGCAAATTTATGTGGTTTGGTTTGTTGACATAAATCTACATTAAATGTTTTTCTTATTTTTCTGCTTATTGAATTTTAGTTATTTATTAGTAATTTTTTCTATAATATCTTAACTTTCTATTAATATATAACCACATGTAATTATATTGTTATATATACTTAATATAACTTTCTATTATAATATCTTAAATAATATACATGCATATGTAATACTTATTATACAATTTTGATATGCTTTTACTACATATAATATATTTTTCTTACTTTTCTACTTATTAAATTTTAGTTATTTATTAGTAATTTATCTATAATATCTTACCTTTCTATTAATATATAACCACATATAATTATATTGTTATATATACTTAATATAACTTTCTATTATAATATCTTAAATAATATACATGTGTATGTAATACTTATTATACAATTTTGATATGCTTTTACTACATATAATATATATTGTGTTTCTGTGTGAGTGTGTATATGTAAGAGAGGAGGAGAAATTAATTGAAATGTCCTCCACCCTTTGAAATGTATTTCAGTATTGTCAGTCTTACCATGTCACCACTTGATTCAAGATCATATTGATTACAAAGTGAACTTAACTTTCATTATTGCAGAAAAACAGTAGTAACTTCTGATATTATACCTTTCTCCCATCTGCTGGCTTCACGTACAATTTGAAAAGTTGATTTATATAATTTACATTTGAATCTTGTACCATTAATAATATACTTTCTTATTTTTTTCTGAATAATTACTGTAAATTAAATGCTTTGTCAAAATAAATTTATAATTAAGTTTATAAAAATTATATTTTACTTAATTCTATTTTTTCTTTTAAGCTGTCTGTAGTGGTATGCTGCCTACCTCTTGTAGAATTAAGCAATTTAGAAAACAAAGAAGATTTGTTACAAATGTAAGACTTAAATTTTAATAAAATTTTTCTAATTTTCTCTTTATCAAAAGTAATGATGTTATTTTACACACCAGGCCATCTGTGTCAATTGGTTTTTCTGTAATCCTTGGAATCCTCAACTTTCTTGGAACAAAATCTAAAGAAGAAGTAGGTTTCTATCTATTTTTTCATTTTATTTCATAAAAATGTTTACTAAGATTTTATATCTAAATTGATAAAATATTGTACTATTAAACTGTAAGATTATGAATGAAATGAAGCTATAACCTAGATTTTGTTGGATTACTCTATTACTTATTTTATATTGTTAGAATAAATTGGACTGAAGGAAAAAAATGCATGCATTGTATATAAGTTACAATGCAACCGTTTTTAATTGTTACTTTCCAATATTGGCCACATTTTAATAGAGAAACCAGAAATGGCCAAATGTCATCTCACTGGCCACATACAGGCAGGCCATCAGTAAAATTTTGCAGCCTTCAGCATAATTTATGATTTTTATAATCTGAACAAATATTGCATTTATTATAGTAAATATAATATTATTAGATTGATTTATTAGTTATATTACTCATATATAAGAATTTATAAAATTTTAAGTGTTCTACTGTTAATTTATAAATAATGATAATAATAAACTTTAATAACATTGTATTGTTTTTGATTTTCACATCTAGTATATATATATATATATATATATATATATATATATATATATATATATATATTATATATATATATATATATATATATATATATATATATATATATATATATATATATATATATACATACATACATACATATATATATATACAGGATGCATAGTAAAGTCCATGAGTGACTGACCTTTTTCTTTGCAACTGTTGGTCCAAGACATATGCTTCTAATTAAAAAAAATGTTTCAAATAATGTAAGCATTCCTTTTATGGTGTTTTAAGATTTTAAAATTCAATTTTTCAAAAATTACAAAATCTAAATTTTTACTTACCTTTCCTGTTTTTTTTTTTTTTTTTTTTTAACTATGTTTAATAAAAATTGAAACTTATCCTAAGAACTATAGCACAAAAAGCTCCACTTCTCTGTGGCAAAAATTGACCAAGATATTTAAGTTTGCAGTGTTGTTTAAAATCTTTTTCTTCTTTGGGGGATTAGTTAGAAGATTAATAAAGTAATTCAAGGTTGAAATCAGGTTGCAGTGCCCCTTTAATGACAAAACATAAGGATGGGATTAAGAGCTTATTTTAAAGAAACTGCAATGTATATATACTCCTATGGATAGATACAACCCTAACTTATAATCAAGGACCTTGCCTTTTACCACAAAAAGGATATTGCATCCTAATTTCAATTTAAAATAACCTATTAATCAATCCTTAAATGAAGAAGAAAAATATCTTGAAATTTTAGACATAAATATCTTGGTCAAATTTTGGCATAGGGAATTGGAACTTTTTGTGTTAAGGTTGATAAGACAAGTTTCAGTCCTAAATGCAATTGATAAGGAAAAATAAGACATATAAATATTTGTAATTTTTGCTAAATTGAATTTTTAATTTAAAAATAGCATACAAGGAATACTTATCTTATATGAATCATCTTTGTAATTAGAAGCATATGCCTAAAACCAATAGTTGCAAAATAAAAGGATAATCAAGGACTTTACTATGTGCCTTGTGTATATACACATATTCTCATACATTTATGCATGCATACATACAGTGTGGTCTGCTAACATAAGAATCACTTTCATTGTGGTCAATCATCCTCAGGGCTTTTTGAGATGGCCAGGTCTGGTTTAGACCATTATATATAAATTCAATATTATAGCTAGTCTCTGGATAAGAAATTCTTAGTAGCAACAACCTAAAAACTTCTTTTTATTTATATTTTTTGTTTATTTGAAATTTAAACTAAATATAGTATAGAACATATGGTATAGCTGTCTTCCATTTAAAGATACACCATATTACATCTAGGATAACTCCTCTGTTACATTTAAGTCATTGTCTCATGGTTAGGTTCGAGTTCCACTAGAACTGATTCTTTAATTTCATTTGCATGGTTTACTAAATTTAATGTTGAGAACTTGTAATTTAGGGACTAATTTATATGTACAATAAATCAAGAAAGAAAATTTGAATTTAGAAGGTTAAAAAATTTATTAAATTAGCAATAAAGACAAACTTCTAAAATGTAATATTTCTTTATGATTACAGTCAGATATATACTTGTGAAATTAAGAAGTGATATAAAAATTAATTCTAAACTAATATTTTAATGCTTAATTTTAATGATTAAAAAAAGGAAGGAAAACAAATGTTGAAATGTTGGTGTACAGGCATGTTAATTTAAGTATATTTATTTATTTATATGTTACTTATTCTTATTAAAATTTTCTTTTCTTTCTTCATTGTTAGAGAACTTCTCAATTAATAGAACTGGATAACTTTTTGACTCTGAGTATGCCATTTGGAACACCATCTGATGTAGATATATCATGTGCATCTTACATTAATAGTGTCCATTCTCATAATTTTATAAAGAAGGTAAAATCAAAATAGTTTTTTAATTAGTGATTAAGTATAAGTATGCCTGTTTGTAATTTAGTTGTTGCCTGAATACTGACATGAAATTAATACATTTTAAAACTTTCCTTTTATATTTGTCAGAGTTTAATTTTTACTTTGTTTTATTTAATTATTGTTTTATTTTTTATTCCTTAATAATGAGTATTTTCTGTTAAATATCTTTAGTTTTTACTGTTTATTTTTTAGGAAGTTGAATACTTATTTTCTTTTTGGAACTTTGCATTGGAATTTAATAACATATTATTCATATATTTAGATATATATTTAAATATTATATTTGATCTGGAGTGCTTAAATGTATCGAAATTGTTTCTTAAAATAAAATTTTATTGTAAATATTCATTTCAACCTTTTATTTTGCCACCTTATCATTATGGCACATTTATACTTAATTTTTCATAAGGTTTGTCATTTGGATTAATATTTTTGGATTTTTTGAGCCTAGCACAAGAATTTCCTTTATTGGCAAGTACTTCAACTGAAATCAGGACTAATATCTTAATATATTATAAAACTTCACTTTATGGTAATGTGTTTAAGTATAATAGCAATTAAATCTCATATCACACAATTTATTTTTGTTGATAAATGATCCTTTATGATGTTTAAACTTCAACTTATTACTAATGAGAATGGATTACATTATTAATGGTTGCTTAAATTTTATATTTCATCTACTCTCAAGGGTCCATAATAACTTAGATTTAAGATATTTTTCATATATATTGTACTTAAATTATGCAAGTATTGGTTATGGGGTTAATTAAGCTTGCTGAATTACTTTTATCTTTTAAGTAAACTGAAATATCATATTTGACATAATTTGTATTGCAGAAATCTATTTAGTTTTTAAAAAAGTCAAGTTTGATTAAAAATAAATTTTTATTTATGCAAAATAATGTAACAAAATGACTTTGTAAACATTATTATTCAAATAAAAAACATTCTCTTTTGTAGCAACCAGTATGGAAACCAATTGATTATAAAGGAAAACAGCAAATTCATATAAAGATATTAGAATTTGTCAGGTGCATGCAAGTATGTAATTTTTTTGTTATATTTTTTTCTTATTTTTCTCTCATTCTTCTTCATTTTTGAGCTGGATGATGGACCAAGCCTAGAAGTGTATTTGATTATCATTGGAGATTAAATATTTATAGCCATTTGAATTCAGATTTCAGTCTAATGAGTCTTGCAAATGTTCTGAGTGTAGCACTCTAACTTCTATTTTTGTTAAACTAGTTCAGTTGTTAGAAAGTAATAAAAAAATGTGCTTACACATATCACTTCAATATACACATTTATTTTATATTTGTTATTATTGGTTTCTTTTGTAATAAGTATAATTTTATGAAACATATTGGCACTATTTTTATTTATTTTTTAAAAATTCATATATCTTCTGAACCAAAAGCTTTACAAGAAAAATAAGTATTCATCTGATTACAGTATGTAGTTATTAATATTTCCCATAGAGAAAAAGGCCATTTTTTATGCAATCATATAAAGAATTCATGCAAGAAGTTAGAATATTGTTTCTTTCTTTCTCCTCTTCTAACTTAAAATTTAATGTCTCTTAAAAGTATAATTCTCTTTTTAGAGTGATCAGAATAGAAGCTTATGTCATTATGAAGTTTTTGGCCAAATTTCTGTGAAAGCTGATCTTGAAGGCTATCAAAATGATGTGACAGTATCAATTGGATCTTCTGATATGACTCGTGCACTTTCATTGGATTCTTTGATATTACACCCTTGTGTTCAAATGCATGGTGCTAAAGCCACTGCTTCAGGTTAGTTGCTTTCAAGAAAAATTAAAAGTTTTTATCGTTTTAATATAAATAAAGGTAAATTCCAACCAGTAATAGAGTTGCCATTAGCAATAATGGGGTTTAGTTCTGATTTACCTCACTCTACCTGCCCTCACTGCAAAATGAATCTTTAAAATTGACTAGATGGATTTAGATTATTTGTTATTTTTTTAAATATCTACTGGGTACTTGGTTTATGAATATTCAGGGTAACAAGTTAGCTGATGAATTAGCCAAGAAAAGATCCAGTATTTTTGTTACTGGGCCTGAGTCTGTCCTTAGTATTACTCCTGGGTCTATCACGAACTCTGTTCTTCATTATTTCAGCTGTATTCAGTATGGTAACTAATACAGTGGAGAATTAAAGACAAACAAAAGAGCTCAATTATGATTGGCCCAGTGTACATCATAAAGAGCTTTTGATGCTTCATAGGAATGACCTGGTTGTTAATCTTCTTACTGGTCACTGTGATCTCACATGCACCTTAATATGAGGAGGTACAGTCCTGATCCCTTATGTTTTGGTTGCCATCTGGAGGAGGAGGCCGTTTCCCCTATTTTGTGTGATTATGAATTTTTCATGGCTCTTAGATTTGAGCACCTTCTTGAGCTTTGGGAGCTTCAGGATATTCCTGAACATTCCTGTCAGAACATTCCAGTCCACCATCCTGCTGAAATTTGTTTCAGCCACTGATCTCCTTTCTTAAGTGTTCTTGGGGTTGTTTTTTATAGGTTTGGGTACAATAGATCTCTGGTTGCCGTGCCCTCTGTTCTAAATAATTCAATTGGGCTACATCTACCAGACTATCTTTAAAACTACTTTTATTGATAGACTGAAACAAGAAAATATTTGCTTTAAATAAATAGCAGAATATTTTGAACTGTTAAAAAAAAGTTATAATTTTTTTGAAAATATAACTATTATCTGTTTTTTTTAAATGCATCAATATAGAATTATTTTTATTTCCTATCCATAGTAACAATTCTTAATTATAAAAAGCAAGATTTACAAAATATTAAAAGACATGCTAATGAGAAGATATTCTTTTTTTCCTTTTAAAGTTTAGATTTAAATCTTAATATTCAAACTTAGAGGATTTCTGAGTGTGAACTGCCCAGAAATTTTTGTCGTGATACATTTAAGTGTTTGTTAAAATGTTACTCTTTTAATTTTTAAAATTATTTCAATTTGTATAAATATTGAATTTCATGTTAAATATATTGATTATTGTGAGCATAAAAATGTACTTACCTTATTTTGCATCTGAAAATATTTATAAAAATTTCTCTAAATGCAGGATGTAATCTCAGACGTCTTCGTTTTTCACCACCTCTACATGAATTTATTTTATTACAATATTGTTCTCCTGAATCAACTGAACCACCTATTCAAGGTGTCTTTAAAATGAAGGTGAGTGATTCATTAATGTTTTATAGGAATTATTTTAAATATTTTGTAATTTTTTTTTAAATATGTGTGAAGACAATAAATATGAGTAAACATATACATTTTTAGATATGAGGTCAATTTATAGGATTTGATCTAAATACCATATCATTATATAAGTTCATAACAATTTGTTTTCTTATTCATCAGAAACACAATTAGAAATATTTATGGAAAAAGGGAATACATCTAATAAAATTTAGTATTTAGACTAAATTGTAAGGTTAATTTTTGTAAATTTATGTTTAAATTTACAAAACATTAGTTTTAGGCATTTTGTATATATATTGATATTTTAACTAAACCAACCAACTTAATTATAAATGTATTCTAAAATATAATTTGGCATTTCTATACCTAAATTTACAACCTTTTGTAAAATGTCGTTTTTTTTCTCTTTAAATTATGGTAATCTTTTGGAATTTTGAATATACTAAATTAATTTCTGCTTAATTCAACTATTCTTATATAAATCCTTTACATAATCTTGTTTCACTTAAGCATTTACATTTGATTAATCCCAACACTATTAGGCTGGCTCCCTTGCAGTACTATATAAATGACTGTAAAATATATTGGCAGAAGAGCACAAAGGATGGATTTTCTCAATAAACTCTACATTTTTAATATTCAAATTTTCCTGATTTTTCTCATGGCTCAACAACTATTCTGTATCCAGCACATATATTAATTTTGTTTATAGTGGGTAAAAAACACCCATTTCCCACCCATATATATATATATATATATATATATATATATATAATGTCTGAAAAAAGAGAAATAAAGCTCTTATTTGGTTTCCTGTGTTTAGAGTAAGCAATTTATTCACTTCAAGCAGTCACCAATATCATGCAAAATGCTCAAGATGATAATTGTATCCAAAGTCCCTTAAAACTCAATTTATTTTCATTATCTTCAAACTTGGAATGGTACTTCAACACATCCATATATTTTAAAATCTACTGAAGGAATGTTTTTAGACTATGTTCCCCAAAAGTAGAATCTTACCACTCTAATGGAAAATTAGCATTGCTTAGTGTTCATGGACAGTCAGAAAACATTGGATTTTAGAAACTAAATGGCCACAAAATCTGAAATCGAATGTCACCAAACTTTTGTGAGAACCTTAGCAAGACTATGATAGTTAAGGATTTTGTCCTTAAGCATAGAAAATTGTTGTACTTTCTGAATTGAGACTTTTTTTCATCATGAAGTGGGAATTAAAATTGGGGAAAATATTTTGTTGATTATTAGGATAATATTTAATATATTACTGATATATATGTATGCATAGTTATAAATTGAGAAGAGTAAGTTTTGAATACTATTTTCATCATTCTTAAAAGTAATCTGAGTTTGTAAAAGCTGAAATCTCTTATTAAAGGTCTGAAAGTAAAATAAAATAACTTATTTAAGTGCAATTTGCATATGTCTTACTTGGTATTAATTTATAAAATTTGTATACAATTTTTTCATATATATATTTTTTTATTTAACCTCTACTATAAAATTTTTAATCACATGTGAATCTTAAATATGATATTAACAGTATGGTATTTGTGGTGAGGTGATTTAGATCCTTTTAATTTATGAAATTAATATAAATAGAACAGGAAGCTTAAATACTTCAGATCTAAATCCAACATCATCACTTTTTTTTCTAAAGAAGAGAAAACCTATAAAAATTGATCATTGGGTATGGAATTCTGATCTCAGACCTAGATTAGAATCATGTCTCTGTTCATGACAGTAAAAATGCACCTTTGTGGAATTATTTGTGAATCCCTAAGGGACCAATTTTGATGGTTCAGAGTGGTCAGGAGTGCCCAGTTTGAAGGGGTAAGGTTTTCCCCATGTTTGTGGTTTGTAGACAGGGAAGAGGAAAACCAATTAAAAAGTACAGCTCTACTGATTGGAATGATGGGAAAAGAGGAGGATCAGAGATGGAACTGATTTAAAGGAGAAAATGACAAAACAAAAAGAGAACAGGTGGCAGTAGAGATTCTGAGGGCCAAGTGGAGAATCTTTGGTCAGACAGAACACTGTAAAAATACCTGTTGGGACATCCCACAACCATAAGAGTGTTCCAATGTCGCAACTTTATGGCTGCACCCCAAGTCCTTTGAAGCCCCAGACTAGAGATGATACAGAGGTGTATTTATTGCCATTCCAGAAGTCAACGATTCACTACAGTGATCTTGTGTTTCCATTTATGACAGAATCAAGTTCTTGAAAGCTCCCAACCAGCAGTGTTATTGATACATAAGGCTGCCAATCTGTAAAGGTACTCAATATTAAAATTTGAATTCAGAATTAGGTCCTCTGTTATATATATATATATATATATATATATATATATATATATAATATATATATATATATATATATATATATATATATATATATATATATATATATATATATATATATAAATGTTCAAAGATATTTAATTATAGTGTAGCATAAGATATAAAATAATTTGAGAAGCAGTTTTGAAACTTAGTAATTTTTGTATATATATATATATATATATATATATATATATATATATATAGGGTAACAATAAATGTTTTTTTATTTATTTAAAACCAGTGAATTTTGTTTTTGTAGTTTTATTGAGTGAGTATTTATTTTTAAAAATACTCACTCAATAAAACTACATAAAGCATTTACTTTATAAAGCAAATTACTTAGTTTTAATAGTCTAAGATTAGTCCATAGTCTCTCAGATTAGAGATCAACAAATACATAATAATACAACTCACTGAAATTTAGTAAGACTATACGATCTCTAAGTAAATGTTTAGATCTCTGTAGAGAGTTACACGACAGTATTAACGTATATGTAATGGATGTTTTCAACCCAAAGTTAGAATGGTATCCCTGCTGGATACAGTGTAGCTGCTATACCATGAAGGAAATCAGGAAAATTAGAAAATAAAAAATGTTGAGTTTACTAAGAAAATCCATCTTTTGAGCTTTTCTGCCAAAACATTTAATATTTGCTTATATAGTACAGTGAGGGTGCAAGGGAGCCAGTGTTGAGATTAACTATAGAAAGATGTTCCAAAGTGAAACTAAGTTATGTAAAGGAGTTATAATAGAATAGTTTAACAAAGTAGATATTAATTTGATGTTCCCGAAGTCACCAAGGTCACCACCAATGGTTGTTATTTTAGGTATAGAATTGCCAAAAATTTGTGTTAGAATATAATTATAATTTAGTTAATTTGGTTAAAATATGTACTTGTGGTATATTGAGTAAATTTTATACATTTAAGTGACCTCTAAATTAAAAATGTGCTTATTTATTTTTAGGGTGACAGTTCTGTAGAGCTTTTGATTCAGCTGAAGTTAAGTAGAAAATTAAAGAACAGTTTTGAATACTTTGATGTGATCATTGTATTTTTTAATAGGTAAGAAACTGTGGTAGATGTAATGCAAATGAACTTGACATTGAACATAAAAGCAGTAATTTTTCATAATGATTTTTAGTGGTATTTAGTCATTTAAATACCTGGAAAATTGTGTTTAAGTGTTTGAGTGCTTACTAACTTTATAATTAGTGTTTGATGTAAGAAAATATATTTAATATCTAGAATTTTTTTTTAAATTTTATTCTATCATTATTAATACATTATATAGTAAATAAAATATTTACATTTTTTTCTGAATAATATAACATTCAATAACAATTGTAACATTATATTTCATTATATTACCTTATAAATTGTAAGATTACAA
Organism: Pardosa pseudoannulata; assembly: GCA_032207245.1. Taxonomy (NCBI): domain Eukaryota; kingdom Metazoa; phylum Arthropoda; class Arachnida; order Araneae; family Lycosidae; genus Pardosa; species Pardosa pseudoannulata. Next base: position 185,028,908 of record CM063498.1, read on the forward strand.
TTTTAGTTATTTTAGCAATCTGTCATTAGATGCTGATAAATTCCATTTTTATTTTTAATCGTAACAAACTTTGTAATATTGTCACTGGGCCATTTTGACATTTCTTGCAATGTGTCATTTTAAATATTTTCCATTATTAGAATTTTTAACCAGTACACTATAACTTTCATTAAATCTGACTCTCTCTCTTGAAAGGTCTCTTGACCATTTTGAAGTTTATTCAAGTATTTGACCACTGTTTCCAATATATTTGTGCAAACTTTTGTATTAACTGCTATCTTTTCAATTTGTTCATTGGAATTTCAAGCTAGTCAGGTTTTGGTAAAGCAACCAATGACAATTCAATGCAGGCATGAAAATTGAAATATTGGGATCATTAGATAGGGGACAAAGAGGTATTGAATTGTGAATTAAATGTTATATTTTTTAACACTTTGCCTGTCCTGTATACCACATATTATTTGCTCATCTAATGCGTTATATGCTTGTATATCACATATGATACACAATGAGCTGTATTTTAAGCAGAAAATAATTTGGTGTAGTATCTTAAATTTAGTTATAGTTTTTTGCTGGACTTATGAAATATAACAGAGTTTGTACAAGAGACAATTATTCTCTCATATGGGAACTGCAAAAGAGTTAAAGTACTTTTTGTAATTATTAAAATTTAATCAATTTCAATTTATTTAATTCACTAAAAGTCTTTAATAGATGTATATCAAATTTTCAATTATATCACTATTGAATAAACTTAACAATTAATGAGATGCTTTTTGTTAGATCTAATATTTTACATAATTACGTAATACATCAGTGACATAGCAAGTCTGTCATGCCCTAAGTACCACTTGCATAGGGGTACCAAATGGCATATTCTATATATTATGTTACTATACATATATCAGGGATGGGCAAACTATGGCCTGCGGGCCAACTCCAGCCTGCCGGAAGGTTTTATCCGGCCCACAGATAGAATTTTGCCGGTCCGATGCAAATTAAAAGAAATATATATTTATATATTCATCTCCTTTTTTGCTTTGCTTAAATATTATATCCCAAATTTATTATATCATGCCCAGAAGATCAGCAGTATATTTGCTTCTTATATGTGAACAAGTGTTTTCAACTTTGAATCTTAGAAAGAATAATTTCAGAAGTAGACTGACAGACGAACATTTAGCATTGTTCCTTAAAATCAGTACATCTCGCTTCGAACCTCAGTATAAGGAACTTTTAAAAATGAAATTGCAATTTCATTCAACTCATTAACATATTTAAACTGTTAGGTACTTGTGTATTGTTTTTAAAATTTTTAGAAAAATTTATCTTGGCCTGCCATACTTACTTTTCTTTCGATTTTTGGCCCACGGCCAAAAAAGTTTGTCCATCCCTGACATATATATATATATATTTTTTTTTTTTGGGGGGGGAGTACCAAAATGGCATTGTACTCTAGGTGCCAGAGTGCTCAACGCTACTGGTTTGCATATAGCAAACAAAATCTTTGGTTCCTTCAAATTCATTATAATACAGTTTGACTATATAAATGTAATCTTTTTTAATTTCAATTTTGAGGAATATTACAATTTATATTTGAAGTAGTTTTTCTTCTTCTGTTAACTATCAAATTCTGTATTTACAATCATTACTCATAATTTTTAAGCTCTCTTTTATCATGTTTCATGTAGTTAAATAAGGAAAACTATTTAGTCTAACTTTTAAATGGTAATTTATTATTCTTCATGCATATGAACAATTATAAGTCAGTTGTTTAAAATATTATTTAGTTTTATCTCATTATTACAGGGGACCAGTAAAGAATTTAGATTTCAATACTAACCATGGATTACCAAAATTATCAGATGATAAGCATTCATTGAAATGGAATATTGGTGAGTTTGAAATAATTATCTGACTAGCATGTTTTAATATAATTTGTTTTAGAAATAAATTTGAGTATTTGTATTGTAAAATGAGTGTCTTATCTTTTCTTTTGCAATATTCACATAATTATTTTGTAGGTAATCAGTAGGCTACGTATGATTTTAAATATTTAATATTATATTTTTATATAAAGCCTTGTTATTATGAAAAGAGTATTAATAAAGAAAACAATTTTGTTGTTTTTAAATATACAATTAGCAAATAGTAATTCTTAATCAAGATCTATAATATAAATTTTGATTTATCATGATTTGAAATATTTTTCTCTATTTTGCTAATCAATTTATTTAACCTTTTCATGGGCCATTTATTTTTCACTCCATGTTTCCAAACTTTCAAAACAGAGCTGCTAATTTTATTCAATCGATCAATCAATTAATGACAGTGCAAAACCGAAGGGGGAATCAGTCTTCCCGTCATTTCAATAACAAGACCAATATATTAGAATTTGTTTTGCACTTCCCACAGGTGTATTTTGTAAGATCGTGTAGATGGGAAGTAATCTTCCCACTGCCCACGAAAGGGTTAATTTTAAGTGTGTAAGGCATTACTGAAAATCTGTCATAAATCTTATGAGTTTGTTATGTATTTAACGGGTGCACTGTGTTGAAAAAGAAACCTTATTAAAGTAAAATATTTTTTATATTCTCAAATGTCTCAAAATATTTACATTCTGATTTTGATTTATATTGATTTTTTCCCCAAATATTTATAGAATTGCATGAGAATAGTGTATTTTTTTATTGCAATTTTAAGTAATTTGTAAGTCATACTTAGTTGACTCTTACAAGTGTCATCATTAATTATTGTATGGAATAAAAAGTCAATTTTTGTTTTATTAAGTCATTTTGACATAATAAGGTGAAGTCTTAGTTTGCTATATATTATGCATTTTAGAATCAAAGATACATTTATATGCTGTATAATTTATTATTTTTTTTTTGTTAATCTCATCAAATTTGAAAACTTAAAAATGTTTGAGTGAAATACTACTACTTCAAAGGGAATAGGTAAAAATTACAAGTTTAATGGGTAATTCTAAAGTAACAAAGGTGCAAGGTTTTGGCTAATAGAACCATAAAGAGTGAAAAATATTTCTCATTTACTCACAATAATTTTGTTTGACTCATTAATCTTTTTAAAATAAAGTGCATTTATGTCATTAAAGAAAAATCAAATGTTTACCAAAGAAAATTGTTGTCTGAGAAATAATTTCATAACTTAAAAATTTTCAAGTCAAATACCACTCCTTTAAAGGGAATGGGTAAAATTACAAGTTTAATGTGTAATTCTAAAGTAACAAAGGTGAAAGGTTTTGGCTTACAGGACCATAAAGAGTGAAAAATATTTCTTATTTACTCACAATAATTTTGTTTGATTCGTAATCTTTTTAAAATAAAGTGCATTTATGTCATTAAAGAAAAATGGAATGTTTACCAAAGAAAATTGTTGTCTGCAAAATAATTTCATTGCTTTCTTATGCACTACTATTGTAAATAAAGAATATTTCATATCTCCTATATTAATGATTCACTGAAGGTTAATTTTAAATGTCTGTTATAAATTTATGTATTTACCCTGTGCACACCTTTGTATGATAAAATATACAGTGGATTCCGCTTAATGTGATCAGTTTGGGATACCGTGATTTTGATAACAATAAACAATATTCAAAATTAGATAAATTTACCCCCTCTTTAATTTACATGTACCAAATTTCAAAATAAAATGAAAAAACTCACCTTATATTTATGTACTGTATATTATCCTTTAAAACATAAGAATTATATACATAATTAAAAAATTTGATCTTTTGTTGACTGTCTACAATTTTTTTTTTAAGATATTGCTCATTGATAAATTGTTCGTAATCATAATGGTTTTTAAAGTCATCGGAGCGGTGTTGTACTCCACATTTCAAAACTTTCAATGTAGTTCCTAGGCTGAGAAATGTTTAACTGCACTGCAGCATTGCGCTGACTTATTTTTGGTAACCTGTCATAACGATTTAAAATTTTGATCTTTTGTTTTAAAATCATTTCAATTTCTGGCTTCTATATTGACAAGCTGCATGTATGCAAGTAAGGCATAAATTGTAAATACGCTCCTTCTCATTTCCTATAAGAATGTGCTGTCTTCAACTTATCTGACAACCATTGACCACCAGCAAGGTGTGTGTATTTCTGAAAAATTTCAAGAACATGTAATTGCTCACTCCTTTGGTCATTCCCCATTTTCCTATGTAGAAGAGGGAGAAAACTCGGAAATTAAAAGAACAGCAAAGGGAAAGAAAAGTTTGGGTTCCTTCTGACTACATTGTGAATATTCCTTTGTCAGTTAAAATAAGGTTTGAAAACTGATAATATTAACCAATGAAACGATTACATAATGCTATAATTTTAACATAAAAATGAATAGAGAAAATTGGGACCAAGTGATTTCGATAACAATAAGTGATTGATAACAATAACTGCAATCACATTAAGCGGAGTCCACTGTATATATATAAATAAATAAATAAATATATATATATATATATATATATATACATTCATGCATATATAAGTATAAATGTAACTGTATTAGGAAAAAGCTTCAGATACATTTAATATTCAAGTAGCTTTTAAGTCATAGTATTCTTTTTTGATCTTATTCAAATTTGAATATCTTTTACAATTAAAATTTTTTTTAAAGAAAGTGATTGATATAAATATTTACTTGTTATATAACTATACCAGAAAAATGCTTTAAAAGTTCTTAAAATTAAAAAAATTACAATATCTAGTTTTATAAGTCATAGTATTTTGCTTTTGTCTCAATGAAATTTTAATATATTTTATGCTAAATATTAATTTTAAGAAAATGATAAATATAAATGTTTACTTTTTATAATTGTTTTAATTTTAAAAATAAATCTTTTATGAGAATGGAAGAATTCCAAATTGACAGTTATTTCAAGATTTGGTGACTTAATGTGTATAACCTGTAACAAGTGTGTATTATAACATTGTTTTTAATATTAATGTTTATAATAAGAAAACTGATTCCCCTGATGTTTTATTTAATTCTTTGAACATTTCAGGAACAAAATTTCCAAAAGATCTAGAAGTTGCTCTTACAGCTAAATTAGACTTTTTTGAGAAGCCTGTTCTGTCTAAAAGTGATCCATTTTGTGTAGACAAAAATTGCTATGCACAGGTTTTATTATTTTTTCCTTTAGTTTTTTTAAAATTATAAATGTTTTTATAGAATGTTTAACTTCTTTAAAAATCTAAATTGTAACGTGCTGGACTTTTTCATATGAGGAATGCATAGTACATTTTAGTAACAAAGTTTTATGTCATTGAAATTTATTTATTTTTTAAATAACATATTTCCCCATCTTTCAACTAGTACCTCTAGTCAACATTTTATATAAATCTTGATAATTTTAGGTTTTTTTTTTATACAAACCATAATGGATTCATTATGAAATATACGATAACTTATAGGTCAATGAAATATATTTGCAACAATATTCTATGTACCAATAAAAGTATCTATATAGCATGTCCAGCAACCGGATTTATCAAGGAATTTAACGGTTGTGGGGAAAATCAGGGAATTATCTGAAAAATTATGAAATAAATAAATAAATAAATAAGAAATAAAACCCAAGGAATTTTCTGAAAAAAAAAAAGTTTGAAATACAGTTAATTCTGCCTGTCAAAACTTAAAACAATACTCTCCAATTGAAGATCTCTTGTATATTCTTTTTCAAATATTTATTTGATTAAAAATGAGAACATAGAGAAAAAAAAAAAAAGAAAAAAAAAAAGATTTTTAGGAAATGACACAATTGAAATTTAAAAGAAAAAAAAATCAATTTTGATTAAAAAGTATTTGGAACAAAAATATAAATAATCAAAGAAGAAACTAACAAGGAAGTTAATGCTATCAGTTAGCAAATTTAATCTTTAAAATAATAATGAACAATATTTTATTAATATATTAGGTTTTAGTATTAAAACAGAAATAACATATGAAAAAAGCAGAACTGCAAGAGTTGTCATAATTTTCTTTATAATTGTTTCAATGAAATTGATTAACCTTATGTTAATCATGCAAGTTATTCTGAACACCCAAAGACAGAGATAAAACTTAAAGTTATTCCCAATGAATAACTGTATAAGTTTTAAGTGTAAATTTATCAGGGAAAAAATTGCAAATTACAGGGAATTATCAGAGAATTGCTAAATTGTTTTCCTTTGGACATCCTGTTATAGGTATTAATACATAATATTTACGTTTCTTTAATTTGATTGTGTGTGACAATGGCTGCACACAGTCAAATTAATCTTCAAGTACCATATTGTTTTGACATTTTAAACTGTAAGGTTAGCAATATGAAACTTAAAAACAATGTACAATGTCACATTCAAATGAAAATCCATAGGAGAAGATTTGTCAAATGATTCCACACATGCATTAATTTTATTCAAACAAATGACCATACCTCATAAATGTCAAAAATTGATTTCTTCAATTTTTCTCGAACATGAAAACTGTTTATTAGCAATGTTACACATTATTGACTTTTCTAATTTTGCAAACAAATTTGACTAATTTGTAATATATGCATAAATAGTTAGTTATATAATGCTGCTTAAAACCCTCTCTGTCTGTGGTAAAGTGGTTAATACATTGAGTTTCTGTGTGAGAGGTCTTCGGATCAAATCTATGCACAGGCATTATAGAATGTAAATTTAAATAGGATCATCATTCTTTTAGTTCAAAAGTTAATAGAAAATTCTTTACTCTCCTGGAACAGTGTTCTAGATTATTCCCCCACTCTATAAAAGGGAAAGAAATTCATTGCATTAGTTATGTTTTTCAATTATCCTATTCACTTTTACATTTCTACTGAGTTCTATCTACATGACAATATGATAGAAGGGATACTAGCAGTCGTTAAATAAATATATAATCATTTGCTATGCATTTGTTGCATAGGACTCCACCCTTAAAAAAAAAATGAATTATACGTGGTTTAAGGTGCAAATATGTTTAAGGTCTAATTATATGTGGTATAAGTATTATTTACTAAATATGATATAGATTTATGTTTATCAAACAGTTAAAATATTGTTGCACTGTTTATTTTTCCTCCACAGTAAAATTATATTTTTGTATGTCTTTATATTTTATACCTTTCTTGCAGATCAATTTCAAACAAAATAATTCTACTCTAAGTGGATGTAACATTGACCAAAAATCTGTAGTTGTGTCACAGACAACTAAACCCAAAATTGTTATAGGTATGAGAATTTTCACACTTAATCTTTGTCCTATTTATACAAAAGAATAATAGTAATAGTTTATATTCAAAATAAGTCTTATTTGATATGACCTATCAAACACAACTCATTTTTGAATTTAAATTTTAATTATGTATGAATATATATATATATATATATATATATATATATACAGTCGAACCTTGTTAAGATGAAGTCAAAGGTATACAAAATGTTTTTCATATTAAATGTAATTTGTACAGAGCTGGAAAAAATTATAAAGTTGATAGAAAAATTTAGAAACATCAAAAAGTAATGGAATTGTTGATAACACAAATTCTATTTTCATTTGCATGATCAACATCGTAAAAATATGCATAAAGTTTGTTTAGAAAAACAGAAGGAGCATAAATTATGCTAATTTCCTACAACCAGCAAGAACAACTTGGAAAAAATTTTAAAGCTGATGGTTTTAGCCTTATTTAACATAATGCCAGACTTGAGAAAGCAGGTCACTTTGAAAATTTAGGTAAATGTAAATGTGTTATGTGCATTCATTTTGTATTTAGTGCGTTTAATACAATTCCAATAGGAAAAATGTTATTCAATGATGAACATATACAAATATTAACTTTAAATGAAGCTGGAATGTCTGGTTCCAATATTGCTATAAAAATAGAAAGGTTCAAGGCCAAAGTAAACAGTTTCTCAGAAATCCTGAAGATTCCGACAATAAAAGTATACAGAAAGACCAAAATTCTTAACTGTAAAGGAATCAAATCAAATCCGGAAGATAACTTGTGGACTAAAAAAAATGTCATCTGCCCAAATTTAAGAACAGTTACAATTAACATGTACAAGCTGAATGGCAAGAAATGTTTTAAGTAATTATCATTGTTCAGTTGAAAAATTTAAAGGAAACCTCCCTCTTTCTAAGCACCACAAAAATGCTCAGAGTTTGCCTGAAAACATTTAACTGAAGACGGAAATTGGAGATATGTTGTCTTTTCCGATGAAAAGAAATTTAATTTTAATGGACTCAATGGCTATAAATGAGTTTGGCATGATTTACAACTGGAACCTCATATTTTTTCAAAGCATCAATTTAGAGATGACACTGTAATGGTTTGGGCTGCATCTGTTGTCTGTGGAACCATTCCAATTGTTTTCATGCATAACAAAACAAATTCAATTGTGTAATAAGAATTGTTAATTCAATTCAAAGTTAGATTTGATGTATTCTAAACTGCTGGAACAACATTGATACAAGTATTTTGTGTGGTCTGATAGATTTAAAGAACAAGAGACTAGTCACAGTCAGAAAAAAAAAAAATAAGATCTCACATCGATTACTCATGAAATGCAAGTATCAACTTTATAATTGTGCCCAACTTTCTTTGTACAGAAAATTTTCTTAAGTCTATTAATCATTTATTAATGTAGTTATTAATGAATTTATTTTTTCCTTTAGTTCCTTTTAGCATATAATATATATGTATGAAATTTCATAAATGTCTGATCTTTTGTTTTTTAATTATCATATTTTCAAGCAGCTTTATAATTTTTTCCATTATTTTATAAACTGATAAAACAACAAATTTAATTTAGGATGACTTATAAACACTTAAAACAAAGTAATTACATGTTGTAGAATAATATTTTAAGTTGATGATTTTATTCAAAAAGGTACATTTCCAAACAACATTGTGGAAACACACAATCATATACTTAAACATAGATAAACACATGGCAAGCAGCTAAATTCTTATAAAAAAATAATTGAATAGAAGAAATAATATGTAAAAATACACTTAACTTGTTGAGTTAGACTTAAAAAAAATCCTTTATTAACTTTTGTTTTGTAGTTTACATATTTTTTTTTATAAAGAATCAACTTTTCCCAACTTGTCTAATACACAACATGCATTTTTTTTTTGTACAAACAGAAATCACTGAACATTTTTTAAACTCTCTGTCTCTTCCATGAATGACATGGAAGATGTCAATTTCTATATCTATGTCCACATTTTTACCTCCTGCTTTTCAGTTAATCAATCAGTATATCAAGATATGTCAGTTATGGAGTCCTGACATTTTCATCAGTTTGAATGTAACCTGTGACAAAATATTTACTTCATCTTAAACAGAGGGAGTTTGTCATTCTAGACAATACAATTGGTATCACTTTTTAATAGACTTTGATGGGAAAACCGTATTTTCTTCATCTTAAGCAAAATTTTATGTAAACATTATCACTGAATGATATTTGACTGTATATGCATATATGTTTATCTTTTAACAGCAGTTCTAGAGGTTTGAATGAGCATTTGCTTTTTGAAGAATTTTATGTTGGATTAATCTCTTTTTGGTCATTGTTTTGAAGTTTTTAATTTAAAATAGCAAGAGGGTCTTCTTATTTGAAATTGGATCTATCTCTTATAATATTTAAAGCTGTGACCTCCAGTTTTTTCTTCTTTTATTTAAATGATATAGTCATCCAATTGAATTCTTTGTAATTAAATGAACTTCATAATAACAGTTCCTGCTTCTTGGCCCTACAGCCTAGAGTTAGCCAGGGCCTTTCTATCAGAGTGTTTATCATTTGTCATGTGTTTCCAGTTCGTAGCCTTTAATGTTTTTTAATTCTTCCTCAAGATCATCAAACCATCTTAGTGGAGGTATTTCATGTTTCATAGTGCCTCCAGGTTTGTTGAGAGTTAATAACTTAGTGGAGTTGTTACCTACTAATCTAAATAATTGTCCAAGGTGCCTTACTTTGATAACTTTTAACAATGTCTGGCTGTTAATATCAATTACAGATTTCATGATTATAAAGAATTTCTCAGATTTTTTTTTTGATGGACAGCACCAGAAATTTTGTGTAGTGTTTTTATTTCAAAAATTAGTAGTCTGTTTTGGATATGCTTACTCAATATCCAGCTTTTACTGCCATGGAGGACTACTTTTTGAATTAGTGTTTTATACACGATAATATTATCTTTACTGCTAACAAGTAGTGATCTTAGTTTGGTTTCTTAATCCAAAGTAGCATCTGTTTACTAGCATCAAATGATAATCAATTTTAACATTAATTCCTGTTGGTGACAGTTGTTCTAAGATATTTAAAATAAGTTATAAAATAATATAATAACTTTTAAAATGGTGTGACCATTCACCACCAATGGTGCCAGTTCCTTCTATATGTAATAAAATTATAAATTAGTATTCTGTACTATACATCATCAATTTACTGTACCAAACATATTCCCTAGTGTTTTTCTCTCAAAAGTTCCTAGAGCTCCCTGACCTTGTTTTAAGTCAATGTCCATATTTCAAATGCTTATATATGTATAGATCTAATTAAGAATTTATAGAGCAATAATTTGACAGTCCTTTAAATGATTTGAATTTAGTTATACTATAAAAGCAGTTTATTTGCAGTATTATTATTGATGTTAATCCCCTATAAGATTTTCAGATTTTTACTTTTGCTCAAGAGTAGTTCAAAGGCTATGTCAGAACCTGCTTCTATTAGTTTAGCCTACCTTATTGCTATTAAATTAGCTTTTTTTTTTTTTTTTTTTAAAAAAAAAAAAGACAAAGTTTTGAAATAGCAATGAAGCTGAAGAATTCAATTTTGCTTTAATTTTTGGGTTTCAATCATCTTGGCTTTTACACTTTTTAATGTCATGTTTTTATATACAGTCAGTGAAAAATTTTATACTTTTTTTTTATGCTGGAAAATTCATATCAGAAGACAGCTAATTATTGTAAATATTTGAAGATTAAATATAAAGTATTGATGTTCTGAATTTTCTTATACATGATATTTAAGTATTTATAATTTATATCTTTTCAGAAAAGTCTGTACAGTCTATTGAATACCGTTTATGGAACAGTTATGGGGATCTCCCCTTTCCTGTTGATATATTAAGCAAATTTGAAAAACTTTTTCAATAAGCTCATTGTATAATTGTACATATGTTGTATTCACATAAAGCAATGTGCTATCTTTATACATTTTTAAATAAACAAGTATATGTTAATGTATCCTCTGTATTTGTTATACTGTATATATAATTTATTTTTTTATGAATGTTTCTATTTAGTAGACATAAAAATAAATTTTTTCTACAATAATGTAGTGATTTATTGTGTTAATGTATTGAATAGGTTAAAACTCTTTTATCAACAAAATGAATTTACTAATTTTTTTGTTTTAAAAAGCTCGAGTAAACTTTTGACTTTAAAAACCACAAAGTCTGAATAAAATACAAAACAGGGTTTTTAGTTCAACAAATTGCTTAGAAAAATAACAAAATAATTGTAAGCTGTAAATATAGAATAAAGAATGATTAAAAATATATTAAAAATAATCAAACTATTAAAGACTTATAATGTTTAATATTAAAAATAAATAGTGAAAAATATTTGTATGATTCAATGAATAAATTACATGTAAATAATAAAAATATTTCCACTTTTATGTTATTTTGATGTTAGTCTCCTAAATTTCTTTTTCCACAAGGCATGCAGTAATAAAATACTAGTTTTGACGTTTTGCAATTCACAGTCAATAAATCCAAAATTTCAAAATATCCACTCAATCAAATACACCATAAGCTGTATAAATTCAGTTGGTATAATGGGTATTTTATAATGCATTTCTATTATACTGTTGCTGGAACATCCTTTACTGTCAAGAAACTTTCAGGATAGGGTCAATAATTAGGGCAGTCATTTAATAGGTGTTCCTTTTAGTGAACCCTAAACAGTTATTTCTCCACCCTGACTATGGTGTTGCAAACAAAATTGTTTAATTATCAATAAATAGAAAGTCATGTTTACAAAATTAGAATAATTTTAATTACATTTGATTGTATTCTGACATGTACTTTTAATCAGGGTTGGAAAAAAAAAAAAAAAAAAAAAAAAAAAAGATTTTTTTTATTTGAATAGGATTTTTTTGATTTTTTTCTGAATACTAATTTTAATTGTTGCTTTTATGTTTTTTTACAATATACATATAATAGTTTGTTATAAGAAGTACCATCTTATCTATCTAGTATAATCTACACACTGATTACCTAAAATTAAATATAAATTTTAATCTAAATACATTCCGTTATTTTGTAATTGAATAGTGTAAACTAAATAAGATGTAAATTTAAAGAACAAATTAAATATTCGTTTAACGCAAACTATTTATTTTAAAAAACAAATCACAATTATTTCAATATCTTTTAAGCACCGAATGATGGATTTAATTGTTTCAATAAAAACACTAGCTATGATGCTTATCCACTCTTAATTGGTTACGAAGGCTAGAATGAACAATACCAAAAGAAGAAAACTGTCTTTCCATTCCAGCAGATGAAGCCACGGCTGTTGTTTTTGGTAGACAAACTGGATATCAAGTTCTGTAATACTCTCTTTACCTCCCATTACATAAAATTAATTCCACCAGTCATAATCAATCATTGTGCTAACCCCTACTACATACTTTCTGATTACAACCCCTAAATTATTGGTAAGAACATGCTATCTATTTACACTAATTTACTTATTGGTATTACTGTGCTGACTGATTCCCACTTCTGTCTTTGAAATATAGGTTTTAAAAGAAATGAAAAAAAAAAAAAAAATGATTTAAATCAATGGTTTTTTTAAAAAAATCGATTTAAATCATGCCAATCCTGCTATTAATTGTAAGCTATGTTTAAATTCTAATTAATATTTATAGGTTACTTTGAATACAATTAAAGGTAATTTATAGTTACTTTTAATTGCATAGAATACAACTACTTCAAATACATAGAATACAGTTATAAAGTAATCAATTACTTTAAATTATATTGTATATTTATAAAACAACACAATTTCACAATTTTATGTTTCCATCAGCCGTAAATATATTTGAGAATAATTATATCTTCCAACAAGTCTTTGTATCTTATCACACATCTAAGGTTACTACAGTTTAGCTTAGGAACAATAAAATCAATCTACTTCCGTGGTCAACCAATTAGTCGATTTAAATCCAGGGTTCACAAGTATTTCACAGTTATGTAGTTTTATTCATCACATTGAGACACACATTTTGGCATAGTTATTGACAGCTAGTGTCAAAAACTTAAAATTATGCCTCAAAACTATGCAACCCATTCATGCCTAGCATACCTTTTCAGAAACAACTAAAAAAAAGTTTGTAGAATTTTTGTTTTCTCAGAACAAGTTTTTAATTTCACCGAAGACAGATGGCAATCCTATAAACAGTCTACCAAACTTTCAAATATCTGCAATTTTATTATTTGGATTGATGTTATGATGTTTCAGTCATCACACATGTACTTAATTTTTTCTGCAGATACATGCCCTGAAAGGATGACATAGATTTATATATAAAACTTCACTTTGCTTTATTGTTTACATGTAACACCAAAAAATTCTTCTGTTACAGTTTTTTTTTTTAATGGCATCATATGATGTTTAAAAAGAGAGCTTATCACTAATAATAACATGCTGAAATATTCAAAATTGTTTAAATTTTGTATTTGATTTGCTGTGTGCACTCCATAACAACTTATATTTTGGATACTCAACAGAAATGAGTAAAACTCCATTTAACTCTTTTAGCAACAAAATGAATTTTACTAATTTTTTGTTTTAAAAGCTTGAGTAAACTTGTTGACTTTAAAAACCACAAAGTCTGAATAAAATACAAAACAGGGTTTTAGTTCAACAAATTGCTGAGAAAATAACAAATAATTAAAGGCTGTAAATATAGAATAAAGAATGATTAAAAATATATTAAAAATAAAAAAAATTAAACTATTAAAGACTTATAATGTTTAATATTGAAAAGAAAGTAAAAAATATTTGTGTAATTCAATGATAAATTACATGTAAATAATAAAAATATTTTCACTTTTATGTTATTTTGATGTTAGTCTCCTACGTTTCTTTTTCCACAAGGCATTCAGTAATAAAATACTAGTTTTGACATTTGTTTTGCAATTCAGAGTCAATAAATCCAAAATTTCAAAATATTTACTCAATCAAATACACTATAAGCTGTATAAATTCAGTTGGTATAATGGGTATTTTATAATGCATTTCTATTACACTGTTGCTGGAACATCCTTTGCTGTGAAGAAAATTTCAGGATATGGTCAATAATTAGAGCAATCATTCAATAGGTGCTCCTTTTAGTGAACCCTAAACAGTTATTTTTCCACCCTGATTATGGTGTTACAAACAAAATTGTTTAATTATTCTTGTTATCAATAAATAGAAAGTCCTGTTTACAAAATTAGAATAATTTTAATTACATTTGATTGTATTCTGACATGTACTATTAATTGTAATCTTTGTTTAAATTCTAATTAATATTTATAGATTACTTTGAATACAATTAAAAATAATTGATAATTACTTTAAATTGCATAGAACACAACTACTTTAAATACATAGAATACAGTTAAAAGTAATCAATTACTTTAAATTATATTGTATATTTAAAACAACATACCTAAGATTTTGGGTTTATAAAGGTAATCTGGTTAAAAACACAGCTTAAATATGTTACATCTAAAACCCAACTCTTACATACTTTAGAATTTTATACATTTCTTTCAAGTGTATGTTAGTATAAAGTATATCAATTAAAATATCAAAATTTATTAATATATATTGGTTATTAGCAATGTTTAAAATGACTCAATGAAGTTTTATATAAAAATAAATAGGAAGTTATCAATAAAAGAGCATGAGAACATAATTATTAAGAATAGTTTTAATAGAAACAGAAATTAAATATAAAAATACTTATAGTAATCATACAAAAAAAGCTGTTTTCTGAATTTTAATGGCAAAGGGTGATAATTATTCAGATACAGTTTAATTATTTCTATAAACAGTTTTAGTGACAAAGATAATTCCTACACACTATTTTTAATAGTTTTATTATAGCCTGATGGCATACTATCAGGGTTGGCTTAATTTGCTCAACCCGAAAAAACCCGGGTGGGTTTTTTCAAAAAAACCCACTTGAAAAAACCCAAGTGGGTTTTTTCAAAATTGGGTTTTTTCAAAATCATTATTTAAAATTCCACATATTTAACTAATAGTAGAAATATTGAGTTAAATCTATAATATATATTAAATATTTCATCTTTGACAATGAGAGTAGAATTTTTTTTTTTTTTTTAATTTGAGGAGGTCTAAACTGCTAGAAAAAAAAAACTTAAAAAAAATTTCAGAGAAAAATAGTTACTTGTATAACAAATACAATGAAAAGATTATAGAAACAATTAAAAACCAAAACAACCAGTATTTCTAGCAAGATGATGAAAACTGACGTCTTTCAGCCAATATTAAAAAGAAATAATATGGCTAAAAAAGAATTACCCAGAGGGCTTGAGTATATTTACAAGAACATAAACAAATTAGAACTTTCTATATTGTATACAACTTATTCTAAATGTTATCCAGTCAGTGATATAAGTTTCTTTATCAGCTGTTATGATATAAGGGAAAAACTTGTTCATACAAACAATTGATCGATTAACTGTTATCTTGAAAAAAGGCTATTTTAATATGATTTAGTGATATAAAATTAAATTAGTATGTAAAATTCTAAATAAAAACATTAAACTTTTATGAAATTGTTTTTAATTTTTCCCTCTTATATAGATACAAGTGTAATAAATGTGATTATTAAATAAATACTGATCTCTGACAAATTAATTTATGCATAGGAGTATCCCATGCTTAGGGGTAAAATGACAAGATATTCTTTATTGATTGTTGATAAAAGATTGACTATCCATTATATATATGTTTCTTTACTCACATTTAAAAATCAAGATGTAAAAAACATAATAGTAACTGAAAATCTCATTTAAATTTTAAGATATTTTATTTGTTAGAAAAATTTTAGAATATGTAAAAAATAATTTATTTTAAAATTTCAAAATTTCTTTTAATTAAAGCAAAAATTTCTTCTGCATAACTTAAAATTGATTTTTTAAATTTTTAACTTTAAAAAGTGACTAACATTTTAAATTTATTTTGATCAAGCAATTATATATCCTGTCCTCTTACATATAAATTATAGAGACAAAACCCTGATAAAACCCGAAAAAACCCAAAAGACCCTGATAAAACCCGAAAAAACCCAAAAAACCCTGATAAAACCCGAAAAAACCCAAAAAACCCTGATAAAACCCGAAAAAACCCACTGGGTTGGGTTTTTTCTGAAAAAAACCCGGGTTTTTGCCAACCCTGCATACTATGCTTTTTAACCTGAAAGGTGCTTTGTTACACTGTTTTGTTCTTTTATGAAAATGGAACATTAAGCAGTTCTATGCAACTCATTCCGTAACATATGACAATTTTTTCAAGTACACTACATAATGTACTTCAATAAAAGTTTGTTCAATAATTGTGACCAATTTGCTGTCAACTCATTTCTAAAGCATAGCTATAGGATGTGACATCAAAATGGCTAAAAGTATCCATGTTTATCACAGTCACCTGATACATATAGAACAAATCAGTATAAATAGAGGAATAACAGTAGATTTAGAAAAATATTCAGTGCAACACACAATTACTAATCTTATATAGTAAATAGCTTTATCAGCCTTTCATCCCTTTAGTGGGAAGACAAACTGAGGATCAAGCATGCTTGAGAAATAAACACTGGGGGTTCTGCGTAAGGTTGACCACCTAACCGGAACATATGTTTTGCATCCCAAGGCCCTTGATCTTGGAAACAGAGATTGGCATCCACGATACAGGTCCGAGGTTCGATCCCCGGACTGGGTAAGGTTGACTCAGCCTTTCATCCCTTTAGTGGATAGACAAACTGAGGATCAAGCATGCTTGAGAACTAAACACTGGGGGTTCCGTGTAAGGTTGACCACCTAACCAGAACATATGCTTCACATCCCAGGGCCCTTGGTCTCGGAAAAGGAGATTGGCACCATAGGATCTGGCCCCCTAGGGGCTGTTGCAGAGTTTAATTTAGTTTTTACTTTAGATAGAATAAAAGAGGAAATAAAAGGAATATTTCAAAATGTTTTAAAAATATGTAAACACAATTTATTAACAAAAACATTTTTTTTACATAAAAAATTTACTTGATATCACAAAAAATATTTCAAAAATTTTCTGGACATTTCATGAATTCTTCCATTAGTCTTTTGTTAACAGATAATAAGACATTATTATCTGCATTGGATAAATTGAAACTAGCAAATACTTGTTTTCCAGTCTTTTTACTGAGTTTTGTAGCCAAGGAGCAACTATTATCATCAGCAAAATGCCCCATAATGGATGTTGAAATAGGCAAAGGGCTGTATTTAGTATTTACTGCAACAGCAAGATTATCAAAAGTACATTTATTACCAATCCACACAAATAAAGAACTTTTCATTTTGATGATATGAAAGGTTACAGGAATGTCTGCTACTGTATCCACAAATGTGTGTGTTGTACACCCATTTTCTGTAAAAGAAAATATTTAATTTTTTAGAATAAAAGTACAAATATTCGAATAGTTTATTACTGAATATGTACCATTTCTTTTAACTAATGATAGCAAAAAGAATACTTTATATTTAAAACACTGCTTAGCTGGGAGCTATTGTTAAATTGATACATGAAATTCTGTTAACTGATTGCAATTAACCTGATAATTGTAAACTATAACAGAATCTATTTAATCAATTTACAATTTCTTCACAGTTCCACGAACAAAGTAAAAATTATTGACTATGTCAAGGTCTGGGTTCAGTTATTGAGTATTTATACAAGTTATAAAAAACTAATTTATGAATTAGATTGCTTAGATTTACGAATTAAATCAGTGGTTCCAAAACGTCTTTGTTCACACCACCCTTAATATGTCAGAAACTTTCTAAGGTACCCCAAGTCAAAATATTATTTAATTTAACACAGTTTAGTTTAAATATAAAATAAACACATTCTAAATACATAAATAATTTATTGAACAGATGTGTTGAAATAATTAATGGGATGGAATATGTTTATGACAAAGATTCTCAAATTGGAATCAAACTGGATACAGCTACCCTCATAAAATTATAAATAAAATAAATGTTACACAACTTGACACAGATTATATACATCGAATATTACTATACTATGCAAAAACTATATAGTTGTCTGTCAACACAAATGAATTTTTATTCGTCCTATGGATCAATCAGTATAGCAGAAAATACTTAATAATGAATAATTTTGCGAAGCCCCTGTAGGACAGCCGCAGAACACAATTGGGATTTGGTTTGGTTTTATAGTGCTACGGTCTACTTTTTGCAACACAACAGCTAATGAGAACGGGACCTACAGTTTAAAACCGATTCTGAAAGGCTACGAACATCCAAGCCTCAGTGCGATTCGAACTCTGGCACCGAAGGTCAGCACCCTAAACAATCGGCCATTGTTTGGCAACAGAATTTGGAAGTTACCAAATTAAATGTTTGAGAATTTTGTAGAAAATTATTCTGAAATACTCTCTCTTTTAGTTCTGATCTACACATCTTATAATTAGTTTTATATGCTTTTGAAATGTATTTTTTAATTTAGAAAAACTACTTCACATTGGAATTCTGTACCCATTGTAGTTTTGATAACACATAGTTAATATTAAATAACTAGAAGACAGAGAAGTTTGGCTGCATGAAATACAATTCTTAAATATTATCCAAACTATAAAATATCTTATTTTATTATTTTAAACCATTAAAATACACAAGATTATTCAATAACACTTCATATCAAGTAGTTTAAATTTAGCATTCATGGACAGCATGCTAAAATATAAGATGTTTAAGGATATTTCTAAGCTCTGACAATATATAGTAAAACAGATCTGAAAGAGACATTTTTAAGCTCTGACATTTTATAGTAAAATAAATATGAAAAATATATTTAAAAAGGATTTGAGTCGTAAGATTGGATTCAACCCTTTTTAATGAGGAGGTTCATGTGTAATGTTAAACATTTCTTTTCTAAATTTGACATATATAGGTTATAGCTTTCCAATTATAATTAATTTTTACCCAGAGAAAAATTGAATTCTTCCTAATGCTTTTTTTTTTTTTTTTTTTTTTTTGTAAATTAACCAATATGCAAGACTCATAATTAGTAAATACTTTCTAATAACTATTTTATATTTCTAATGGTTGCTTAAGACATATTCAATGTTATCCATAGAATTTTAATTGTAGAGAGAAAAATGGGAGATTTTGATTAACCATGGTAGATTGAGAAAATATAATTCTGCATCATTAAAATATTAAATGACTGAAAAGTATTGAAGTTAATAACTTGCTAAATATAAAATGAGGATCACTGCAACAAATAATTACAGATTTTATATAGTTATGTAAATAGTTTTGTGTTTCTAAAAGTTACTTATTCACACTTTAAAATTTAATTTTTCATCAATTATTTTAATTAACTACAAAGCATTACTGGACACATAGCAATATTGAGCTCTTCTATTATATGCTTTAACAGAGAAATTGCAGCAAATGGTAACTTTGAATTGCAAAATGCTGATCTTACTGGAAAACAAGGTTAAACTAAGAGCTATTTTATGATTTTAAAGTTTTATCTACAATAATTATAAATTATTTATAATTACTGATTAAAAAATATGATTATTGACTGTGAAAGAAAAGTATGATTATTGAATGAAAGAAAATATGAAAATATTCTTTCACTGCCACAAGTAACGATGCACAACAGTAATACTGATCTGAATTTTACAAGGTATTCAAAGTTTCCTCTAAGACATCATACAAAAACGAAAATTATAGAACTCCAGTAATTGCTTATGAAAAGCAAAATAAAAATAATATAGGGAGAGTAATGAGCATAAAACATTGCGATAATTAATATTTGAGTGTCAAAAGTTCAAAGACATTTAAATTTAATAACTGCATTGAGAATCTTTCTACATCTACAAGTATCAACAGTTCAGGCTTGCAACTGCTGAGGTACTTTCAAAAAGGTGAGAAAAGTGACAAATAATACAGAATAAGTGATTAAAAAATGACTAAACATTGAAAAAAAAAAAGCGATTTTTTTTCCTCCTCTTGATTACAGATACTATTATTAAGATTTTTCTATTTATTTTAACTCTAAATCAATTGATTCATGCAAGACATGATTTTAACGTCAAATACAAAAAAGGTAAAGAATTTTGTTTAACACAAGTCAACATTGCTTTTTATTCAAGAAAATCTATAAATTAGATTTGAATATATACATTAATTTTATAATCACAATTTTCTGCATATATTAATGATGTTTTGAAATATGTACATAGCTAGATTAGAGTATCTAAACAAAAATTGTGATAATAAAGAAAAGGAGAAATGTGTGCTTTAACGTAAATTACTTTAATGTATTAAATGTACATTTCAGTACAAATGTAAATATCAGGAACTTCTTTAGGACTTTTTAAAATCACTAAATTCTGGAAACCATATGACTAATTATATTTTAATAAGAAAAATAAGATTAGAGCATCACATTTTTGGTCTTTGATTAAAATATTTTGTTATTAATTCAGATTTTCTTTTTTCAACAACAGACTTTTGCTGTGATACACCATGAAAAAAGTGACTGTTTACTTAAAAAAGTGACTAAAAGTGATCAGTTGTAAAAAAAGTGACTAAAGGTGAGAAAAGTGACAGAATTGCAACACTGACAGTTTCATGTGAATGTTTCTCCATCAAGCTGAAAGGGAAAAAAATCACATTTATGCCCCCCTCCCCTTGTTGTAACAGGAATGACTAAGGAATATGCTCCAATTGCTTATACTGTGCACTGTAATAAAAATTGCAAAACAGTTTGAACAATGATGAAATCATCAACTTATTTGGTGATGCCGAATTTAGAAAGTAATATTGTAAAGAAAGTAATAATTAAGCATAAAGTTGGTAATTTTTTAAATGCATTAGTTGAGAGTTCATTTTTAATCTATTATATAGCAAGAAAGCATGTTTATATTAATGTCCATACTACAGTTGATGGCAAGAGCACAAGGCAGTTGTGTCATGGGTACCAAGGACCATTTCTGGCTCATTATTTTATTTAATTAATATGCAGTTACGGCTTGAAAACATTGATGCTCTGAGTTAATATTGCCTAATAAAATTTAAAACACCTGTAAGTTGTAAACCTGTCTACCTTTAATTTTTTTTCATCCTTACAAAATTTGAAATAGACATGTTTAAGCAGGGTTGAAAAAAAATCATGACTTTTTAAAAAAAATAAAAATAATCTGATTTACTTCATTTAAATCAGATTTTTTTTTATTTAAATCCGATTTATTTGATTTTTTCTGAATTCTAATTTTAATTATTGTTATGTTTCTATATTTTTTGTAATATACATGGAATAGTTTGTTATAAGTAACAACTTATCTAGTTTTAGGTAATCAGTGTGTAGATTATACTAGATATAGTATAATCTACACATTGATTACCTAAAATTAAATACATAAATTTTAATCTAAATACTTTTCATTACTTTTTAATTGATAGTGCAAACTAAATAAGATATAAATTTAAAGAACAAATTAAATATTCATTTAATGCAAACTACTTATTAAAAAAACAAAAAATTAAAATTATTTCAATATTTTTCAAACAACGAATTATGGATTTAACTGTTTCAATAAAAACACAAGTTTCGATGTCGTATCCACTCCTAATTGGTTACGAAGGCTAGAATGAAAAATACCAAAAGAAGAAAACTGTCTTTCCATTCTAGCAGATAATGTGACGGCTGTTGTTATTTGGTAGACAAACTGGATTTCAAGTTCTGTTATATTCTCTTTACCCCCCCATTACATAAAATGAATTCCACTAGTCCTAACTAGCCATTGTACCTACCCCTACTACATACTTTTTGATAACAATCCCTAAATTCTTAGAAAACATACTATCTATTTACACTTATTTGCTTATTGGTATTTCAGTGCTGACTGATTCCCAATTTTCCTGTCTTTCGAATGTAGGTTTTAAGAGAAATGAAAAAAATGATTTAAATCAATGATTAAAAAAAAAAATCAACTGATTTAAATCATGCTAACCCTGTGTTTAAGTATACATTATTTATGTTAAAAGTTTTGATCAGTTAATGTTAAAAACTTTCATCAAAACCACTTTTCCATTAAATAATTTTAGTTTTTATAAAATATCCTATTCAATTTTTGATATCCTATTAAATTTCTTTCCTATTAAGGCTTACTATATAGTAAAAATTTGATTATAAACTTTTCAAAAAGTTAATTTACTTATTTTATGATTAAAATATTTATTATATCTGTCAAGGAAATAATTCTAGATAATTAAAAAGATTAAGTGTATATTTTTGTAAAACTTAATAAGAAACATATTGCAAATACATAAATTAAAAGTTATGCTACTATTTTTGTTAAATGCTAAATATAATATTTTAATGAACTGTTTAATGTGGAATGTGAACACTAAACATAACCCTTTTTCCTGATTGGTGCAGACATATGTCCTCACTGGTATGTTTTTGGATTTTTGGCTCATTTTGCATTTTTGGTGTAGCAAACCTGACATTACTTATGACTGTTGTATTTCAATTAACCTTTCGGCACAATACTTATTGAGCAATTTATTTTGATTTAATTTCATTTGTTGTGATTGTTATAAATCAGTTTGAATTACAGTAATTTTGTATTTGTTTGTTTTTAAATTAATTTTTTACATTTTGATTCTTTCTTGGGTCTGCAAAATGAATCCTGTGTATTTTGTTATGGAAAATTTCTAGGATATTCTTCCAAATTTGAAATTGTTTCATTTCTTGTAATAAACCTTTCTGTTTCTGTCACAGTTTTTCCAATTGTTTTATGAAATTTAAGAAAAGATTCATTATAATAATAAAGAATTCTAAGAAAGAACCTTATATCTGTACAATTGTAGAAATCAGACTCGTAAATTTATAATTTGATTTTTTCCTCTTTTCCCCAATCCAAAATTTTATTAATACTGTTTATTTCTTGCCATTATACATATTACGTGTGAGCTTACTTAACTTCTCGTGTATTTATGCCGCCTGAGGGTAGATAATATATCCTGTTATGGTCTCAATATATATTATATTAGCATTTAAAAAATTTTTCCTGGACTTTCATACTTCTTAAAACCAAACATAAAAGCTTTCAAAATTTAACTAAGATTTTCAGTCATGGTCAATCTAGCTGAACTGGAAGTAATTAAAGATTTAATATTTATTTACATCAATAATGATATCAGTTTTATTCATAAATGCCCGTAAACACTAATTTACAAACAACATCGATGCCGTTCAGTATGTTTAAAAGTTTGTGATCTAATTAAATCATGTTAAGTATGTGAACTGTATGGCATATAAATAGGAATAACTGCATATTCCACAGAATAAAATAAGCTAACAATTACCAGATGTAATATTTTCCATTTTCCCTTTTCTTTGTGTAATACCGGCTATTCTGAATTATCGCGCGATCACCAATGTTTACATTCATGAACTCCGTCTATGGATAGAATAAGCACCCTCTGAAGATAGATAAGCAAGCTATTTATCCGAAAGTACTCTCAAACTGCCTAGACGCGCATGACAGAGCACAGATTAAAAATACATGAATACTTTTGATTTTCGTTTAGACAAAAGTAAGGTATAAAAGAATAACTCTGAAGAAAAGCAAAATAAGTTTTAATGATGACTTCTAAATACAATTTATTAATCCTAAAATTACTGTATCATGATAAAAGTTTACTTTTTTTTGTTCGCTCATACTTATGAAGAGTTTGACAAGCATTGACTTTCAGCATTGAATTTCATTTCGGAGGCCATTAGTGTGAAAAATAAAAGTTGATAATTTTGTAACATACGTTTTCAATATTGAATTTAATCCCTACAAGCAATATATTTACACATTTGAATGACCATAGGAATGAAACTAGAGAGAAAGGTTGAACATTTTTCAGCACACAAGAGTAGCAAAACAAATAGCGAAACTTATTTGAAATTAGTGTAATAAATTGATGTACATAAAGTGCCTGTTAAATCTTATTGCTATTTCTAGCGCAACAGCGGATGACTAACCCTTGTTTTGGTTTGGAAGGCAACGGTCTAAATGAGGGCTAATGAGACTAGGATCCTCTGCTTAAAACCATTTCCGAATGACTACGAACGTCCATGCCAGCAATGTTACATGTTGGAAAATATTGGGGTGGGAAGAACAATCCTTTCACTACTTTCAGATCATAAGGGAAAGGATAAAGTTTATTTAAGAAACCTTTCCGACGAGATGCAATTTCTTCACCAGAAAAAAAAAATAATTCAAAAAATATATTTACGGCTTCAGGAATACCCCAAAGTTCCGACCCAGACACTTTGAGACCGGCAGTCCACCCTCTTCCCGAAACGAAGGTCATGTTTGGAACCGACACTTCATATGTATAGTTATACCTATATAGCTATATAAGCGTCTTCGTGGTTATAACCACGAAGACGCTTATAGAAGGCTTTTCTGAAGCTTAACAACATCGTCAGTTGACTATTATCGACTAGTGATGTATAACATAGTCGGATGAGCTTTGTCCCCAACTGTATTGGGCTCATAAAATGTAGTGGTCTATATGAAATTTAATAAAGCCAAGGATCTCTCAAATCCCTTTCCCGTTGCAAGATGAATCCGTTTAGAAATAGTTATGTTCAAATTGTGCTTTTGTCAAACTTGTAATTCAGTTCATTTGATTCAAATTAATGATTTATTGCATATGTAAGAACTAATGAAAGTTCTTCTCGGGAGGAAAGAAGCAGGGTTTGTACGTTACTTCAAAGTGATCTAAAACTCTTTTTTCTTATATATAAAATTATGTGAAAGTTTCCCCCCTTTTCTCCTTTCTCTCATATTACTGCACATCTGTACAATAATATTAATACCAAAGCTATTTGATAATAATTTACAACTATTTTCTATAATATCTGTCTATTTCAAATGTAGTATATATTTTATTTCATCGTTCTTACAGTCATCATTTTAATATTAATAGACAGCCAGCTTCATACAAATCTTATTATCATTATTTTTTTTTGTAAATCTATTGGATCCTTGTTTTGACTTCAAAACTGTCTGACACATACAAACTATTTAAGTATCCTTTCTGGCGTTCTTTATTATTTTTATTAATTGACTATTTTTATGATAAGCGTTTTTTAAGAAAATTTAGTACTTTTGACAATACACAATTATGTATAGTTAATTCTTAAATTGCAAAATTATGATTAGATTATTATTTCACTGCATTTGCAGTGTTACCACTGTCCTTTAAATTAACCACCACCCGTAATACAAAAGGATTATAAACTTTGCTAGTAATTTGGATTTCAGTATTGAGATTCTTTTAGCAAACTAAATGAATCCTTATTTGACATTTTTTGAATTAATTAATACACATTTTCGTCAAACTAGTAGTCTAGCTTATTCGAATCAGAAATTAACGATTTATTGTTGATGTAAGAAGAAATAATGCAAAGTTCTTCTCGAAATGAGGCAAAGGGTTTCTAGAACTTTTTTTACTTATTTTTATATGAAATTATGTGAAAATTTGTTGCCCATTATTGCACATTTTTACAATAATATTAATGCCAAAGCCATTTGATAATAAATTATAGTTATTTTCTATATCTGTCTATTGCAAATGTTTTCATTTAATAGATCGTACAGTCATTATTCTGTTGTAGTATAAATAGGTAAAAATTTCATAGCCAAAATCTTTATTTTTTTTTTTGCTATTTTGTATTGTTAGCTCAAATTGTAATATGCATCGACAGTAACATGTAAAAGTGCTGTAAGTGCATTCAGAAAATCTCCTTAGGTAACGATGCATCATTCAATTCGACAGACAAAAATTATTTCGAATAAAACTAAAACGGAATTGTAATAAAAAAATCTGCATTACTATGATGTCCTACCAGTAGGTGGTTTTTTTTTATCCTACCAATTCAGTATGAACCCTATTAATAAATGAATGTTTTATTCATTTTCTTTGTTATTATACCATGTAGGTTTATATTGCAATATACATAAACAGTAAAATTTGAAAATGCAATAAGTGTACTCCGAAAGATTGGTCAAGTAGTACGTTGTACATAAGTTTACAGAATAAAAACAATATAGAATGTAACAACTAAATCTAGATTGCTACGATGTTGTGTTAGTAGGAGCTTTTTTTTTTAACCTTGTAACATAAATAGAACCTAGACCAGAGTGCATAGGTGTTTAGGGAGACCACTCAGAAAACCAGTACACTTAAATTTCTTTTATTGATGGATCTTGGATAAAATGGGTCTATTCAAGGAACATATACAAAGATCCACAGAATGGAGATCCTCTGCTGCCAATAACAGGTGTAAACCCGTTCTTCTTCAGCTGCTTGCCGAAGGATGGCCGATTGGTTAAGGTTCTGGCCCTTTGGTACCGGAGTTCGTGGGTTCAAATCCCATAGTGGCATGGATGTAGCCGTTCGGCTTTAAGCTGTAGGTCCCGGTCTCATTAGCCCTCGTGTAACAAGTAGACCGTGGCACTCCAAACCAAACCAAACCAAACCAATCTCCAGCTGCTTCTCGACAGGATGAAGTTGATCGCTCCCTAAATATGTTTCTGATAACTTTGCCGTAAGGGAAGAGAAATCTTCTCTTTTTACACTCTGCTCCCCAATACTTTACTGGCAACTTGGCTGCAAAAAGAAAGAGAAATCGTCTCTCCTTAGATTTTGGTAGTCTATCAATTAGGACTTGGCTCACAATTCAAAGTCCCCAAAAACAAACTCGCCCGCGACTCACCAAAATCTTTCTCTCTCTAGAGGGGTGAACACGTCGCTCTCCAAGCGACGCCCGTTTCCAAAAAACGCCAAAAAGAAAAGACCCCCGATGGCTCGCTCCCGTTTTTTAAAGCTCCCCGAAGTGACGTCGGATCAGCGTGCCATCACTCATTTTCCGGGGCCCTCATAGGCTAGTGAGGTTAGGAGGGTTATCGGAGGTTTTTTTAGAAAGTATTATTAGCAAATGAAAAGACATAATGTAAGAATTTAGAATTATCGGATATCATTAATGGACTTGAAAAAAAAATACTCTCATGTTAAAAATTAAGAGAAACTTCAGATGTGGTTAATTATATTCAGAACTACTGGAGACAGATTTGGATGAAATTTTATATGTACATACATTGATACAAAACAAAACAGATAGCCATTTAACAGTTATAATGCACACATATAATCGTGTTTAACACTCGTTAAAGTCTAGAATGGTAGCAGAATAGAACAAGAAAAAGTTAATAAGAGGTATGGAACTCTCTTATAGATACACAGGAATCTCAGCGCGATTTTATTTTTCAAATAAGCCAGTTTAAAATTCCTATGGCAATTGGTACCTCTTGCTTGACAACGCTGTTTGAAGGCCATGAATGATTCTCGGAGAGGGTTACAAATTACAATTACCCTCCCAAGCCCGTACAAGGCATGCTCTATGCATGCAGTGATTCTCAACCTTTTTTAAGCTACAACCCCTCTACCCAGCTGAAATGTGTTCAATGTTCCCCCTTTGTAAAAATCTAGTAATTTAAAGTGTAGGGTAGGAGAAGTACTCAATTATAAGAGGCAAAATATTTATGTCATTTTCTTCAATGTAGTTAAAAATAAAATTTTTGTTACTGAAACACGCTGAAGCAACATTGAAACGAATGGTTAAGGCGCTGACATTCAGTTCCGGAGTTCGTGGGTTAAGATTCCACTGGGGCATAGATGTTCGTAGCCGTTCGTAATCGGCTTTAAGTAGTAGGTCCCAGTCTCAATAGTTTCGGTGATGCAAAATAGTACACTATAGCTTTCCAAACCAAACCAAGCGAATGCTGTTGATTAAATATATTTTTCTGAATGTTGGTCCAATTTCCTTCAGAACATAGGGAAAGGAAGTAACTGGTTCTGGTACTGCCGCATAAGTTTGTTTTATTATTGTTTAAATAGTTTAAATTAGATAATTGATGTAATAAATTTATTTTATATTTTTACAATGAAATTTGAAAGCCAAAACTTGCTCACATCGATACGCTCGAAGCAAGTTTACTGGCCACCAGCATCGTCCCACTGCCCCCGTTGAGAGCCACTGCTCTATAGGGTAGAGATCTATAGATCTACTTGACCAATCCATTCGGTGATTATCCTCGCTTTCTAGGAATTCGTCGACCAGAAGAGCTTTATGTGGCTTCGTGTTATCGTCCATTAAAATGAACTCAGTGTCTACTGTACCCTTGAAAAGGTGAAAGTAGGGTTCCAAGATCTCGCCTGTATACCTCACGACACTCACAATGCCTCTTTCAAAGACATGGAAAGATGTGGGCCTTTCCAACATGATGCCTGCCCAGACCATAAACCTCCGGTGCTATAATGGTCGATTTCGAGGACGGTTGGCCATCGATCCATACTCCAATCTCTATGATTTCTGCATCATGTTAAACAGACTTTCCTGTTTGTAGAAGTGAGTGATATGCAAATAACAGGTCTTCTTGCTGTTCGGTCTCGAGTTCTGTAATCAGCTGGCCACTAGATGACGCTATGTATGCTATGTTTGTATTTTCAAATTCTGAGATGTTGTTGTATGCTTATGGAATAAATTCTGTGCTGTTATGGAAATCTTTAAAGTCATTTTTTTTATCGGATTGTACCTCCTATAATCCGAAATTTTAGTGCAAAATTCATGTCGATGGTTACTTCAAACCAGGACAAAAGGGTAAGTCGTTATGTTTTATTTTATTTACCATGGTTGATCTATACTTGCGTTTTCGGTTGTAATGTAATCGGTACTTACTAGCTTAGTTTGGTTTTTAAAACTAAGATAATCTTATACACTTGCAAACAACCTTTTCTCATAAAGTTTTCCAGAAACAGTCACCCTTGAAACTCGGGTTCCTGGGGCAGTATATACAAGCCACTAGAGAGCTGAAAAGCTGCACCATCCCTGTTATGCCTGGCTTAATGGGCAAATGGCCATCTTCTCTGGTCTTCGTGGCTCTTAGACGACCTTTGCCTGATTTTATCTCGATGGATCCGGTATCCTGGAACTGTTTTCATAAGTTGCATAGACGCTGGTTGTTAAATTGAACTCTCAACAGATACGTACTTGAAACTGGCCTGCTTATAGACTCTTCCCAATTCTCCACCTCATTCCATCATATACACGTTGGTGTTACTTATTTTTACAATTAGAATTTAAATTTAACCAATTCCTAAAAAAAAAAAGAAAAAAACCCCGAAAGTTTGGCGAGCTGTGCTAGCGAACTAAATGCGAGTTTTTTCGCTCGAGCTTATAAAGTTTGTTCCTTTACTGACTTTGTTTACACACCTGTTAGTTTACGTATTCGGTGTACAAGATTTGTACCTTTCAATCGAAGTAGTGGTTTTACACTTCGTTCAATTCTTCTCATAAAAGTTGACAAAATATATAACTTTTCTTAATTTTGTTTGATAGGATATTAATTTTACTAAACTTTAAATAAATATATGATGTATACATTTAATTTTTTTAAAATCCAAAATAAATTATATGCAGCAGTCATATAAACTTAATAGTAAGTTTCTATGCATTAGACTAAGTTATAAATGTTCTGAGAATCCGTATTAGTATGGGGCGACAAAATACAGTAGAACCTCGTTTATCCGAACCTCCTTTAACCGAATCTCTCCGTTAACTGAAGTCGGTTTCTTCTCCACTTTTTTCACTTTCTACTATCATCCAAAATTTTCTCTTTAAAAACATGCATTTTTAAAGTTTTCTATTTACCTACTTTCCTTTTGTATGGAAGTCGTCTTTTCCAAACTACGAGTGCAAATAGATATGTTGGAATTTTTTTAGAATTCCTTCTCTCAAGCACAATTCTGGGTATGAGTGTATTCTTCCCCACTTTCAAACATCCCTGTTCTAAACAAAAACACACCCTCTTTCGAAATTTGGAAGGTCATATTTCCGAATCCTAGAATAATCGAATGTTATAGCATCAATGAAGTTACTCCATATTAAACTAGATGATTATTGATGGACTAGCATATAGCCCGTCATATAACGGGATCAGTAAAATTTTTAATTTTCTAGAATTGTAAAGTACCCTATAAGGCAGGTTAAAAAAATGGTTTGTTTTTTGGCTGAGAATTATCTGGTACACGCTCAATAATTTGTTTATCTTTACTGACCGTATGTTAGTTGCCAACTTTAATTTATCTTTTCATATTACGTGATAGGATGGAGAGCAGAGGTTTTAATATTGACAGTGATTATTTGGCGGTATATATGAATGATGTCTAAAATTTAGCGAATCGATTGTAAACCGTGTGGTTATGTATAAAAAACAAACACACAAACGAACAAACTTCTTAATTTTCAAAGATATATAACTTAAACGCTAAATATTTATTAGTCCGTGAAATAGACTCCTAGACTTTTATGAAAAGAATTTGTTGTTAATACCGGTGATAAAATTTTCATTGCAACAAAAATAATCGATGATTAAATTTAAAATTATCACATATATACCTAATCTATTATTTAAGCCAAATATAAAAGAAAATTATTTACGTAATACCTAAGTTCAGTGATAAAACGTATGAAAATAATGCAGACGATATTTAAATAATTTAAAATATGAAATGATTAAAGGAGATAGTTAAAGGAATGACGTCATAATGTTAGAAAAAATGTTACTTTTACCTATTTATTTTGTGATAAATTGATAAATTTAATGTTCTGCTCTTAACCGGGGACAATAGAGCTTAAAATAATGGTATCAAACACTCGAAAAGAGTGGATTTCGAACGTTTTCGAACTCACTTTGAATTTTGCTAACCATAACTCATCAAAAATACAATACTTTACAATGACTTTATCCATTCCAGGTACAACCGATTCATAAATTCGCTTGACAGACGGACAGATGGACAGACAACTTAGGCTATTATTATATAGAGGATTCTCGCTTATCCGAAAATTTCAATTATCCGAAGTAAGTTCGGTCTAATTACTTCGGATAATGAGGTTCTACTGTATTATTATTATTATTATTATTATTTTGCACAAAGGTGGCTAATAGCCCAGAACTGGTCCTACCTATAGTGTTTTCTTTTTTGAATGCTACGAATGCAAACCAGAAAAAGCGCATTTGATGTAAAAACCCGAATGATCTCGGACTGTTTGAGCCGAACGATGGCCGATTGGTTAGGGTGCTGGCCTTCGGTACCGGAGTTCGTGGGTTCGAATCCAACTGTGGCAGGGATGTTTGTAGCCGTTCGGAATCGGCTTTAAGCTGTAGGTTCCGGTCTAATTAGCCATAGTGTTACAAAAAGTAGACTGTAGCACACCAAACCAAATCTCGGACTGTTTGGCAAAGAAACCTTCTTACAGACATCACCGTCAACACCTGCTGCTATCTATTTAACAGAAAATTTAATCTAGAACATGTTGCAAAATTAATTTAAACATTGCGTACGTATTATCAGATACCTCGAGTATATAATCTAAAAGGAATTAAAAAAAATTACCTGAAATCTACAAAATTGATAATTTAAAAATCAAAACCAATTGACAGTTTAAAAGAGGAATGAAGACAGTGAATCTGAGCAGAAACCTGTAGTTTTTCTGTCAAAGCTCTTGGAGATCACATTTTTCGCTTGCGAGTTTACCTCTACGGCGAACTTCCCTTCTTGTGTCTATATTCTTTGGAGAAGGTCAGCCAAATGTTTCGATATTCAATCGTTTCAAAAACGTCATTACAGTTCTTAAATAATTTCCAAGGAATTTATTTCTTGATACGTATAGTTCATATATTTATAGCTTACGTGCATTTTATTTATAAGCGCCCCTTTTAAAAAATATTGCTGTTTACAGTATTTCTACCCTACATTATACGAATTGAGTGGTATGTGAGAACTTAAGATGAATGTTTACTCAAGCGAAAGCGGAAGTTCGAACCCTTTGTTCCGACATATGCCCTTTGCTCTAACACCTCCTTAAGTTATCTGGCAAATATGCTGCACTCGAGTCGTGGAAGATGTTTGTTTTCACAGCGGCGTTCCTAACCTATCATTAGTTTGACAAGGGGGGTGTAAAAAGAGAACAAAAAAAATGGCGACATCAGCGAGAATACAATATGTCAGAGCTATGAGGAACATATCAGCGGAAGGGCTATTTGGAGCGCTCCCCCGCCATATGCCCCAAAACTGAGCCAATAAGTCAGCGCGAGAAGAAATAGTTATTGCAGAGCTATGAGGGATAGGGTATTGTGAAGTGGTCGCTTCGAAATAAAGATAAAAAAGCAGTCACCTCCCCCTCCGAGACTTTTATTTTATATGCCTCAGCAAATATGTTCCACAACCTAGGTCTGGTCACATTTAGGTGGAGCAAGTAGGGTCGAACGAATCACCCTGTATATATACATTGTTGGGTTTCGATAAAACTAATTATAGTAACTGAATATCAGAGGGCGTGGATTGATTATAACTCGGGAAGTTAAAGTTTAATGTTGTTTATTCTTGGTGAACATACAATTAACAGTACAGAGAAATTGAGATGGACATTTGCTCCCGCAGATATGTAGGGCCGAACTAATCACCCTGTATATATATTGTTGGGTTTCGATAAATCTAATTGTAATAACTGAATATACGAGGACGGCGATTAATTATAACTCGGGAAACTGAGTTTTAGTATTATTTATTTTTGGTGAACATACAGTTAACAGTACAGAGAAATTAAGATGGACATTTATTCCCATAGATATGTTTTCAATGACTCCTGGCAACGAAAAACAAGCTCAACGTATT
Organism: Pardosa pseudoannulata; assembly: GCA_032207245.1. Classification (NCBI taxonomy): domain Eukaryota; kingdom Metazoa; phylum Arthropoda; class Arachnida; order Araneae; family Lycosidae; genus Pardosa; species Pardosa pseudoannulata. Next base: position 185,062,065 of record CM063498.1, read on the forward strand.
TGCATTCCAAGAACGTATTTATAGGAGGGAAGTGTGTGTGTGTGTGTGTGTGTGTGTGTGTGTGTGTGTGTGTGTGTGTAAGCGGGGGGGGGGTCTAGTCTTGATGTAAGCGAAATATTTTCAGTGTATGCATTGCAAGATTTTTAAGCCTTACAAAAATTTGGGTAGATTATTAGATTCCATTGCCAGCGTTGAGAGTGAAAGTCATTTTCAACCAAGAAATGAGTAAAAACATTCCTTTGCAATAGAACTGGTCACAAGAGTTGGACAAAATTAGCATTACTATCGGTGCACAGAGGCATGGTTATAAAAGTAGATGAAAGTTTGAATAAGCTGGCTTTCAAAGGTAGAAGAATTAATAAATTACCAACTATAAACAGTAGTTTATAAACTACTGACTATGTCATTCTGTTTTCATTTTTCTTCATACAAGGTATGTAATCTTGTAAGAGAATAGTAAGAGATATGTCAGTATTTTTTTTTTTATTTTCCTAGTCATTCATAAAATTTACTTTAGAAAGATTTTTTGATTAAAGAAAAGAACTTGCTTTAGAACAATTTAGTGGGAAATGAATGCACTCTACTGGCTGCTCCCTGTTATTCTTTTTGGCGATTACCCCAAATTGAAGATTTCTTGGTGATTGCCAAAAAGAACAGGGCATAATTTTATGTGTTCTGTTGCAAGCTTAAAGAAACTTGGCTCAATATCACCAACTTTGCAAGTTTGTGAAATTGGCAGGTTTGACATATAATACTGCAGCATGTACAATTTAGCTGTACTACTTAGTTGTATATATAATTTGCATAAAAATGCCTTACATTTATCTTTAATAAAATTGGTGAATATTCCCGCATAGTTGTATTAAAGTATATGCTATAATACCTCAGTTATTTGTATAATTGGCATCTAGTCTGTCTAGTAAATACTGAATCGTAAATTAAATATGCTCCAGTATTTACCATACAAATTTAAACCTGGTAAAAATTTAAATTGAAAGACACAATGTGGTTGCAAATATATTTTTCAAGATGCAGTGAATCTATATTCAACGTTGCTGATCCTTATTGACTATTTATGTATGCATGAAAAACTATGGATGTGTAAGACTTATATATGTATATACTTGATATGTGTGTGTAATGAAATTTTAAAGTTAACTTGATTTTGGACCCTCCCCGAGAAATATTTTTTGCCTACGTCATTGGTTGATCAGGAAATAGAAAAGAGGGAGTGCTAATGGAACGATGAGAGTTGAAGCTCAAAGATACCTACCTGCTTTTTGTTTGACATATATGGGGAAAATCCAGTGAATCTTGTTACCCGAGTTCGTTTATAGGGGATGTATCAGTATATGTAAAATCTCTGCTAAAAGAACGTTTGGAGTGGGCTCTCATAATATCACTTGAATCTTAATCACTAAGTATGTAAAAGGACAATTGGGAAATTTGAAAAACTGCTGATAAAAAATAATTCAATTAAAAATATCAGATTAAAAGCTGTATTGACAATTCATAGATAATCACAAATTCCATCTAGTCGAAAATGAGTGTTCTTTCAGAATAGTAATGGATAAACAAAGTGACTATAGGAGGTGTTTAATACGGAAACGATGATTGAGATTCTGCTGTATTTTAATGCAGCAGAGTCTCAATCATCGTTTCCGTATTATTCGTTAATCGTTCGAATCCTTCAGTGCCGAATTTATCCCCATAGTACCAATGGTCCTACTTTGGCTTTAGAAACCAAATAAGATCACGCACGACCCATTAGCAAAGAGCTAAAATTATTATGTGTAAAATATTATATCTCAAGATTCTACTGTACAACCATAATTACATGTATTCTAAAGAGACAAGATTAACTCATAACATTAAGGCGAAACACCTTCATGCAAACATCTTTATTCTAAAACCTAACACCGTCATTACAACCGTAGACGAAGTATATATAGTCTGTAATTACAACTGTTGCCAAACCAAGCAAACAATTTACCTAAAACACATGTTGCCATACAATATACTATATTATATACACTACATGACATAAAACACAACAAGACCAGAAATCCTCTTTGGTAGCGAAAGCTAGACATTGAGTAAGCATATCCAAAACAGAATTTTTTGGGGAAAAAAAACCCGTAAAACTTTTGGTGCTTTCTAAGAAAATAACATTTGGCGAATTCTTTACAATCCCGAAATTTATAATCGATTTAAACAACCAGACATTATTAAATAAAATCAAGTCGAATTAGGTACCATGGGTATTTATTTAGATCAGAGGATATAATTTCATTAAGTTATTAACTGTCAACAAATCCAGAGGCACTAAGAAACGAGGAAGATGATTCGATGATGCTGAGGCAGGCTAAAAAACACTAGAGTTACTAACTGGAAACACATAGCATCTGGCAGACTTCGATGGAAAAACAAAAACTAGAAACTCGCTGGGCACTGGCTTGCTTTAGGCTGTAATGCTAAGAAGAAGAACCAAAGTTAGTTTTCCCGGATTCTTCGTTCTCGTACCTATCGTCGAAATTTTTCTGCTTTGTCTTTCCAGAAGAATCATTTTTATGTCGTAGTCAAATTTAGGTAAATTGGAGATGTAAGAATTTTAGTGTGGATAAGAATATTTCAAGGAAGTGTAGACGACAAAAGGATTTCTAGCTCATCAAGGTCTTTCCTAAACCCCAAGAGGGCCAGTAACCTAACA
>CM063498.1:185069774-185092274 GCA_032207245.1 Pardosa pseudoannulata
CCCCCAATGGGAATCTATGATTTAGACTAGGGCATCTCAGTATGTTCCGCCAACTCTCAAAGCGGGCTTCCCCTGATTAAACTTCCGCTGAACCCTAGGGTTCCGCAACGACCATCTAGGGGTTCTTTGAGAAATTTTTAACCCCTTCCAGGTTCATTTTATTTCGGGATTATTGGTCAAAAAATGTTAATTGTTTTACCCATATGCTTATTTTTATACATACATAGCTTTTTAAACATAATAGCATCATTCTCATGCAAAATTTCCTTAAAATTATTGTAAAAAAATCCATTTAAACAAATAAGTAATTTACATGTATAGTTGGCTTTCTGTACGTCACAAATTATTAGACTTTGGAGTCAATTCACACTAACTATAAATATAAAGCTTAGAATACCTGACTTTTATCTTGAATTAAATTTTATTTATATCCTATGCATTTACATAAATAATTACGAAAATATTAATCAAAATTTGGTCTTGTAGGATACAATAGAAAACACGGTACTGCACAGAGTCCAACATCGCAATCTGGACAGTAGAACCTCGTTTCTCTCCTTACCTTCTACTGTCTCTCTTTGAGCAGCAAATAATCTAGTAGCCAGAAAAGTAAACAAAAATATTCGAAATCATAAAAAGCACATGTGAAATAATTCTGGAAAGACTAGTTGCACAGTGTGAAATTTCACAGTGCTCGAGCTACACTCGGGATGAGCCAGGATGGTACATTTTTCCTGCCCGAGTTCAGCTCGGGAAAAACTGGGTAGGGGTTAAACACCATCGGCTCTCTCAGTGATTCTATGGAGCAATGCTTATAAACAACATGAAGATTTAAAGAAATAATTATGAATCAAAAATCCATTTATAATAAACTAAAACCCTCCTTGTTTTTCTTTGGAAGTTTATGAAAAGTTATTGAATTGATATCGAACTGTTCAATATCATCACTTCATAAAGCAGTGTCAGTATCAGAATTCTGAAGTTGTTTGAAAAGATAATATTCATCCTATTTGCGAAACTGGTTTTTCTGCATATTCCGTATCCTATTAAATACCGGAATGTGTTAGATGCAGAGCATGTTATATGAATTAAAATTTTTTCAGTACAACCAAACTTTAAAGAAATTCCTAACCGTCAAAAATAAAGATATTTAACCCATTGATATTTTTCACCAATGTATAATATCATTAAAAAAATTCTTGCCTCCACGACAGTTTTATAAATATTATCTACATCTCGATATTGCTTTATATTGTTTAACTTTTGTATTTATGTTTAATCCGTTATAAACAATGGGATCATTGTTTATTATTAAGTAATGTTTATTCATGAGTTCCGTTGGTATGCATGTGGATTCTGTGGATTATAAAGAACCACTGATTTAGACAATAAGATGCTTTTGGAGCGTATCACTGAAAATTGAGTTCTACGTCCAAGATGGACGAAAATGAGGGAAATTCCACACTCAGAGACTAATGACTTAATCCCGCTTTCAGATATAACTTGAGATTTGTGGAATTGAGATTTTTTTTAAATAACATAAATAAATTTATGGGAAAAGCAGTGACTCAGAATTTGAGTAAATGTTTAAGCCCTCGCTATTTTCGCACCCTTCTAGGAAGATTCCAAGATCCCTTCCAGAGTTTTCACCCACTTGATCAATGGAGTGGCAGTACATGAAGCAAAAGAACTATATGCGTGTGTGTCCTTTTTTCCCCGTTGGGAAGGAAAAAAGGGAAAAAACCTCCTTTTTTTTACTTTATTTCATTTTATCCTCTCCCAGAGAATCCAATACGTGCTATCATCAATTCTGGTGTCAGGATCTTGCCAGCGCAGCGTCTAGCAAAGAGAAGAGTCGGATCGAACTAAGGCAAAAAAATAAAAGAAAAAATACGCACTTGCGATGAGACAAAAGAAAAAAAAAGGCTGTCACGGCGTTTTTATATCGTTTCATTACGTTTCTGTACATTCGAAATCTCTGCAAGGGATACATGCATACGTGCTTACGCATGATTGGGTTTACAGAACGTTGATCGTTGATCCATAGTGAGGTCTCACTTTCTAGTTCTTGATGGCTGCTTTACTCAGGTATTCTTAAAAGCCACATTTTTTCTCTAGAGAAATGGTTACAAAGAGGGTTCATAAGGACACCAAGGGGTCTGTGAATAATAAAAATTAACTTGGGATACGTAAAAACGTTCGAAGGTGCGAAAAAAATTTAATGTAAAGAAAAATCATTGTGACTCGTGTTAACGAAATTTAAAATAAATATAAATAAATAAATTGACAATTAATTTTTGGCTGCTCATTTAAATAGCGCAGAAGATTTGTTCTGCGGGACGCGCGTGCAGCTCGGTCAAAAATAATTATGTTCTCCAATGACAATACTCTGAGGGTGGCAAGGGTTATGGGTCTTCTGTTTGGTGTCTGCTTCTAAGATCTGTCGTGACCCACTTGTTAAAGTCGTTCTTTGACCCTCGCGGTGCTCATTAATCTTTTAACGGTCACCAAAATAATTATGTTCTCCAAGTTCTCAAACAATACCTCTGAGGGTGGCAAGACAAGCTTATGGGTCTTCTGTTTGGTGTCTGCTTCTAAATTACGAAGACCCACTTGAGCAAAGTCGTTCTTTGACCCTCGCGGTGCTCATTAACCTTTTAACGGTCACCAAAATAATTATGTTCTCCAAGTTCTCAAACAATACCTCTGAGGGTGGCAAGACAAGCTTATGGGTCTTCTGTTTGGTGTCTGCTTCTAAATTACGAAGACCCACTTGAGCAAAGTCGTTCTTTGACCCTCGCGGTGCTCATTAACCTTTTAACGGTCACCAAAATAATTTCAGGGGAATTTATTTAATGTAATTAGTTTTTATAAATGTTATCTATGAACCTTGTAAATGTAAAATATAAGTTTTCTTTACAGTCCTTAGGAGTCTCCGGGGACACTTCTCCTTTAGGAGTGTACGGGCTTCACGAACCCGGGGTGCCTGAGTGATTTTTCCCTCTACTTCTTCCCTGGTAGAGTAGAACTTGCCTCTGTAGTGCTTGTTCCTTACTGGGGTTCACCACATTCAGCTGATGGACCTCACGTAGGTCAGCTGCAGCTCTATAGCTGTCGTGGTTGCTGTCGTGGTGACTGGTTATTCAGTTCGTCTGCTGCCGTATGGGCACATATAGCCTGCGTCAGCGTAAGGAATTCTCTTACAGTCCTAAGGAGGGTTTGAGGAGTAGTTTAACTATCTAACCCTCCTCTTATACAGCTTGAACATTATGCTTTTTTAAAAGCTTAACTATACTGGAAGAACAACAAATAATAATCCTTAAAATGGTTTAACAATTTATAAGTGTTGTTTGTATAGATACTTTTTTACTTTTATCCTTAAACATGATTTAAAATTAAAGCTCAGATTATATTACACTTATTTTTTAAATCTAACTTTTTAGGTAGCACAAATATATTGGTCAATGTCATACAAGTGTTGCCAATATTTCAATGTTGCTGAAAGACATCAAATTTTTTTTTTTTTTCAATTAATGTTTTATGATTGAATTTTAAATTCTTTTTGATATAAGATTTTACAGTTCCCAGTTAGTTATATATAGAATAAGCAGCAATCACCCAAACATCTTTATTGGATTACCTCTAGTTTTTTATTCTCATTCTTTATTAGTTCCAATCGGAAAATTTACTCTTTTCTTCTTGTTTAAGTATCTCGCTTCATTGATTTACTGTAACAAAATTTGTTATTTTATACTGTTTGGTTTGGAATGCTAAGGTCTACTATTTTGCTACACAAGAGCTAATGAGACCATAAACTACTGCTTAAAGTAGATTCTGAACGGCTACAAACATCCATATATATAGTAAAATCCGAAACCCCAAACTCTACTTAAGAGAAGCTTCCTATCCATTCGTTAATCGCTTGGCTTATAGAACTCGGATGTGTTTGACCGCATAAAATTTAATTGGGGCCCTTAAACGTTTTATTTCTCAAACGAGTTCAAAAATAGTATAGGGAACTATTTTATCAATTATCATTTAACCCTTTCCTGGGCCATTTTATTTCTCACACAGCGTTTTCAAACTTACAAAACAGAAGTGCTAATTCTATTCAATCGATCGACCAATAGATGACAGCACAAAACTGAAGTGGAAATTAGTTTTTCCATCCTTATAATAGCAAGGCCAATATATTATAATGGATTTTGTGCTTCTCCCAAGTGTATTTTGAAAATTAGGTGGGAAGTAATCTTCCCAAGGCCCAAGAAAGGGTTAACGTAGTGATCATGTGCATCTCAATTTAAAACAAAAAGTAATTCAGCATTTGAATGAGCTATTATTTGATAGTCATTAAAAAATAAGGAAAATTATCGCATGTATCGAATGAGGTAACTTACGTAGTTCAAAGTTCGATCAGGAATCCGAGGTAGCTCAGTCGGTAAAGGCTTCGAACACTTAACCGGAGGGTTGAGGGTTGGCTAAAGACCACCGTGTTCGGTAAAGACGGCTGGGAAGCGTAAAATAGGTTCATGGTCACAATGTGATCGAAGTTCAAAAGATACTTTAGGAGGTGGCCGCAGTGATATAGCAAATTTTGGTGGTTCCCGGTGTGGAGTTTGTGGATAAAAGGCTTTATGGATAAGAAGTGTTTTTTTATATTACGACCGTCTGAACTCTTTCGAGCATACGACTCCTTACAGTCCAATACAGGCAAGAAATTGCCCCCATTAGATGGGAGATTCGAAAAGGAACCCGAATATATGGATAAAAAGTAAAACATCTTTTTATTAATAAGCCAGTCAAATGTAAATTGTAAAATAATATTTTTTCTATAGTAATAGTACCTTGTACATAGCTGTATTATTATTATTATTATTATTATTATTATTATTATTATTATTATTATAAAACAATTAGTCTCTTCACGTTCAGCCTTTGAACAGGATAAATAAGAACCCCAAAGGTCATGTAAAACAATTTAATGGTTATGCTCAGAAGAATAGGTTTAATACAAAACCGGCAATTTTTTGTCACCCCTTCAGAGCTGGTACCCGCAACCCCACATATACCTTTCGTCAACACTGAGTGATAGACCAAGCCTGGAGGATCTTCTGCTTGATCCCTATTTCGAAAGGAAGACCCACTCTTATGTAGCCTCCACACTATGGCCAGCTGTTCACCATTTCCTGATGGTGACCTCGAACGATGGTTCATGGGTCGCATCCACAAGCTGGACGGCTAAATGAGCCGAGTGCATTGATTCGTCCATAGGGTCTACTGCGCACTTTATTTGAGCATCTGGCTGCCTTTGATCTTTGGAGAAAAACCGCCTCCGAAGCTATTGTTCGCCAAGGCTATTTTATCGTCTGCCGCCATCTGCCACGATAATCCAAAGCCCCTCCAGACGGTGGTGATGGCTTGCAGTGGACCATAGTGTGGAGGAGCCTTTAGAGTTACTGTTGTCTCACACGAGGCAATAGCAATCATCTATGAGAAGCTAATGACATGTAGACATCAACAAATCATAGCGTGCTCAGAACATTCGCTAGTTCTTAAGGACACATGGAGACATAATAACGAGATGCTGATTCGTAGAAATCAAACTGGCAGCAGGCAACTTTGGTTTTGACAAATGCAAACACGATGGTTAAACACATCCATTACTTCATCTAGAAAAGTGCAATAAAAAAACAAATATTCCCCCCTTTTTACAAAGACAGCTTTGAAAGTGCCGCTTGTATTACAGAAATAAACCTGGTGGCCTTTAACAACATCAGTTGTGGAAAAGGCCAGCATACAAAAAGCTTTTAACCGGCGTTTTACGTCACGTTCGCTCTTCTGGAAGCCATTTCTACAAAAGAGAAAGAGAAAAAAAAGAGAGAGAGAGAGAGAGGAAAGTTGAAAAAAATTTCGAATTAAGATAAATAGAAACACTTTGTCTGGTTACCCGACCTGTAACCTTCTCTCCCATCGAGACAACATTCGCTGTCAGAGCAGAGACGCCCACGTCTCTCGAAACACGGGTTCCTCGAAATATCCACAAGCCTTTCCAAAATTAAGCACCGCAACTTGGCGCAGGTTATGGCTGAAATTAATTGTGGGACTTAATAAAGAGCGGTCCCTGACACCCCCCGGCGATGTGGCTTTTCATTCGCCAAACCCTGGAGCCACGCCAGCTCGCTCTTCGGAACACGGCGGTTGCACGAGTTTTCTCTTTTTTTTTCTTCTAAAAACGACAAACGTTCACCTATTCTTTTCACTCTCCTCTCTTCCAACCAAGATATTCATAATGTCAGTTTGCTTTTAAACTCCCCCTCTCCACCCCTCTCTTCCACTTCAGCGTGAGATTTGTCGTTGCTTGGCTCAACACACTTTTCTCTTTCTCTGTTTCGAAGTTTATTATTTATTTTTTACTCCCCCCCCTCCATTTTGCCGAAGCCACCGTGTTAAACGCCCGGAATGCGCGCGTGTGCCCTATCGCTGCGATCTGCTTTTTCCGAGGCTTTTCCTTCGCATCATTTCATCTCGAATTATTACTTCTATTTTGTAACAACGGACTAAATTTGGAATGGGGCGCCCTCTCATTACGAGAAACCCCGTGCCAGACATATTCCTCTTCTTTTCTTCCGTATTATTTTTCTTTTTTTTTCTCTCTCTCTCTATCTCTCTTCTTCTATTCTTGCTTCGTCTCTCTATGACAGATGTGGATTGACGAGTTTTATCTGGGATTTTTCGGAATGACTTTGCACGTTTTTTGTCTCTCGAGAATTTAGAGAATTCATGGATCATGAATCTGGCAACATGAACAGATATTTTTTTTTCTGCGTAGCTTCTTTATCTTATTTATAACTTTAATATGCTATCCTTGATTATTATTTATAACTTTATTTTTTTTTAAAGTATCTAATTCATACACGTGAAATGTAATTCTATTACTTTTTATAACTTCTAAGTAAATTCCTCATTATGGGGCATCCTGTATTTAAGAGTTTCATCGCTGGTAGTTCAGTTACTGAACAGTCTAGTAAGTTTTCCCAGTATGATGCAAGTTTTCTAAATGCTGCCCATTAACTTAACACTTCGCGTGCGGGCAACGTATTTTTACGATTTTTGCAGTCTGTCACTGGAGCGCGGGTCACGTAAAAATACGTATTTAGTAGATTTGTGGTGGATACCCGCTAATCACCACAAATCTACTAAATACGTATAATTATATGTATGTGTGACATTATATGCGTGTTGTTTTCGTTGCTATGCAAAGGTTTACATTTTTTCTTTCCATAAATTATGATTGTCAAGTGATTCGGTCTTTTGTTGCGTTATTTCGTCTTCAGTCGAATTCCTAGCTCCAGAACGTACAAGTCGTCAATTTGAAGCTTGGTTTTTTATTGTTGAATACAAAACTGATAAAATGAGCCGTTGTGACAAAGATAGTGATGAAGAAATAGGCGCTAACAGATTATCGGACTGTAATTTTAAAAATAGTTTATTTTTGTAATTTCGTAAAAATATTGTTTTTTTGTTAAATAATCCTACAGTATATATTAAAGTGTAAATATTAAAGTGTAAATATTAAAGTGTAAATATTAAAGTGTAAATATTAAAGTGTAAATATTAAAGTGTAAATATTAAAGTGTAAATATTAAAGTGTAAATATTAAGTGTAAATATTAAGTGTAAATATTAAGTGTAAATATTAAGTGTAAATATTAAGTGTAAATATTAAGTGTAAATATTAAGTGTAAATATTAAGTGTAAATATTAAGTGTAAATATTAAGTGTAAATATTAAGTGTAAATATTAAGTGTAAATATTAAAGTGTATATATATTAAAGTGTATATATATTAAAGTGTATATATTAAAGTGTACATATTAAAGTGTATTAGAGTGTATATATTAAGGTGTGAAATAAAAAAATTTTCGTTCATAAAAACAAAGTAGTTTTCGATTTACTGCGATTTTTCTGAATAACTAAACTTTTGAGCGATTCACGAAAAAACTCCCGCTGCACGCGTAAGTTGGCGGTGAAGTATACCCGCATGCCAAGTGTTAAGTTCTTGCCGTTCTTATGGTTTAGCCTGATATGGCCGCTTCTTTGAATCATAGTATGGCATAGCTACACTAATTGGCGAGTTAATTCAGTAGTAGGTCGTGTGTTTGGACCTTTGGTATCTTTTCTTGAGAATTATAAAACATAATTTATATAACTTTACATAACTATTACTTTACATATTTATTTACATATTTATTTACATTTAATATTACTTTACATAACTTCCAAGCAAACTCATTATAAGGTTCTCTTTCTTAAGCAATTTCATCTTCTGTAGTTCAGCTTCTGAAACGTCCAGTAAGGTTTCTCAATATGAGGCAAATCTTCGATATGCTGCCTATTAACTTAGGTTTTATACCGTCCTCTTACGTGTAGCCTTATTTGGCTGTTTCTTTACATCCTATCACGGCACAGCCCTGTGTCGTGCTAATTACCGAGATACTTCAGTGGTAAATCACGTTTGAATGTTTTGGTATCTATTCTTAAGAATTATAAAACACGAGTTAGTATTAAATAATACAATTTAATACTTTGTGTGCTGTTATTTAATTTTAATGACTGCTTCAAGATGTCGTGGCATGAATTATCTATTTTTTGTGACATTTGGGTCTGTATTTTAATCCAGTCTTCATTAAAAGCTTATTTTTAACTGTTTTCACTTGTGATATTTTCCCCTGAATTTGTGCATTCAAAATAATCCATAAATTTTTTCCTATATTCAGGTATAAATGTTCTGAAAGAATTTCAGTTGCCTTCAAGCGTTGCGGAGTAACCCTGGTTACCATAGCATTAGGATTTAGGTTTTTATCCTGTTGAAGTAGAATGTTTGCTTTAATTTCTTAGCACTGTTCAATAAATAGTACCGCAAAACATCAATATATTTCAAAGCTGACATTTTAGTGTCAATAAATTCCAATTATTTCTTACTCTATTGGAAGCCCCCTCTATGCCATAATATAATTACCATCATAATTGAAATTTTGGATCTAAAGTTGTTTTATGTTTTACTTCAAATCTTTCGGTTTTTTGGTGTATGGAAAATTAGAGATTTACTCTCATAAGAAATTATTACTGCTATACAAAAACCTGTTTTTTCTATAGTCTAAAGAAATGTCTAGGAGCTTTCTCCTAGTTGTTTAATAGATGAACGCCTTTCTTACCGGTGTTCTTTCTTTTAAGCATATTATATCCTATTTTTCAGGATGCGGGTATAAACACTGGTACTAGTATATTTCACTCGTGGGAGTGTAATTATAAGAATGTTGCATCATTTGAAAGAATATTCCTTTTCTGATGGAAGATGGAAGATTATTCCTTTTCCGGGAAGGTTCGATTTGATTTGGTTTAACAAGTTAGGTCAATTCCTTGCAAAGTCTGAACGGGTGTTGGACATTTACAACATCACTGATTTTTATAGTACTGAAATCTATATCGAGAAATTCAGAGGAAGCAAAGGTCCTAAGCAATGTTTTAATTGCCAGTGATTTTCCCATTCTAGCATTTCTTACCACTTAGCCCCAAAGTGTGTCCGATGCAGTGAGGGTTACCAAACTAGTTCGGAGTTTCTTCAATTTCTTGTTTCAAGTTCAATTTCTTGCAATATGAGGGTTCATTATGGCCTGATTTACTGAGGACTGGCTATAAAGGACTACGAACATCAGTGCCATCAATTATATTCGAACTCCCGATACGAACTAAGATAGCAGGTAGCGATATCGAAACTAAGATAGCAGAAGACAGCGCTGTATATCTTTGATCATATTTCGCCCTGACTCAGAAGAGCTCCAGGTAGCTAAGCACTATCTAGGACATTAAACAAAGTAAGAATCACATTACTATGCCAAAGTAGCGATCTGTAATATATTTTAAGAACACTGTTTAAACCTAATTTTACTGACGTAGGAAGATTAATTTTAGTAATTTAATCATAAAAAGCTTTGATTTTTGTGTTTGTGTTTGAAAAGTTCTCACAATTTTGTATTTTAATATGGTGGCTGTTTTTAAATACCCAATGAAGTTCTTTTGAAATTTTCGAAAACTCAATCTGAATTTGTATTGAATGCTGATACTTCACGAGCTCTTTATATTGATACGTTGGTTTTCGTCATTTCCTAAATTTTCCCAGTCACAGTACTCGTAAACGGGATGGAAATTTCTTGCACCGAAATCGATCGTAGCGTTTGTAGTCTATTTCAAAAGAACTTTCTCAACAAAGAACAAAATATAGTTGTAATTTGGGTACTTTTCAGCTGTAATTATCTCCTGGTGATCTTCCAGGATAAAAGTGTGTAATGTTAACTATGTTATTCCTTGTTATTCTTTCCCTTTAGTTTTTTTTGTCATATCACCGTATAAGACGGTTTGACAACGAAACTACTTCATTGTTTGCACCCTTTTGTTGTTCTGTCATTTTGTCTATCATTGCTTTCATTCCAGTGACTGATTTGCTGTTCTCTTTTGCCCAAGGTAAGCATTACATAGCACTTTTTGACTTCCTCAAGGGTATGCAGCCAATCTAATCAAAAGTGTAAGGCTGTTACGAGAGATTTATTTAAGAAAGTTTGATATATATGTTACTGTGAAGATCGAAATCTGGAGAATGTCGACTTTCAATGGTGAATGTCAACATTCAAGTAGTCGTTTGGTGTATGTCCGAAATATTTGCTAAATACCCTTATTTATGACTTATACCGGTAAATGTTGACATTCACCATTCATTAATGGTAAACATGTCGGTTATTTATATTTTCTTCTCCGTAATTCAGTCAAATCTATAGTACTAGAACATGTAACTGTTCAACTTAAACAAACCGAACACTCTTAGAAGAGAAAATAATACCAGTAATTAACTTAATTATGTGATTGACGTTATACTATCTTATTTGTTGCAACAACTTAAACTGTTGTAGCAATTTGAATTCCACAACAGTCCCTTACATTTTTAGTGGCAGTTATTAATGAAACATTTCTTTTTGTAAGGACAGTATTTATAGCCATACCATCCACTTCTCGAATTAGCTTCAGCGGATTCTCTCAGTGCTACATTTCCTGAGAAGAAATCTCATCTATGGAGAGTAACTTTTCTTTATAAAATATAAACTGATTACAGGTATAAAGCTTCTTTAGGGTACCATTTTTGTTTGCTTATTTATGAATTTCGGAGTCTTCTATTCCAACAACAACCGCCAATACATTTCGGGCAACTATACGACCACGGTCGACATCAGGGACTTGTATTCGCACATCTTTTGCGGCTGCTCTTTTAATAGAAATAAACTTCTGCTGTTTAGTCAGGGCTTGATAGAAGGCTTGGTAGGTTGAAGCTCTTCTATATTTTCCTTTGGAATTGATACAGGGACTTTGGAGTATTCCTTCATGGTATGTGTTATTTTAACATAGATCATTATATATTTTAATAATAAGGATGATTTAAAAACGTAACAAAATTTTTTTTTCAGTATTCACCATCAGCGCAAGGGGATTGTCGACATACACCGGGGATAGTCCGAATATGTAAGAATATAATTAAATATTCGGACTTTCACCGAGGTATTTGGTGTATGTCGATATTCTCCAATTTCGGGCATTCACAGTAATATATACAAATTACATGATCGTCCGCATTTGGAAGTTCCTAAGCATGAGAGTGGAGGCATAAACAGAGCCGAGCGATAAAGTATTTTGTTTGTAGATAAGATATGCTATTAGTTTTTTAAGATCCATTTCGCTGTTTTTTGGCAGAGATAGTAGTTTGAATAGTGTTTTTTTGACCAGGTCAGTTTATTTTTAGATGGTGGGGTGGAAGTGAAAGGTTGTTTCTCAGGACAGTAGTATATGCAGTGGGAAGAGTCACTCGTTTCCCGTATACAGAATTATAGTTACCTATTGTGTTAAATCTTGCTAAGTTAGCTGGAAACTAATCGTGGCAGTTTAAATGTGGTCTATCAAAATGAGTAGTGGAAGAAACTTTAGGGGGGTAGAGGTGACGATCATGACCCGAGGTAGCTGAATCCAAGAAGTATTGCGAAAATTCATTAAAAGTCACTAAACACAGTATTTTCTAATGTTTCATCGATTAAGATGTGTATTGTAAAGCAAATGAATGCTGCTTACTCAGTACCTGTAAAATTATAATCAAAATTTGTACGAAAAATTCTCTGCATCGAGTTTTTTTCCCGTTTAAGATTATATCGGTTAAATGCTTATATTTACATTGAAATAAAACATAATTGAAAATGAAATTTTTTCTCTTTGTGCAATTAATCAAACATATACACTCCCGTTTTTGTTTGACTGAAATGACATGGTCAGGTGAAAACATAGTACATTATATTGGGAATGATGACTGGTCACTTGCGATTTTAGACATTTTGTTGAATATCTAGAAAAATACACGAGGAATTATCCTGAAAATTCAGGCATGTCATCATGTCAGGCGGTCATCATTGGCAATATAGTGTCGGAAAACTGTTTTGTAAAAAATGATATAAAATAGAAGGTCTGTTATTCTGAGGATGATTTCGTATAAGAATAACGAATCCAGAAAGGTAAGTTAAGCTGTACAAACAACAACGCACAGAAAAAAAATTCATTGAATTTAATCAGCAATTACCAAGTTCAAGACCTTTAGCCACTTGCGCTACGATTTAACTGCCGGTGGCCGCGCCGCGCTCCGCGACATAACTTTAAAAAATACTTCAAAAAATACTTCATTCAAATTTTCAGCATTATAGTAAGATATCTCAAAAACTAAAGGAATTCTCGAGTAAAAAAATTCGTACAACATACCGTATCAACTCTGGTATATTCTCAAGACAGCACGCGATGTTATTCACTGTAGAACTGTAGCTGGAAGAATGAACGGCTGAACTCTTACGATTAGCCGAGGTACCACGCACAAGTCGCATTTGTTTCTGCGCGAAGTGACTATCGACATGGTATTCACGTCGCATTTGTTTCTGCGCGAAATGACTATCGACGTGGTATACACGTCGCTTTCGGTTCTGTAACAAAAGCATCTCGACGTGCCTGGCACGTCTTTGTAGCGCAAGTGGTTAATTAATTCTACTATTTTATGGATTTTTGGTTACATTATATAGCACTGTGAGTGTTGAAACTTCTTGTCAACTAGGTGACTTATACGAGAGTATTGCAGTAACTCTTTTAATGACAAAATGTTAAGATATCACACTGCGTATGAATAAAAATTTCTGATTACACTCTTACAATGAACCGTGACTACTTTGGAGTGTGATGCATTTTCTTAATTTGTTTTATTTCTTCAGATTCTAAAAAATAAATTCCCCCAGAGATAAAAATTCTTCCGAGAAAAATGATTTAAAGTTTCTGCATAACTACGAAAAATAAAAAATAAGCCATGACAAGTACTTCTTTTAAAAGAATAAATTTCGAGATTCATAATCGCTGAACAATATTTTGATTAGAAAAGCTTATGTTCAGATTATGTCTTTCTATTTTTCTTACTTCTGGATTCATTCTTTGGAATGAAAAAAATCAAAATATATTCCTAAAACATACTACAAAATTGTCATCTTATTGATTTTTATATCCAATCATAACGAGTCTCAAGAGATAAAGTTTCAACAATAAAAGTTATGTATTTGGAATACTTTTGTTAAATCTTGGAACAAATTTCTTGAAGTGTTTTATTTTAATGCACTAAAAATGTTTCATAATAGTTTACCCGGTTGTTAAGAAACCTTTTAAAAAATGGAGTTGAGAAGTACAGTAAGAGAAAGATCGGTACATTATTTCATCATTGTTTGTCCTATAAACAAATAGCATAGCTTAAAAATGGATTGAGGGCAGATAATTTATCGAATACGATTTCTAAAACAGATTTTTTTTCTTGTGATACTGCAATATAAAATGATTAAAGGAATGCTTCAAAGAAGTGTTTAGCAGAGAAACACTGCTTCTTGTTTTGCGCTGCTTTTGGTTGTACGTAATTAATATTCAAAGATTCCTTCTGTACAATTGTGAAGTTTAATCATTTGTCTAGTACATAGGTTCTCAATGAGGGTGGTACCACCCTTCAGTGGGAGTTGAAGACTTAAATGGGGACGGTAGCGAATTCAGAGGGAAAGGGGGGTGACGTTAATGTAGTCAGGGGGGGGCGATAATGGTGTATCTAACTATTTAGAAAATTAGTACTTTGAATGTACTTTGAAAATACTGTTTTTTAGAGTAAACTTTTTAATCTAGCTGTCTAAAAATCTTTCTTTTTTTCCTTAATCTCTTAAAGCTCGAGTTTTTTTCGAAAAAACTGGTAGATTTTTTTGACAGAAAAGAAATACAAAGGTATAGTAAGTTTTATTTATTTTTTTTTTCAATTTTAGTTGTGGAGTGGAGACTAAGCAACAGGAAAAGGGGTAAAAGTTATAAAAAAATTAATATACAAATTTATTACATATTTATTTTGAATTTCGGCCTCGTCAGACACGATATAGCGATCCGTTGCATGACCCGAACGAAAGAAGAACGGAAATTGACCTTTCGAAGAGGACAATTATTGTTAGCGGTAGGTAGAAACGCGTGGTGCGAACAAAGCCGTTTGTGTACCAGGTTTCCGAAAACAAAACAGAGGCAGCTGCTTAAGTGGAAGTAAATAAAAAACTGTCAGTACGCCAGAACCAGCGTGTCTACGTCTTTATGATGTCTACTGCCTTCAAGAACCTCTGATAATAATTATAAATCGAGTGACTGTGGGGTCCACATATGGACCAAGTTAATGGTGCCGCTAATGGGTTTAGGATGATTAGTCGGTTAACTTAAAGAATAACTTCGGCCATATCTGGAGACGAGTCAGCTGATCCAAGCGGGTCGGTTGACCTCAAAATTGCGTCCCCCTGATTCTGGAAGGTTCCGGAAGAATCACACGAGGGGCAACCGGACCCCTATAGAAGAAGACTGGCTGAGCCAAGAGTTTTTTTTTGTGGAGCTCGAGAAGAGTCTACTTGTCTCTCCGAATTTCCAGAGCTTGCTTTACTTCAGAGACTGCCAGCGTCTCTGCTTTCTGCTAAGAAGTAGACCTTCGACTTCGGGATTGCGTTCCCGTTACTTTTAATAATTTTTTTTTACTTCGTGCTTTGAAGTAAGTCCCTGAGAGTGACACTTACTTTCATTTTTGGATCGTCTTGCATCTTTTGATTCTCAACGAACTCCAGCGAGATACGTACTCTGAGCGTTTCGAGCCTCAGTGTGGAAGTCAACTGTACTGATCGTCAACCCGGAGATTATAGTATCTGTGTCCCGTACCGGTACTAATTAGCGAACTGTTCCTGTGTTCGAGAATTACTAGCTTCCCTGTACCCACGAGTTGTATATTTTTAACGTTTATTTCAGAATGAGATCTCAGAAGTAATTGAATTTACTGAATCCTGTATATAGCTGTATATAATTATTCCTCCGAATAAATCATTCAATCAAGATTAAATACATGTTCAGCCTCTATCCTTTACGGCCTCGCCTACTATTACTCCAGTACGTCGGCATATGAGTTAAAGGGTTAAATGAGCCTAAAGAACTTAAACTGGATTCGTATATGACCTGGTTTAGTATTGCCAGTGACAACACTTGGAAGTTTTTTTGATTTTATAGATCGGATCTAGAGTACTTTAGGTATGAATAAACCCTGTTAAATTTTATGTTTTCAAATATAGATATAGCAGAATCATCAAATTTAGAACTTCTTACATATCCCAAGTAACGAAAAATTAAAAGTAATTCAGAAATGAATATCAAGAATTTTGGCTTCAAATATCAATACCAGCTGAAAGTGGGTTTAGTACAGTAGCTAATGTAATAAAAGGTAAAAGGTCTTAAAAGGTAAACACTGCACATCATAGATAAGCGAAAGATGTTAACGAAATTGGAACCCGACATTAACAAATTGTTAAACTTCCACCAACCATTTCATCAATAATTTAAATTTTTTTTTTTGATTTTATGCTTATTTTAAAGTTTTTATAAACAATTTTCTACAACATTTCATGGACGTTTGAATTAATCTATACCTGGGGATTTTTTAATGTATATATATAGATACACAGATAAAATAGGTATAGGTAAACTGAAACAATACTTTAGAATTTAGTATAATTAACTATTAGGGAAGAGGTAGCGTCGAAATCGTTATTCATGTAAAGGAGACAATTGTCTAGAAAAGGTTGTAAACCCCTGGTCTAGTATTTTCTGCTGCTTCTCTTATGTCCTTGCAGAGAAAATATTATTCTTAAAATATTTATTCACATCTTAATAAAACGTGGTGTTGGTCAAATTTCGCGCATAGGCTAACAAGGGAGCCATACTTAGCGAGGATTCATGCAGCAACCCTTTCTCAAGATGCTCTCTCAATCCTTAAGCGTCAAGTGCTTTTATAATGGTTACTAAAGATTCATGCGCCTGCGTTAAGAGAGTGCACTGCCTTTTCTACTCTCACAATCCTAAATTATTAATTTTACGTTTTCAAACCTGACACACACACACACACACACACACACACACACACACACACACATATATATATATATGCACACACAGATATACATTTTACTTTACCTGTGAATTCCTTATTTATAGGAGCGTTAAGGTCTACTTTTTGCTACAGATGGGACCTACTGCTTAACGCCGATTACAAACGGCTACGAATATGTACACCTGAAGTGGGATTCGAACTCACGAGCTATGGTATCGAAAAACAGCACCCTACGCACTCAGCCACCGCTCTACTCGAGGTTATATTTTCAGAAAGATACCTCACTTCTTCACAAGTAAAATTCTCAATTTTTATGCTGTTATTATTTTCTGCCAATAGTTAACCTACTTTTAGTAGTTAGATAAGCTTATTTTTAAAATATAGTAAGTTTATTTTAAGGCTTTAAAATGGTAAAGATGGGTGCTTACATGCAGTTTCTAATAAAGTAGTATTACGTGATAGTCTTTCACCAATGCAAGTCATCTCCATCTGGCTTGTCATACTTTTCCTCATGGCTCAATAACTCATTTCTAGTTTCTTTCTGAAATATTACCCTATAAAACTCGTTCATTGGAAACTTAATATTTGAGAGTTCTGAATTTTTCTAATTTGTGCTTCCGTACGGAAGAAAAGACTATTTTCCGTAACCTTACTTGAGGAATGTTTAGATAATATAGCAGCCTTTATATAAAAATGTAAAGATCTATGAACTTCACTGCTTCTGGATAGATATCGAGCTTGAAAGACTCCGCTGTGGATCTCTTTCGGTAGCAAAAAAAAAGGGAAAGATATATCATCCCATTTATCATAACAGAATGGCAACGTCAGGGAAGTCACGAATGCAACTCCGGAGGTTTCTATTTTTGAAAAACGGCGAACCGTAGAACAACGCGGCCAATCGAATTCTTCGAGAATCTAAATTTGCGGATCGGAAATACAGGGAGAGGGAGGGCATAGCTGTGCCGAGCTGCTACTTAATAGCTCGTTAATTCACGCGGACCTCGCCAGTTATGAAAAATAATAATGTGTGCCTGTAAGTTCAGGGAGGTTATTTCAGGCACGCTACCGCAGTCGGTTTTTTTCTTTTTTACTGAAGGGTGGTTGTGCTTTGGCATCCTCTCACGAGTGATGAATTGTGCTGTTTTGCCTCGCTAGTTATCTATTATTCTGTTGTTCTTTCATATATCACCAAAATACTCTTTCCTTTGTCTGATGGGGCTAAATCATCAGGTTAACAGATAATCGTTTTAATTTATAGTAGAAAAAAATTGGTCTCAGATTTTTGCATTTATTCCTCCCCCGTAAAGGCTCAATCTATTTTTAAATCCAGCAGAAATTTTTGTACTGTCTGTTTTTCTTGACAATATTTAAATAGCCGTTGTAAATCCATTGCAATTACTCAGGAATTCAGTGGTAGGGTTTGGCTTGATTTAGAGCGCTACGGTCTACTGTTTTGCTACGTGAAGACCAATGACACCGGATCTACTGCTTAAAGCCGATTCTGAATGGCTACGAACATCCATGTCACAGTAGGATTCGAACCCTCAAACTCCGGTATCGAAGATCGAACGGTAGAGTGCTTCTCTTCGGTACCGGAGTTCATGCTTTTAAATCCCGCTTCTGGCATGGATTTTCGTAGCCGTTTGGAATCTGCTTTAGGCAGTAGGTCTCTGTTTCATTAGCCCTCATGTAGCAAAACAGTAGACCGTAGCGCTCCAAACCAAACCGAATAATAGGCTAAACATTCGGTCATCGTTGGGCACAGTACTGTATGGGACAGTTTGTAGAATGCCATCTTGAATTCGGTCGATGCACCTGCCGAAAAAGTAAATTCATTTACTAGAATCTAAAAATGACAAAATATTGATAAAGCAACAAAATGATATATAATAGCAGGTCCTTGAAAATTCAGTAGATTGTTTATAGAATTACCATTTTACTTTTTCTGAAAAGTAAGAATCATTTCAAGGAAACATACGAATTTTCTAAATTATTTTTTTTTATTGTCCTTAAAATGTGACGCCGGAGTTATTGGGTTACGGTTGAACATGTTAGGAAACACCTTTACACTTTTTAAAACTATAGCCTGTACGACAAGATTACTTTATACACCGTTCTGACTTCTTAGAGCTACAAATCAAATTGAGTTGAATTATTTGATTTTTCGAAGACAAATATGAGTCACTATTCTTGATTTATATATATGTAATGTATATATAGTTTTCCTTTTAAAATTATAGTTTGTTCGACAAGCTTAATTTTTATTCACATCTGACTTCTTTCGGCAATAAACCTAGTGGAGAATTATTTGATAAGACAAAAACAAATATGAGCCATTAATTTTGATATTTACATATGGTTTTACTTTTATAAAGTATAGCTTGCTTGACAAGACTTTGTTCTCAGTTCTGACTTCTTTAAATACAAACATAGTCGAGATGAATTATTTAATTTTAAGAAAAATATAAGCCATTAATCTTGATTTTCGTATACAGTTTTACTTTTTAAAACTATAGCTTGTTTGACAAGCCTACTTTGTTCTCAGTTCTGATTTCTTTGGGCTACAAACATAGTCGAGATGAATTATTTGATTTGAAGACAAATATAAACCATTAATTTTGATATTTGTATATAGTTTTACTTTTTAAAACTATGTTGTTGACTGACTTGTTTGACAAGTCTACTTTGTTCTCACTACTTTGTTCTTCGGGCTACAAACAAAGTCGAGAGTAATTATTTGATTTGTAGACAAACATAAGCCATTAATCTTCATTTTGTATATAGTTTTACTTTTTAAAACTATAGCTTGTTTGACAAGTTTACTTTGTTCTCACTTCTGATTTCTTTCGGATATAAACATAGTTGAGATGAAATATTTTAAGACAAATATAAGCCATTAATCTTGATTTTCGTATGTAGTTTTACTTTTTAAAACTATACCTTGTTCGACAAGTCTACTTTGTTCTCAGTTCTGATTTCTTTGGGCTACAAACATAGTCGAGATGAATTATTTGATTTGTAGACAAACATAAGCCATTAATCTTGATATTTACATATAGTTTTACTTTTTAAAACTATAGCTTGTTTGACAAGCCTACTTTGTTCTCAGTTCTGATTTCTTTGGGCTACAAACATAGTCGAGATGAATTATTTGATTTGAATGCAAATATAAGCCATTAATCTTGATATTTACATATAGTTTTACTTTTAAAAACTATAGCTTGTTTGACAAGTCCACTTTGTTCTCACTTCTGATTTCTTTCGGCTACAAACATAGTCGAGAAGAGTTAGTTGATTTGAATGCAAATATAAGCCATTAATCTTGATATTTACATATAGTTTTACTTTTAAAAACTATAGCTTGTGTGACAAGTCTACTTTGTTTTCACTTCTGACTTCTGTGGGCTACAAACATAGTCGAGATGAATTATTTGATTTGAAAACGAATATAAGCCATTAATGTTGATATTTACATATAGTTTTACTTTTAAAAACTATAGCTTGTTTGAAAGCCTACTTTGTTCTCAGTTGTGACATCTTTGGGCTACAAACATAGTTGAGATGAATTACTTGATTTGAAGACAAATATAAGCCTTTAATCTTGATATTTGTATATAGTTTTACTCTTTAAAACTATAGCTTGTTTGTTAAGTCTACTTTGTTCTCAGTTCTGACTTCTTTCGGCTACAAACATAGTCGAGATGAATTATTTGATTTGAAGACAAATATAAGCCTTTAATCTTGATATTTGTATATAGTTTTACTTATTAAAACTATAGCTTGTTTGACAAGTCTACTTTGTTCTCCTTTTTGATTTCTTTCATCTCCAAATATGGTTGAGATGAATTATTTGATTTGAAGACAAATATAAACCATTAATTTTGATATTTGTATATAGTGTTATATTTTAAAACTATAGTTTGTACGAGAAGCTTACTTTATATTCAGTCCTGACTTCTTAGGGCTACAAACCTAGTCGAGTTGAATTATTTGATTTGTGGAAGACAAATATGAGCTATTAATCTTTATATTTGTATCAACGAAAATTCTTTTATCAATTATCGAAACTGTTTTCTGGAGTGAAAGATTCGTTAAAGAATTTGTTATTCTAGGAAGAAAGAAAAAAGACTGAGACAAATACTACAGATTGCACGTAACTTTTACAATGGTTCAAATTGAAAAAAAAGAAAAAAAAAAAGAAGAATGTCATTTGTTAAATTCGTTGCTTTACGAGAAAGAGCCCTGTCGAGAAACGAAATGTTGTAATTAAAAATTCCAAGAATCTAAATCGACGGAGTCCGAGGGATGGATGTGAGTCATTAAAGACGTCCTAATTGCAGTCGTGCGTTCATTAATTTCGACACTACGACGTTAATAATCCTTGGATGATGAAAAACGGAGTGAAAATGATTTTTTTTTAAAGAAGGAGGCACGCAAGTTCGGAAGAAGAAGATACGGTGTGTCAGGGTGGTTAAACTCTTTTTTGAAGGAAATGAGTAAATTAAATAAATGAGCAAAAAAAGAAGAAAAAATCTAAGAGAAGTAAGTACAATAAAAAAATACTGAAGCTGCATATATGATATTATTAGATATTTTCTAAACACTACGATTTCTCCCTCATATGTAATGAAGCTAGAGGCAATAATTTTGGAGCATAATTGCTCATAACTGCTGAAAGGACCTATAGGGTGTTTCAAAAATGACCGGTATATTTGAAAAATCAATAAAAATTAAACGAACAGTGATAAGAAATACACAATTTATTGCAATAGGCTTGGGACAATATTAAATTTTAAGGCAGACAAATTTTCCAAATTAGTTACAATGTTCCACAACAGATGACGCTGCAGTCTGGAAAAATCTAAACTACGATATTTTCCAGATATTCATCATGCGCAGCAATAATATGGCGTATTCTCAGAACGAAATTATAAGAAAACCGTGTAAAAGTCTCAGTCGGGATGGCTTCACATGCAGAACTGGTGTACTGTTCTAGTTATTCAGTTGTTTCTGGTTAGTGGCGGTACACCTGGTCATTTAAGAGTCCCCACAGACATATATCGTAGTTTGGATTTTTCCACATTGCAGCGCCATCTGTTGTGGAATAATGTAACTAATTTTGAAAGTTTGTCTGCCTGAAAATTTACTATTGTCCCAAGCATATTGCAATAAACTGTGAATTTATATCGCTATCTGTTTAGTTTTTATTGATTTTTCAAATATACCGGTCATTTTTGAAACACCCTGTAAATAATCTGCAGCTTTCGATGTGCTAGTTTCTACAGTGATGATTTTGTTAGAGATTGTGTTAAAGTCATATCTCATGATAACCAGTATGTTTTGAAAAAGAAACTGTTTCAGTTAAGGATTTCTTTTCCTGATGAAGACTGAGTTGATTTCTCGTGTGGCAGCGAAACATTTTCAACCAGTTTACTTTGTTTCAGTGTGACATGGGATTCAAACGTGGTGTGTGAAAAGCTTCATCATTATACCAAAAATCGCACAATTTTTAATAGGGAAATGGAATTGTAAACATTGTAATGTTACTTTTTCAACGCGTACAGATTGAGATAGGATAAAATCTTTAGTTATTTCAAACAGGTCGAACAATGGTCGAATGGGTAGGGCACTACTCTTCGATACAGATAGTTTTGGATTCGATTCCCTCTCCAGCAGTGGATGTTCGTAGACATTAAAACTCGGATTTAAGCAGTGTGGGTACCTATGTCATTAGCACCCGTGTAGTAAAAAGTAGACCTCTGTTTGGTCTGAATCTCTGTTTGGTTAGAAACTTATCTCCTACAAAACTACATTTGTATTTCTGGATATAAATCGGTTAATCTGAGTAGAAATTAATCCTTATTGTCTCTTCTGTTTTTTCGAAATAGAACAATATTTTTTTATCTTGACAGTTTCTTGAATTTTCTCCAATAATTTCATTTTTTTTTTT
>CM063498.1:185099774-185112274 GCA_032207245.1 Pardosa pseudoannulata
CTTCTGATTTATTGGACGGAGTGTGGTTATCACTGTTTTATGCTCAAAGATTATTTGAGGAGACATTTTAGTGATCTCAAAATGTTTTGAACTCTTGTTACTCGCCTCATATGATGATTTTAAAAGGTAGAAAATTAACATCTACAACCCAACCTACTCTATAACACTTTATTTCTCGGGGACTAGTGAAAAAATATTTAATAACACTACACATCTATTATTTTGTAGTTTCTAACTGCTGTGGTTCATATACCGTATACTAACATTAGTGCCACACGTGGGTATATTTTATAAACAAGTTGACGGTGTTTGGTAACAACATTCAACGGCTGCTATTTATATGCACTAAATTGTGTAAAAAAATATAAAAGTAAATCTGACATTTTATTTCTATTTAGCTTTTCGAGTGATTGGTTTCACACAAAATATATCCAACTAAAGGTTTAAGTAGTGATACTGTTTAAATAAATGTATCGTTTTGTAACAGGGAAACAAATTAACGCATGTTTTTTAAGCACATCTCATTAAAATGTTTACAATTAATTTTACTTTCACTGGTTTCAAAAATATATATTAGAGCGATATCAGACATTTAATATCGCCATATATCCCTAATTCAACTCCTCTTCTTAGCCCACTCTCCTGTTTCTAATCATGGATCTTGTTGGTGCTTCAACCACATTTGGCGAAATTGGCGTGCTTGCAGCGTGGCGTTTGAAATCTGGCGAGGGGATCGTAACTCAACAAATTGATACATAAACAAAAACAACATTTTGAGGAAAAATTTTACAAAAATTGAATATTTAAAGTCTAATTGAATTAACAAAGAAAACACAAAGGAAACACATAATATTCATACTAAATAGACTGAAACATTCACTTAATCACAAATTAAATAAACTGAGTGTGATTTTCATCACAAATTTGTGATTTAGTGTAAATTGTAAAATTAATTTAAAATAAGAGATTTGAAAAAAAATTTTCAATTTTACAACTCCTCTTCAACCTCCACTCAAAATACGTGTTCTGCAAAGATCGGTCGATTTACTTGAAAAATTGAAATAAAAAATAAGTATCTAACGTGTTCTGCAAAGATCGGTCGATTTACTTAAAAATTGGAAAAATAATTTACCAAGTATCTAACGAGTTCTATTAAGATCGCTCTATTTACTTAGAAAATAAAGAAAAATTTATATAAAAATATACCATTCAAATTTAAAATGGTTAAACAGAAAACAGAAACTCAAAAGGCTGAGGGAGTCCAAAGGGAAGAGGGAGGGTAGGCGGGATCTCATCCAGCAAAACACTCTTTGACTTAAAAGAAACTGTATTTTGAGTGGAGGTTGAAGAGGAGTTGTAAAATTGAAATTTTTTTTTCAAATCTCTTATTTTATATTAATATCACTGATATATCATGATAATACTTTAAAGTAGTAGAGTATATAACCATTTCAGATATAGCTATTAGCCTATAGCCTTAGCTTTCTTTTATACCAAATCTTTCTCTTAGTAAAATTTTAGAATTGCAATTTGATCCTAAAAGTTAGGATTTCTAAAAGGTAAAAGCAATTTTTTAGGAGTAATTCATTTTAACATTTCAAGATTATATATATATATATATATATATATATATATATATAATTTGTTCAGAAGTAATCTTTTCAGATACTAAACAGAATTGTTTATTCAAATTGGAAACTATTACTGCTAATTTACATTGCCTAAAAATATTAAAATGAATAATTATGAAAAAATATTACTTTATATTGAATTATGCTGAATATTCAGGATGTCTTTTGGTGATCCACGATATCGTGTGCAGAGGAAAAAAAGTATCTGTGACGGGTGATAACAGAGCAGAATTTAAATACTGTTAACGCGATACTTAAAGTATATCAATATTTGACAATATATTGATAAACAATTAAGAATATGTATATATGCAACTGAAAAAAAATCAAAACAGGTGATAAAAGGTGCTTTTTAATGTATCATAATTTAATATTTTGATATTGAATGATGATATTTTGATACCGTGTTGTACTCTCTATTTCTACTTTTTTAATTAGCTGCTGGGAAAAAATATGTAAACATTTAGAAATATCACATATTATTGATGAATTGACAACTGAAATTAGATGGTAAAAAATTCAGCTTATAGGTGCATTTTATTACTTTTAATATGGGATACCCATTTTAATAAAGTAAAACACATATTTGATGTATACATTTTGGTTACTTTTTTATCTCTAGTCAATTGTCTATAACAGTAATATAAATATAATAGTAAGCTTTTATTCAGTAATAAGTTACGAATCTGCAAAGAACATGCATTGATAGGGGGCGACTAATATCCAAAAACTGGATTTAAATATATATTTAAATGGAGTTGAAAGAGTTACCTTTACAAAAAGCGTATAACTGCTTATTATTTTAATTAATCATTGAAGTAACCTATTTTAATAAAGTAAAACAAATATTTGATGTATACATTTTGGTTACTTTTTTATCTCTTGTCAATTGCCTATAACTGTAATATAAATATAATAGTAAGCTTTTTTTCTGTGATAAGTTACAAATATACAAGGAACTGTATTGATAGAAGGTTGCCAAATACTATCCTGCACATAGGCGGCTAATATCCGAGAACCGGCTTTAAATACATATTTAAATGGTGTTGAAAGAGTTACCTTTACAAAAATTTAAGACAGTAACATTAAAAATATCTATCCTTTTTTTTAAAGTTATGCGTATAATTGCTTATTATTTTAATTAGTCACTGAAGTAACCTATTTTAATAAAGTAAAACACATATTTAATGTATACATTTTGGTTAATTTTTTATCTGCTGTCGATTGCCTATAACTGTAATATAAATATAATAGTAAGCTTTTTTTCTGTGATAAGTTACAAATATACAAGGAACTGTATTGATAGAAGGTTGCCAAATACTATCCTGCACATAGGCGGCTAATATCCGAGAACCGGCTTTAAATATATATTTAAATGGAGTTGAAAGAGTTACCTTTATAAAAATTTAAGACAGTAACATTAAAAATATCTATCCTTTTTTTTTTAAATTTATGCGTATAATTGCTTACTATTTAAATTATTCATTGAAGTGAAATTATGATAGTCTTATTTTCTATTGACATTTTGTCCCTTCTACTCTAAGCGACCTTGCGGCATACAGAACTCAGGTTTTATTTTACACATTTCTTGATCTATATGTGGACTGGAATTTTATGCTTCAGTTTATCTTCCTCTTTTAAAAGCGTTCAGGGATAAAAAATTTATTCATACATAATTAAATAAGTTTATTTATCCTTCACTGCCACTAGATGGCGCTGTCTGTAGACAAATCTGTTCTGGCATTTGACTGGATAGTCAATTCACGCTTTGGAGGATGCAAGGATTAAAATCATTGATGCAAACAGAATACTGGATTTTTTTTTCTATCGGTTTACAATGGATATATAAGGAATAAAATAGTAAAATTATAGATCTTTCATTGAAATCTATCACCAGAAAACCAGTTGTTCTTAGGTTCTTAGAGTAGGCTAACAATTTGTAATATATATGTGTATCCATTAATGCATTAATCTTTCGATCTAAATAAATTAAAATGAAAGTATGCACAGAAATAGAAATAATATAAAAGCCTTATAAACACTGTAGTTAATATAATATCCATACCTTGTTAGGGTTTGGTTTAGATTTGATAAATGTTTTAGGTTTAACAATGAATAAATTATTTAACATGTCACAAAGTATTACTTTCAAATTTCAAGTGCATTAATATAATTTTTTATGAGCGTTTTTAACTTATTTCAGGGATAATGTGTCCTTTCTTATATTAAGGTTTTACTAAATTAGTAAAAATCCATGCTAACTCTTAGGTTATTTTTCTTTTATAATCGGCATTAAAACTGAAAACAGATTTTAAAGAAATATTGAATTTAGAAAAAAAAAATTTTTTTTAGCATTTTTCACTATACGGAATCATTTAAAGATATATTAAGATATCTTTTGTTTTCAAAATATTTTCAAACATAGTTGTAAAAAAAGAGTATATAGCCGGTTTTCCATAATTCTTTCGTCTATAAATAACAAATTTTAAAGAAAAAATTTGCAATAAATATTATAAAAAATTTATCATTTTTCACTATGTGGAATCATTTAAAAATGTATTAAGATATCCTTTGTTTTCAAAATATTTTCAAACATAGTTAAGTAAGAAGTATATAGCTGGTGTTTCCATAAATTTTTCGTCTATAAATAACAGATTTAAAAAAAAATGCAATAAATATTCTAAAAATTTTAGCATTTTTCACTATTTTGGAATCATTTCAAAATATATTAAGATATCCTTTGTTTTCAAAATATTTTCAAACATAGTTAAGAAAGAAGTATATAGCCGGTTTTTCCATAAATTTTTCGTCTATAAATAACAGATTTTAAAGAAAAAAATTGCAATAAATATTCTAAACATTTTAGTATTTTTCACTATTTGGAATCATTTAAAAATATATTAAGGTATCCTTTGTTTTCAAAATATTTTCAAACATAGTTAAGAAAGAAGTATATAGCCAGTGTTTCCATAAATTTTTCGTCTATAAATAACAGATTAAAAAAAAATGCAACAAATATTCTAAAACTTTTAGCATTTTTCACTATTTTGGAATCATTTCAAAATATATTAAGATATCCTTTGTTTTCAAAATATTTTCAAACATAGTTAAGAAAGACGTATATAGCCGGTTTTTCCATAAATTTTTCGTATATAAATAACAGATTTTAAAGAAAAAAATTGCAATAAATATTCTAAAAATTTTAGCATTTTTCACTATCCGGAATCATTTAAAAATATATTAAGATATCTTTTTGTTTTCAAAATGTTTTCAAACATAGTTATGAAAGAAGTATATAGCCAGTTTTTCCACAACTCTTTTGTCCATAAGTAACAGATTTTAAAGAAAAAAATTGCAATAAATATTCTAAAAATTTTAGCATTTTTCACTATCCGGAATCATTTAAAAATGTTAAGATAACCTTTGTTTTCAAAATGTTTTTAAACATAGTCATGTAAGGAGTATATAGCCAGTTTTCCATAACTCTTTCGTCTATAAATAACAGATTTTATAGAAAAAAATGCAATAAATATTCGAAAAATTTTAGCATTTTTCACTATTCAGAATCATTTAAAAATATATTAAGATATTCTTTGTTTTCAAAATATTTTAAAACATAGTTATGAAAGAAGTATATAGTCGGTTTTTCCATAACACTCTTGTCTATAAGTAAAACCTCTAAATACCGAAATAGATTAATATTTTAGTACTTTATTAATCGAGTAAAACTTCCATGTTATACAATAATAATAATAATAATAATAATAATAGATGTATTATATACAGTAGTCTATTTAGTTTGGTTTGGAGCGCTAGGGTCTACTTTTTGCAACAAAAGGGCTAATGAGACCGGGACCTACAGTTTAAAGCCGATTCCGAACGGCTACAAACGTCCATGCCACTGTGGGATTCGAACCCATGCACTCCGGTACTGAAGGCCAGCACCCTAACCAATCGGCCATCGTTCGGCTGTCGTCCATCGAGAGATCTATTGCAACGGTTTAGGCAAAACCTTTGTTCAAATAATTAAATTATTTTGTTCTAAGTTCCTAAAAAGATAGATGTCTAATAAAACGAGCAGGTGTATGGAAAAATGAAGAAAATCATAAATAAAAATATTTTCCTATAAAAGTAAATGGAATCAAAAGAAACTTACTTAATCTGGAGCATTTCACTCAAATAATTTTTAGCCAGAGAAGTAAAAAAGATTAGTGTATACTTTGATAACTAGAAACGGGTCTCGTACACTGAAGGGTCTAAGGTATGTCAATCTTTTTCGGTTGATGGACCAACAAAAATATCTAAAATTATTCGAGAAAGCATAAAAAATAATATCCAACAAAAACGCATAAAAAGTAAACTTAAAAATATTTTTTTAAGAAATCATGCAGGCAATTACAAATATCATTTCAAAGTAACAAAACCAATGTGTAATGAAGTTGTTGAGCAGATAGCATTTAAGCTTAATTGGCTTTTTTTAGTAATCCCCTTTGTAAAAGTAGGAAGATGACTTCATTGTAGGCATTAATCTTAAAATATTCGGAAGTGTAATTTTTTTCCTTTCTTTTTTTTCTCTCTCAAAATTTTTGGGACTTTCATTGCAATAGATATGTGCTTTTATATACTTCTATTTTTTTTTAGTTTTTGTCTTCTCCGGAAAATAATAATCAAGAATCTTACTTCAATACTTCTTTATAATAGCAACTTGCAACACCTACTCAAAAAAAAGGGAGGGAAAAAACACTGAGTAGAAAACATAGCGGGCTTGCCGCTTAAAAAAAATAAATTATAATCAAAGATTTTGAAACTGGAACATAATTTGTGTCCTAGTTAAAAGGAGATATTTAGGTTGTAAACTCTGTAAAAACTACTGTATGTATGTAAGAGTTGCTGTATTAATTTTGAGGTATGAGTTGAAAAGGGAAAACTCCTCACACAACCCCAATAAAAAATTTCTCGCTAAGCTTCTGCATAAAATAAATATAAAATTCAACACTAATGATACTTAACTGACTTCAATTATCAAAAATCTTATCATATAGCGGCATATTTAAAAATCGCTCTATTGTGCGGCGGCACACAGGATGATAATTACTAGTTTAAGGCATTTGTGAGATTTCCCCCAATAATCATCATCTTCAATATAGGAGATTTTTACTCCTGATTCAGTATCTCTCATTAAGCATGCCTTATGGTGACAGTTCATTCAAAGACTGACAATTATACGGTATTTTCTGCCGGTGGATAGGGATATGTATTAATCCTTTCTGACCTTGTACGTTAACGATTAGCCCATCTCATTCCCAGTAAATATAGTGTATTTCGAATGAATTCTGCACATATGTGCATTCAAACAATGAGGTTTCAACCCACAAGCCACGGTACCAAAAGGCAATGCCTTGTGTAAATGTTGTTCGAATCTAAAGTAATTGAAACTCATTATATATAGCCTGTCACAGTAACCTCCATGTAATTATGTGATACGTCTTTAAGAAACCCTAAATTATTCAAAATCCTAAATTTTCCAAAGATTTATGACTGATTCTCTGAAAGAACACGATTTCTGACTGAAATGATAACTTGGAAGGATTAATTCGTAATACATCATAAAATTTAATAAGCTATCACATCTGATGAAAATTCATACGTAACGATAATGAGTAGAACGCATTTTGAAGAATTTATTACTAGGGCGCTTACTATGGACGTTGCGAGACGGGTCGAGCGTTCGTTGTGACGTCACTTTGACGTCAGCTTGATCATTTGCTCTCATAATGTCCTCAGGCTGACGTCAAAATGACGTCACAACGAAGGTTCGAAATGAAACGCAACGTCCAGAGTATGGGCCTGTTTGTACTAAAAGAACTATAAATAAATTTAACCAGTACAAATTTCTTCAAAGTCTTTTTAAATTTGATCTATGCAGGGTTGTAGATTTAGGCAGACCCATAAAATGTCGTTAAGGTATTATTCAAGAATTATCTGTACATTCGATCTTCTTGTCTAAATTAAAAAAAAGTACATATTTTTTAGCTAGGAACCAGGTATTTTGCTTTTTTAGCCGTTTATCTCAGGAAATCCGGATAAAATATTCCTTACATACAGCAAAAATCTTAAACAGTTTTTTTCAATTCTTATGTGGTTCTTCAACACAAATGCATTTGCACATATACCAATGAATCTCAGAAAAACAAAGATCGTTTCAAAGCTTTTGAAGCATTTGTGATTGCTGCTTGAGGTAGCAAGATGTTCCCTTACATCCAACAAAATGCTTACTGAGTCTTTATCACACATCAACCTCTACGTGCTAAAATAAAGGATTCAATTTATGATTTCTCTTTCCTATGAAGAATACCGGTCTCATTAGCCCTCGTGTTGCAAAAAGTAGACCATAGAGCTTCAAACAAAACCGACAAAACCTATGATGAATATGTGAGTTTCTCGCGTGAGGGAGAAAAGAAAAAATTTTGACCGGTTAAACACCTTGTCATGATTCAACCTAAACCAAATAAATCGTTGAAAATATTAACCCCTTCCGGTATGATTTAATAATGAAAAACTGTGCATGAAATAACCATTTAATTTTTATTTAAAAAACTTGTTTCATTTTACAATTCTTACATATTCTTAATTAAAATCCACTTTTTACATAGTGTTAAATAATATCAGAAACAGTAAAATTAAGAAAATATCCAAGCAAAACATTAATAAGGTATACAGATAATAGTCTTCAAGCTAGTGGTACTTTTCAAAACAAAGTGCAAAGGAATTGTTAATTGTTTACACCGCCAAGTAGTCTCACTTTTAATTTGATTCTTGTAACACACACGGCATTTCTTAGTAGGTTTTCTTTTATTCTGACTCATTAATTTGGCAATGACTTGTACCAAGTAAACAATATTTGCATAGTGACTTGTGATTTTCACAAGTGATAAAAGTGTTGCAAAATTCAGTACACTAGAAATTTTAAACTAAATTAATTATCATATTTAACAGTAACTTTAATCGAATGACGAGTGTAGCTCGTCATTGTGCGGTATGGAATGAAAAACTAATGACGAGCTATACTCGTCATTTTTCCGGAAGGGGTTAAACTCCTAGTCTAAGAGACATTTATGATCCAACTAGCAGTTTTAGAAACTCAAGAGAGACACCTACATACAGAGATACTCAGTTTTTACCTTAGAGACCATTCATAGCGTCTTAATGAGCGGCCACTCAAATTCGTGTTCTGTGACATTTCTCTGCACTCCCAACTCTTTAAGACTTTTCAGCTTTTCTGACAATAGCGAAGAAGCCTCCACTAAGTGAGGCGAGAAACAAATTCAAGTAGAATTATAAAGAATTTTACATCACGAAATTGAAGTTTCCCAAGAAATTAGCATTTTAAAGACATCTTCGCGAAGTGACGCCACTTAAGGCTTATTTTCACGTCTGGGTCTTTTACCACGGAATTTTTACTAGTAAGAGGCGCTTTCTTCCCCCTTGACGCATAGCGTTTTTCCCCGCTCCAGGGGAAAAAATACTCCACAGAGCATAAAAAAACTCCAAACAATGAGAGAAGCAATTAAAGCGAACACGATATTTGCGGACACCGAAAAATCCGTTGTTGGCATCGGGGCCCCACCGTTTTCGTGTCGTAGGAGGGGCCCGTCCCGTCTTTTGCTCGGCCGTATCGTGTAAGAATCATTTATTCGGGGAGAGGGGGAGGGGGAGAGCGAAAGAACGAATATAACGACGGGACTGGCGGAGACGGATTCCAATTTTCTGTCGGCGCGTGTGTCCCGGCTCCACCCTCTCGGGCTGACTTGGTGTGTTCGCGGAAGAGATTTTATAAATGGGATTCGAGTGGAGGGAAGAGAAATGATTTGAATTTCAAAAATTGTTTCTGTTTAATTTGTTCCACCGCTGTTCGACATAGTAGGATAGGAATGCTAGTCCCAGGTCCCCCACTCTCTTTGAAAGAAAAGTAGGAGTCATTTAAGGGAGCTCGAGTTGAAACCTACAATTGATTTGGTTCAGTGGAGTAGCAAGCAAAACTGGCTCCCGGGTTACCTTTTGAGATAGTGTTTTGGCACCCCTCCCCACGAATAACTCAGTAATGTAAAATATTTAGCGCTCATCTGATAGAGGTGCCCGGGGCATGGTACACTCCATTTGCCTCTCTTTACTACGTAACCGTGAGAACACTCATGTTAGGGTCTTCATTTATCCCTTAGCCCTTACAGGACCCTTAGCCCTTTTAGCTCTTACAGGATAAAAGCTTAAATAAAATTTATGGATAAAAGCTTTAAGCTTTTATCCAACTGTGAATCTAGCCGGGATTTCCTCTCATAGTAAGTCCTTGGTTGAGACAAGAACCAAATTCGAATTTCTTTCTGAACTTTAATCTCCGAATGAAATCTTTCCTGTAAATGAGGTTTAAGTTCTCAAACATATGAAAATTGCAGGAAGACAGGTTAGGACTGTGGGGAGGGGGGTAGTGGTTGAATAAAAAGTTGAGTATCTTCAACCGAAGTGTCAGCAACTGATCTATGACGGTATTTGTAGCAAATTTCAGTTCCACCATAGTCTTCTGCTGAAGGGATCACATGTTGTTCCTCTGTTGATGATTCCTTATCAAAGTGCCTACATGAAATGCCTTTTAGACTGTTGATAAGGATACACGATTGTTGCACTTCTCCACCTTTTGACAAATTCTCTGGGGAAAAATGTTCGATACAAGATTCCCAGTGACTGCTCTAATTACATCGAATTCAGTATCACGATGAACTAATTAATTGGAATGGTACAAGGGAGCCCTGAGGATGGACCGAAATGTATTCTTTTGCACTGTTTAGAATGTGACAATGGTTTGGCGTGCTACGGTCTACTTTTGGCAACACGATGGCTAAAGAGACCGGGACCTACAGCTTAAAGCCAATGAACTGTTTACAACTTTTAACCTTTCATTTGACAAGATGTTTTTTCAAATATTTTTAAATTTTAATTTCTGTTAATTTCCCATGTCTGTATAGACATTAGGATCTCTGTAAAATAAGCAAAAAAAAAATTATCATTTTCCATTTTTGAGATAATTAATGTCCACTGTGGCGAACATTGACAATTATTCTATATAGTAGTTATAAATATACATGTCCAGTGTAGCGGACTTAGCCAAATTAAGGAGTATTGAGTATTTGTACATGAAATGTATTCGGATTGTAATTTTTAAAATTTTACAAAATTATAAAAATTTTTTGGGTTAAAATTTAAAAAAGCCGGCTTGGCCTAACAGGTTCCAGTTTATTATTTATTGAATGTACATTATGCTTTATATTGTTATGAAATCAACCGTATTCAGTGACATGAATTTATATATGCTAAATATTATATCCCTCATTTTTATTCATCATCCGGCAGGATTATATAGTAGTTAGCATATTGTGCTTCCACCAGATGGGTTTGGATTCGATTCCCGAGTAAGGATTGAATAAATTTGTGTTGTCCACTCATAGGGGATAATGCTGCTCTACCTATGTAGTGCTTTCATTATAAAAAGGGAAACAAAAATCATCGGTTAATTTACGGTAAATACAAGTACAGGAAAGTACCCCGCATTGAAAGATTTTTTTCTACTAATCTCAAATAAACAAATATTTTTGTAGAAACATTAATTTATCCTACTATGTATCGCTTTCTTCTCTCTTTTTTTTTCTTCCTCGAAATTCCCTTTCCTCTTTAGATTATTCCACCCTTTCAATTCTATTTTAATTCCATAGTTAATAGTTTCAAATCTTCCAATCAGCTTCAGCTTATCTTCTCAACACACATGACATCAGCGGAAAACAGAACGAGGGGATGGTTTATCGCCGACAGTTTGGCTTTTAATCCAAAGGCACAAATGCAAGGAAAGCGTTTTATCTGCAGTACACTTACCTTTACTCTTACGTGGATGCGACGACTGGTATCCAAATTCAGAACTTCAAAGCATTGAGGCATACCAGGAAAACCCGAAAAAATATTTCATTTAACCCTTTATATCTTGAATTAATTTACCATCCAATTTCTAACTGCATTTTTGCATCATTAGATAAATTTTAATGTAGAATAATCATAGAAAAAAGAAGATTAATTTTTACCGTATTTTGGTAGTTAATTTTGCAGCTGGACTTTCTAGCACCAACATATATTTTTGACTCTATGATGGAAAATAAAACATTATGTTATGAATAAAACAAATGAAATGCTTACCTGCGAAGTATAGAAGTCTCTAAAAAATAATAGTACCAAATAACTGTAATAAACCACTAAATTTACTCAAATGAACAACAAGTGTATCAACTCTACCACAAAATGACCTTCGAATGCAGCACTCCAGTTGTAAAATTCCTACTATGCGAATAAAAATGATTTGGTGTTGTCATTTCTTTTCTGCTGTAGGATTTGCATCGTACATGTCCTTGTGAGTACCGCCAGGAAAAACGGCTTTATTAGGAATATATAGGTGTTTTATTGAAGCGGTACCTATAAGTACCGTCAGGATAAAAAGGGTTAAACTGGTTATTAAGGACTACAGTGGTCTATCGGTTTTCAAGGAACAGAAATAGATAAAGATGGAAGTGGGAAATTCGATCTAATGCGGGACTACGGAGAAACTAATTATTTATAACTGTAACTGTAAGTACTTAACATTTTATAAAATATATGCTTAGAATGATGCGTAACATTTAAATAATTATTTGTAGCAAATATTTGCTTTATAGTAGGGCAATGGTTCCAAACCTTTCTGGGTTACCTTCCGATAAAAATATTCGAACACTTTCTTTGATAAAATAGATAATGTTACAAATATTAAAATACTGTGCAAAATTGTTTATATCTATTTCA
>CM063498.1:185117274-185144774 GCA_032207245.1 Pardosa pseudoannulata
CATCGTTCGGCGACACATTGAAAGAAGAGAGTCTGTAATCAGCTATATACTAATAACCTAAGTTATCTGCCCATCTGTCGTCGAATTTACGAAGCGTTTGTGCCTGGAATGGATAAAGGCATCTATATTGGATTCTTAATGAGTTAGGGTTAGCAACGTTTGAAATCCACCCTTTCAGGTATTTAATGCCTAAAGATAACTTTATAAATTTATAAACTAAAGCTGGTGTAACGTCATGGCTCTAGAATCCCCTATATAATAATAACCTAAATTATCTGTCCATCTATCCTTGAATTTATGAAGCGGTTGGACCTGGAATGGATAATTGCATCTATATTGGATTCTTAATTAGTTAGGGTTAGCAAAATTCAAAGCAAGTCTTTGAACCGTTCAAAATCCATCCCTTCCCTCCTTTTCGGGAGTTTAATGCCATTATTTCAAGCCCTATTTTCCCTTGTTAAGAGCAGTTATCCCCGGTTATCACATAATAAATAAGTAAAAATAACATTTTCTTCTAGAATTATGACGTCATTCTTTTAACCATCTCATTGAATCATTTCTTATTTTAAATTATTTAAATATCGTCTGCATTATTTTCATACGATTTATCAATGGTTTTTTTTTTGTTATTTTTTGGTTTTGGTTCGGAGGGCTACGGTCTACTGTTTTGCACACGAGGGCTAATGAGACCGGGACCTACTGCTTAAAGCCGATTCCGAACGGCTGCGAACATCCATGACAGAGTGGGATTCGAACCCACGAACTCCAGTACCGATGATCAGCGCCCTAACCAATTGGCCAGCGTTCGGCAGTTTTTTTTATTAATGAACTTAGATATTACGTAAATAATTTTCCTTTATATTTGTCTTAAATAATAGATTAGGTACATATGTGATAGTTTTAAATTGAATCATCGATTATTTTTGGTTGCAATGAAAATTTTATCACAGGTATTAACAGCTAATTCTATCTACCTATAATGTGTAGTGGAAATGATAGTTTCATTCCCTTACTTCTATTAATTACCGTGGGAAAGAACTTAACGATAATTTTGACGTAGCTAAGAATTATCTTTCTAAATGAATTCAACGTGATTTTAAACTGCATTCCCAGTATCGGGAAAATTTAGAGGAGTATGAAGATAAACAAATTATTGAGCGTGTATCAGATAATTCTCAGCCAAAAAACAAACCGTTTTTTTTATCTGCTTCATAGGGTACTTTACGATTCTGGAAAATTAAAAATTTTACTGATCCCGTCATATGACGGGCTATATGTTACTAATTACATATAATCAAACTTTCATTTTGAAACTTTAAATTTCTTTTTTGATGATTTCTAATCTGGTTTTGACTACTTTCGTCTCGACGTCTGTACTTACGTATTTCGTATAACTCGAAAACGATTAGACTCTAGAAGTCGTGGAAGGTCGGAATTTCATATTCGTGTATGATTGGTTCTTCTCTTTTATGTGGTAAGTAGAATTACACACCCGACCTAGCTGTAAGCTGATAACACTGTGACTACTTCAATATTCTCAAGTGAAGAGGTAGCGTGAAGAAGGATCACAGTCACGATAAAATTGGAAATTACTTTATTTCTTGAGTAAATACGGCTATATGCAAGGGGATTCTAATCTCCCAAACCAAGTCGAAATGCAAAGGATTCTCGCCTTCATACCATCACCACGACGATCACAGACGAAAGAAATGAAATTGAATAATCTCGTACAACTGGGTTGGCTTTTCCAGGGTGCAATGGAAAACCTATTTATCCCCCGTTCGGTATCAAAGACTCTGTCGCTCCCTATATGAGCGGACTTTACGAATCTCCCGTACTTAATCACTAGAAAGCTGGCTCAGATCAAAAGACGCAAAAGCCACCATGAAGTCAAAGCACCTACGTAAAAAATGTCGAAAAGCCCCGAGTTAAAAAATTTTAGGCTTTTTATACCTGGAGGTCAGTTACGGTCCCGCCAACCGTTTTTTGGCCAGTTAAGATCCCAGTTACTTGAGAACTCTAACTAAGGTTACAGTTAGTTTTTTTTTTAGCTGAATCCTCATTCGTTGGATTACGACGCTTTTCCAGTGTGCAATGGAAAACCTATTTATCCCCCGTTCGGTATCAGAGACTCTGCCGCTCCCTATATGAGCAGACTTTACGAATTTCCCGAACTTAATCACTAGAAAGCTGGCTCCGGTCAAAAGACGCGAAAGCCTCCACGAGGTCAAAGCACCTACATAAAAGAAAATGTCGAAAATCCCCGAGTCGAAAAATTCTAGGCTTTTTATACCTGGTGGCCAGTTACGGTCCCGCCAACCTTTGTTTGGTCAGTTAATATCCCAGTTACATGAGAACTCCAGCTAAGGTTACAGTTAGGTTTTTTTTAGCTGAATCCTCATTCGTTGGCTGTCCCGATTGCGGCTTCTCCAGGCAATCCTCCGGGGGGTCATTACCGGCAACTGATCAGGGCGTAACACCTATTGAACTGAACTATCACCATCCCAGACACTTTGCTTCCGCGCTATTGGAACAGGACGCTTCAAATCAGCTGACTTCGGTCGTTAGTTCTGGACAAAGGGGGGGAGGGTCTTCACAACACAATCGCTACAACACCAACCCTAAGCTGCTACCAAGCTGCTGATGACCTACGATAGTCCTCATGCAAGAAATCATCAAATAAATCTGTATATCTGAGGTACATTTGAAGATTGAGAATTGTGATGCACTTGTTTTGCCTAAGTGGCAGATCACGAATCTAATTCGTCATTCAAATCTTTTACTGCCTTTCTAAACTGTTCTTCGTACTAATGTTTTAAATCCAATCCAAACGCTAGAGTTCTAAGTAAATCTGTACCCACAGGAATTTCTATTTAATCTGTTGCCTTGTTTTCGTTTGGTTTGCTTTTTTACCTTATCGTATAAACAGTATAAGGAAAATATTGTGATTGTTCAAAAACTAGATTTGGTTGATTTTCAAGCTTTGAACCTCCTCGTGTTCCAATGTTTGGAATTGTGTGTATGTGTAGGCTTGATGAAACCTGAATAGGAATGCGTACATTATAAAAGAAAAGTAATATAAGCATAGAGTTATTTCCGGCAGTGGGAAGTAGGAAGTTATCTGCAACTAGCGGTTACTGTATGACTACTTCTGGTTATTATCCTGTTAAAATAAGATTGTAACTATATATGTGCTTCTATTTTATACCGAATGACTTGACGCTGAAATGTACCAAAGGACGCTTGGCTTAGAGAATCCAATTCTGAATACCTACAATATAGAAAAATTGTAGCAACACCTTCCAACACCTTTTAGGTTATTTCCAGTAACCGGAAGTAGCAGTTTATCTGCTACTTCCTTTATCACCGGAAGTAGGAGGTATTTTATAGCCTGTGTTATTCATAATATTTAATAACTATGTGAGTCTATTTTATCACGAATAACTAGACGCTAAAATGTACCAAAGGACGTTTGGCTTAGAGAAT
The DNA here is from genome assembly GCA_032207245.1 of Pardosa pseudoannulata. Taxonomy (NCBI): domain Eukaryota; kingdom Metazoa; phylum Arthropoda; class Arachnida; order Araneae; family Lycosidae; genus Pardosa; species Pardosa pseudoannulata. The sequence goes on from CM063498.1 coordinate 185,120,761, forward strand.
CCAATTTTGAATACCAACAATTTAGAAAATTGTAGCAACAACTTCCAAGAACTTTCCAACAACTTTTAGGTTATCTTCCAACAACTTTTAGGTTATTTCCCAACAACTTTTAGGTTATTTCCCAACAACTTTTAGGTTATTTCCCAACAACTTTTAGGTTATCTCCCAACAACTTTTAGGTTATCTCCCAACAACTTTCAGGTTATTTCCATCCACCGGAAGTAGCAGTTTATCTGCTACATCCTTTATCACCGGAAGTAGGAGAAAGCCTGTATTATTCATAATTTATTCATAATTCATAATTTATAGCCTTTATTATTCATAATATATAACTATGTATGCGCTTCTACTTTATCACGAATGATTAGACGCTGAAATGTACCATAGCACGTTTGGCTTAGAGACTCCAATTCTGAATACCTACAATATAGAAAAATTGTAGTAACACCTTCCAACACCTTTTAGGTTATTTCCGGTAACCGGAAATAGCAGTTTATCTGCTACTTCCTTTATTACTAGAAGTAGGAGGTGTTTTATAGCATGTATTATTCATAATATTTAATAAATATGTATGTGCGTCTATTTTATCACGAATGACTAGAAAAGTACCAAAGGACTTTTAGTTTTGAATACCTACATAACAGAAAAATTGTAACTTTCAACAACTTTTAGGTTATTTCTGCCAACCGGAACTACCAGTTTATCTGCTACTTCCTTTATTACCAGAAGTAGGAGGTATTTTATAGCCTGTACTATTCGTAATGTATAAGTTCATGTGTTAATTAAGTTTGGTGTATTTAATAAAATTGAACAAATTACTTAATACCAGAAATAACTACAAAAAGTAATTTCACACTTTTCTTTTTTTTATACTTATACAAGAAAGTCAAAGTTACTCAATTAACATACTATATGAACAGAAGGTTATTATCTTTACATAATTTACTTTTCTCTACTTTATCTAGAATTTGAAGAAATTAAAAAAAAAATAAAAAACTCTTGTCTCGAAGAGCGGGATCTCTCCCAGCCCTCTGCGCCTCGAGTGACCTTTTCTTTTGGTTCCGGCCAGCCGAAAGATTTCTCTCCGAAAGTCATTTTTTTTTCTTTCGGGCGAAACACAATTCCGATCCATACGTACACTCCACTCGCCATGACACTTAATCGTCTTCTTGTTCTACGGGAGCACGTTTGTCGAACGCGACGGATTTCATTTCGCGGTGAAAGAAACCACGGGGCACGTTCCACACCAAAAAAATAGAAATCGCCCAGAAAACGGTCGGAAATGGAATATAAGAAAAAAAATAAAAACTCTCGGTTTGGAGTAGTTTTTACGGTGTTCGGAAGTTTAAAATCTTAAAATATTACATTCGAATATGGCACGGGAAGAGAGGGAGAAACCCGTCGGTTTTTCTTTTAAAGAGAATGCAGAGAAAGAGTTGTTTAGGGAATGTTGTTATGAGAGAGAACTTGAAAAATGATGTATCGAATGTGTCGCACGCTTTATTCCTTGCGGACAACAAGGGTCGGAAAGAAAAATTACAGAAATCATAACTTATTGAATGCATTGGTAGCGTACGTCATCTCTGTTAAAATAGAAGAACCGTTGGCAAAAATATCTGCTAAATCTCTCCCCCCTATTCTCTCTCTCTCTCTCTCTCTCTCTATATATATATATATATATATATATATATATATATATATATATATATACACACATATACGTACACACATATACGTACACACATATACGTACACACATATACGTACACACATATACGTACACACATATACGTACACACATATACGTACACACATATACGTATACATATATAAGTATACATATATAAGTATACATAAGTATACATATATAAGTATACATATATAAGTATACATATATACGTATACATATATACGTATACATATATACGTATACATATATACGTATACATTTATACGTATACATTTATACGTATACATTTATACGTATACATTTATACGTATACATTTATACGTATACATTTATACGTATACATTTATACGTATACATATATACGTATACATATATACGTATACATTTATACGTATACATATATACGTATACATATATACGTACATATATATATATGTATATATATATGTATATATATATGTATATATATATATGTATATATATATATATATATATATATATATATATATATATATATATATATATATATATATATATATATATATGAGAGAGAGAGAGAGAGAATTGAAATTGAAACCCACCATAACTTAGAACTTCACCAACTTCCGCAATCTTATTAATTTTAATTTCTTATTTATTTTATGCTTATTTTTAAGCTCTTAACTATTTTTGAAATACATGAGATGGGTATTTAATTTCTATTTTGGGATTCCCGACAGATAGTTGACTTAAAAATACACGGATAATATAAAAAATGTTTTAATATTATTAATATAATCGAAGAGGGAGTGTTCTTTTTTTCCTTGAAAAGGGGGTAGGGGCGGAGAAAATGTTAAAAGCCTATAGTTTAGATAATTCACGGCAATGAGAATAAGTAATCGGTGTTTAAACTTTTTGAGATGAGGAAAATAAATATCTATGTTTACACACTGTTTTGTAAAAATTCCGCACCCTGTGGGAAAACATTTAAGATATTTGAACTATATGTGGGGGAAGTGGGTGGGACAAAACAAATCGGACAAAAACTTTACATTTTTGTCCGGGTCTTGTTCTTCTAATGAACGAATAAACGGAAAGACTTCAAGCCATTTCGGCTCACTACAGTTACATTTTTTAGCGCTTATTAGCCACGTCGGTGTAAATTTCTATTTTCAGTTAGGCACGCACGACCGACAAAAGAGGCTTCTTCGAAGCTGTTCCGCAGAAATAATACACGACAGGTCATTGAAAAATCCCTGGGCGAGCCACCTTAGTGCATAATTTTCTAAATGCGAGGCGAAGCACAGGCAGAAATAATAATAATAAAAAAAACTAAAACTCGCTCGCGTAAGCAGTTTTCGCAAACTCCTCTTTGTAGCGGGTCCCAAAAATAGAGCGCGCTCTCGTTCCAGGACGGCCATGCGTGAGATATGCTCGCGCGGCGACAATGACGGGCAGGGAGTAAATGTCGTGTATGAAGTCTGCTCCTCCATAAAACGTGACGATCGGGCTGCGAGACACGTCGCAGCTGCCGCCCCTTACCCATTTCTTGCGCCAAAAGTTGTCTCGGTACAATGCCAAGACGTCAGCGCCGTTATGAAACACATTGCGCATGCACGGCTCGTCAAAAATGACCCGAGAACCAGCTTGCAGCTCATCGTGTTTCCTACGAACGATTATTAGAACACCCAATAGATCTTTCATTGGCCCTTCCATTTTAGGGGACAAGGAACCTTCCGGAATGACAGATTTTGAGTTAAAATATGAAATGAAATTTTGTTGTGAAAAAAATTAAGTTATTATATTCTTCTTTATTAAAAGACATTTTTTGAATAATATAGTTATCTTACTCCACTAGAACGTGTTTTTACTTTTGTCCTACACATTTATATTAAACTTTTATATTGAAAATTTTTATTATTTAAATTATCATTTTATAAATTTTTCAAGTGCATTACATTTACACATTTCTCACTCAATTTTGAAAATTGTCCGTTAGTGTGCTTGTTAAAAAACTGAGTATGCTTTTTAAAACAGCAAATTATTTTTCTTTTCTGCTGATCAGATGGTATAGTGCAGTGGTGCGCAAACTAGCTGTCGCCAGAAGTTTTTTTGGGGTCGCCAAATTTTTATGAAATGCATTATCCCTGCATGCTGCATACCATACAGTGTATATATAAAGAGTGAAGCGCCGTCATTGAAAAGTTAAAGAAAAAATTTTCGAGAAGATTCGGGGATTTTCCTGAAAACGATCTTGGTTGGATTCGTGATCCATTTTCCTTTGACATATGCAGTTCAACTCTTCAAATTAGTGAGAAAGAGCAATTGATAGATCTAATTAGTGATTATACTCTTCGAAATCAATTTAAGACTCAACCTTACCAAAAGTTTTGGCTATCCGTGGAAAAAAAATATCCCGTTTTATGCAAGAATGCCATCAGAGTGTTAATACAAAATTTGCATCAACGTATTTATGTGAAACTGGATTTAGCAAACTAGTTTCAATAAAAAGTAAATACCGCTCGCATTTAAACCCTGAAGATGGTATGCGAATTGCAATTAGCAACATACATCCAAACACCGATGAGATAATTAGAAACTTGAAGTCACACACATCTCATTAAAGGGCAATTTACTGATTTTTGTGTTACATAAAAAGTATTTTCTTAAAATTATAAATAAAATTAATGAGTCAAATATGATGTTTTTATTCGATGAAACGAAAGAAATGCGCAAAATATACATCGTATTTGTGAACATTTATCTCTAGGGGTCACCAAAAGTTTTCTCTCTACAAAAGGGGTCGCAGTCGAAAAAAGTTTGCGCACCACTAATATAGTGGTTAGCGTATTGGACACCCACTCGATGGGCTTTAGTTTGCTCCCCGAATAAGGCTTTGATGCATTTCTGTTGTCCTTTCACAGAAAGCAATGTTGGCCGGCTATATGGTGCTCCCATAATAAAATGTTCTACAAGATCTATGGCTTTGTAGCTGTCAGTGTTAATAAAATCAAGTGGTTTATCAAAGCATCCGGCGTTTCGAATTGTAACTGCGGTTGTGAAAACTACTCCTGTTCTCGCAATGCAACTGTTAACCGACTTAGAACTTGTTCATGATTTTACTAAAAGAAAGGCGATCTTATTATACCAAAAACTTGTGCGCTTACTTGACAACTCTTTCTGGAGGAACTGTAATAATGAGATCCCTAGAAATCTTAAGACTCAAATTGGCTTCATCGAAGCTGCCTACAGGGAATCCGGCGCTTTAGATTTGAGTAGAGACTATTTAATCTTACTTCCCCTTGCTCTTTAGATTATCTGAATTTGAATATTAATCTTGATCTAATACAAAACGTTGTTAAAGGATAGGAGTGATTCGCAATTAAGATCTCCTTTCGCAGTGGAGAGTATTGAGGTTCCATATCCTGAAAATGAGTGGTCGTATATCCTCACTTATGGTTCTTTGTTGAAGAGGACATACGGTACTGGAACAGGTATCCTTTGTGAACTCTTTAGTTTTTACTTACCAATGGGTCCTCTCACTACTGCCTTCAATGGCGAAATTGAAGCTATTGCAGTGACACTTCAACATCTATCTTAAATGACCTAGAGATTTTACCTCATAAAAATGACAAACGTAAAACAAATACATAGATATAACGCAAGAAAAATCATATAGATTTCGAAGTTTAGTGAATGAGGAAATAAATTAAAAAGTTATTTGCTTTAATGTCATGCTTTGTGAAATACTATCCCTGGCAGTTAATAGTGACAGTTAACAGTGTATTTTTATTTTTAAAGTCACAAACGCGGTGCGTAATCAAAATCAATAGATAACGCCTATACGCATAATAACTTTTTCGAAAATATCAAAGTAAAATTTCATTTCTATTAGATAAAAATTTAACAATTCAATGTTGAAAAAGGTATTGTTGCTGAAAATTTAAATTTGCTAAAACACAATAAAACTCATAAACAAGAAAAATAAAAAAACAAAATATTAAGGAATTTGGATAATTTAAGTGTGGTACTTTGTTTTTAAAAAGTACCACATAAAGTGATCCTTCACATGCAAAGCACATGTAAAGTACAGAGATTACTCGATGCTTTGGGAAAAATAATCAACTAAAAATCTACACATTGTATAGGGATCAACTTCGATACCAAAGAATTTAATTATTTTTTTTATTATAGCAAGCCTCCTGGTATTAAACAGAAAACATGACATGGAGTGACATTTGTATTAGATCTTACTGAAATTTTGTGTCTCTATTTCGAATGGTAATTTTTTTACTTAACACGAGGGTTAACACGGGGTGTTTACACGACGAACGTCGAACGCAATTAACTAGTCAAAAAATAAACAGAATAAATATTTAAAGAAAGTATTAGTAAATAATTCTTAAATTTTTGAAATATTTAAAAATTTAACAATTATTTGAAAAGCTATGTAAAACTTAGATGTTTCGTTTGTTAATTTATATACAAAATATACGTTATATTTTGTATGGTCAATTCCAAAGTTAGGCGCCAGTTTAATATAGCTTTACAAGTACATCCAGAAATTCAATACTAGTTTGGGAAAAATATATCTGCGAGTGATTTTGCTCCACAAACATAGGAACACTCGCGAGTCCCTTTGATACAGAATTGTAGTGATGGAAAGATGAATGTTTAATGGCAGCTCGAGGAGACAATATCTACGGCGAATGCTCTAAGGCAGATTGTTCTCAGATGATGTGTTTCTTTGACTGTACTCCATATGAAATGCGTCATTCAGAAATGATTGGAATATTGCGGATTGCCTTCACTCTGAAAATGATCATTATGTGTAGCACATGGACACGTGTCATTATGAACTGAATAAGAAATTTATGAGGAGAAATAGTAGACACATGTGACAAACGTAAAATAAATGCACGAATAGGATGAAAGCAAAATCCTATAATTGTTTTCGAAGTTTAACTCGTTAAGTTTGTTTATTTATTTTAGTGGCGAAAGTATTAAAGCCCCTGAAGGAAAGGATTAATAAAAATGATGTAAACTTGTTTATTTATAAATTTCTTTACTGGATTAGCAGAGAAATTTTTCAGATACACTGAAAACTGAAGAAATAGAAAAATATGATGTTAATGATGTATTTTTACTTCCTTATACTAAGTAAAGGTTTGGTTTGGAGCACTACGGTCTACTATTTTTCTACACGAGGATTAATGAAGGCGGGGCCTACTGCTTAAAGTTGATTACGAACAGTTAGTAACAGTATTAATATCAATATTCAGATCATCTACTTGTTGTATCTCGGTCCAGATTTTTTTGATTTACCAATGTTTAGATACAATATACAGCCGCTTTCAGGTTAAGATTGGTTTGTACTTGCCGTATTAGATTCCTGTTTCTAACTGTTAACCTATAAGCGGGAAATAAATTTCTTTCTGACTGTCTTACATTTCAAGAATTTTTTAAAAAGATAATACCATGTGATAGAACAACAAATTCTCTAGCATGCTGTTTTTTTAAATTTATGTTTGAAAAGGAGTATACCAAAATATCTCACTAATAATTTAAGACTAAACGGATTTTTAAATTTTTTTTCTGAAAAGTAGAAAGATAACATCCTAAAAATATTGCTGTTCTATAACATAGTTTAATTTTTAAAAAGAAATTTTAACGCATTTATCACCTAGACCAAAATGTACACGTGTTTAGGGAGACAATCAAGGGCCAAACCGGGCCTATATGGCTGTGAGGCCAAAATTATCTATTTCGGCCCGGGATAGAACCGGGGACCTTGTACATGTGATGACCACTACACTTAAATTCCCTTTACTGTAGGATCGTGGGTGAAATGGGTATATATACAATGAATAAATGCAATGATCCCCAGAACGGATATCTTTTACTGCCGATAACAGGTGTAGACCTGTTCTTCTTCCACTGCTTCTCTAGAGATGAAGCTGATCACTCACCAATATTTTTGTAGTAACTAGGATGCAAAAAAGGAAGAAAAAACCTTCTGTCTTTTGACTCTGGTAGTCTATCAATCAGGACTTGGCTCACAACCCAAAGTCCTCAAAAACAGACTCTCCCCATGACTTACCAAAATCCTCCTCTCTCTAGAAGGGTGGACACGTCGCTCTCCAAGCGACGCCTTTTTGCCAAAAACCAAGATGCCCCGATATCTGGCTCGTTCCCGTTTTTAAAGCTCCCTGAAGTGACATCAGATCAGCATGATACGGTGCACTCATAGGTTGAGGAGGTGGTTTATTGCTATGCCTCGATATTAATTTCTATCGACCAGCCATCAGGGGCGTGACAGCAATTATGCTATAGTGTCACAAACCTAGATTTCATGGTTTCACTCCATTATTACTCTTGCCACATCTACCACCTCCTAAATGAAGCAAACTGTGAAAAATGAGGTGTTATCACATCTGCTTGAGAATAAAGGGTGAAGAGCAGATGATCTCCTAGCTGGTAACATGTTGGTCATTGTAGTATGAGGCATGAGTCTGGAAATCCACAAATTCTTAAAATGTGAGATGACCTTAGGGAATCATATTTTTCCATGGGTTAACATTGAGGAAGAGGAATCCAATGCGCAAGGAACAAACACACGTTAAAAAGACAATTTTACATTTTTTACTTGTAAAAAAAAATTAGGGTCGCTTTTGGGACAACGTGAAAATTGTCAAAAGACAATCGTTCTATTACTCATCTACTTAACCTACCATGGAACCTTATTATGTAGTAATATGGATTCAATGAATCGATAATAAACTTGTTCAAAAGTTTCAGTGATAAAACGTATGAAAATAATGCAGACAATATTTAAATAATTTAAAATAAGAAGTGATTAAATGAGATGGTTAAAGAAATGACTTCATAATGCTAGAAAAAAATGTTATTTTTACCTATTTATTATGTGATAAATTTAATCTCCTGCTCTTAACAGGGAAAAATAAGGCATGAAATAATGGCATTAAAAGCTCGAAAAGAGGGGAAGGGGTGGATTTCGAACGTTTTAAAGACGGCAGTATTTTTCGCTGTGATACGAAGCATATTTATAGCAATTTATTTTACAATCGGATCGATAGTTTAGGAGAAGATAAACTTTACTCGCTTTGTTTTTCGCTTACCCTAACTCATCAAGAATCCAATATGGATGCCTTTATCCCTTCCAGATCCAACCGCTTCATAATTTCGAGGACAGACGGACAGATAACTTTATAAGGCTATTATTATATAGGGGATTGTGTGATTAAAAATTATACCTATGATGATGATGATGATGATACTCGTTTACAAAACTGCCTAATGCATTTTCCAATCAGCAAGTTCTGGAAGAAACGCGAGGTAATATTCATTTTTCAGCCCTTCTCGCAGGAAATAAAATAGAACCGAATACTATTTTCTTATGGTCGTTGCACAATCTAGGAATTTTTGAATAGAAAATAGCCTCAAATGTGATTCGGTTTGCCTTCTTTTCTTCTATATGGCAAAGTCCTGACACGTTTTCTATCTCGTGCATTCACAGTGGGATTAAACTTTTATTCTCCTGCAAGCGAGGGGTGGGGGGTAGAAGAAGAGAGAATAGAAAAATGGAATTTCGTCCGAAATATGGAATCACATAGGACTAAGGAGGAAAAAAAGACAGTACAAGGTTTGATTTCAGGTCCGGAGAATGGTACATAGATTCTCTAGAATAAATTGGAAGTGGACCTTTTCTAAGGAGAGTTAAAATGCTAGTCTATCTAGGAAAGTGGTATTTTTCTTTTAAATGCTGAAGCATATCGTTAATTTGATTTTGATAAATCTAATATTATAAATATTAAGAAACTAGCATATATCTCGTCATACGACGGGATCAATAAAATTTTTAATGTTCCAGAATTGTAAAGTACCTTATGAGGCAGTAATGCTGACTAAAAGTTATTAATTTTACACTTTACTCGCTTTGAATTTTGCTAACCCCAATTCATCAAGAATTAATTTAGTATACAAATTTATTTGATTTTGCTAGAAACGTCAAACTGGCGAGAACAACTCTTTCTATTTACGCCAACGAGCAATTCTGAGGTAGTCTAAATTTTCAATATCAGTAACGTATAATGCTTTTTCATTTCTCCGTATTAAGGAATACTCTCAATTTTTTTTACGATGACTGACCATTTGCATCAAAATAATAGAAAATTAAACATATGCTTTCTTGATATACCTAAAAAAGTAATAAAATATATGCTTATTTGTCCATGACTTTATCTTTCACGAATTTATCTTAAAAGTTTAGAATTATCTCGAAAAGTTTTGAACAGGGTAAAATACCAAATTAACATTAAAAAATTTTACTGTTATTTTTATGTATAGGATACCACAGTATACAATTACAGTTTATAAGAATTTTACTATAAGCGTCTAGGGTTTGTATATCCATGGTATTATCCTCTACTTTGTTTTTCTTATTGAATTTGTGCCTTATATATATGTTATTATTTTTACCTTAAAATCATGATAATAAATCATTAAGGGAACAGCAGACTTTCAATACTAATTTATCTTAATTTTGATCAATCTGCATAAGATCTTAATGCTATACATGATATATTTATGTGAGATTATTAATTATTATTTCAAAGTGAGAACAACTGGAAATTTTCCTAACACATCGAATCTATGTATAATAGGGGTCAATGCTATTTATAGGATACCACAGTTTGCAATTACAGTCCATATGAGTTTTATTTTTGCATCTCAAGTTTGCATTTCCCTTTACTCTAACTTCTTCATATGTTATTATTTTTAATCTTGAGACCTTGATTTGGTTTGGTTTGAAGTCCTATGATCTACCTTTTTAAAACAAGATGGTTAATGAGACATGTACCTACTGCTTAAAGTCAATTATGAAGGGCTACGAACATCACTGCTAACAGTGGGATTCAAACCCATGAACTCTATCAAATATCAGCGTCTTACCTGTTCGGCCAACGTTCGGTCTTGAGATTTTGATAATAGATCTTTAAAGAAACACTAAATTTTCAGTATTAATTTATCTTATTTCTGATCAATCTTCTTAAAAATTTAATGTTATATATATATATATATATATATATATATATATATATATATATATATATATATATATATATATATATATATATATATATATATATATATATATATATATATATATATGTATATGAGTGTTTGAAGCCCAGTGGCGTTGGGTTAGCGCTTTGGGCTCCCACGACAGGTCCGTGGTTCGATCCCCGGGATAGACAAGGTTGACTCATCCTGTAATCCCTTCAGTGGGTAGATAAACTGAGGACCAACCCTTCTTGGGAACTAAACTCTGGGGCTTCCGCGTAAAGTTGACTACCTTACCGGAACATATGCTTTGCATCTAAGAGCCCTTGGTCAAGGAAACGGGTATTGGTACAGTAGGTCTTGGCTCCCCAAGTTACACTGTAGAGCGGATAAGTTTGGTTTAGTTTATATGAGGGTGTGAAATTAGAAGTAAAACATTTATAATTTACTAAGTGATTATTATTACAAAAGGAACATTATTGAAAACGTTTCGTGCGCTTTAAATGCTACCATGCGACCAATAAAAAACTTTTTATTTATAGGTTATGTTGTTAGAAAAAAAACTAATAATTAAAATATCTAGTTTTTCGGTGAAATAAGCACGCGCGCACACACATACATACATAATTCTTTTAAATTCATAAATTATAGATTTTTGCTGTTTAAAATACGTCAATTTTAGCACACTTTTATTTTAATCTCTACAAGACAAATTGTCGAAAACTTTGGAAGGTATATGATTGCAGGCAAAAGGTATTATCTAAGGGGACGCAATACCTGTCGAGATTTAAAATCTTCTTTAAAACAGCCTTTTTCAGATTCGTTTTAAAATACATAGTTCTGTTCTTTTTAGGATAATTTTTTCACGAAATTTTTAATAACGCTCTAGCTTTGAAAGAATTTTGTTTTGCTATTTCCAGTAAAGTATTTTTTAAGTAATGTAGAAAATATATACAAAATGAAAAAAAAATGGGAGTCACTTGCCCAAGATAACTTAAAAAATAGGTATATTAAAAGCTAAATTTTTACATGAAACTGAAAAAAAAATACACATTTTATTTTGTAAAATCTAAAGCTTCGAAAGTATCAAATATAAAAAATTAAAATATTAAAATTATTAAACTTTAGTATGCTATAAAATGAATTACTCGTGATAATATAATTGAGGTTCACAGAGTGAAAAAGGTAATAATTTCTATTTGTTAAAAAATAATTTCTAATTTAAAAGCTTCAAAAGTAATTTTACCCGTTAGTGGATTAGTATTTTTTTCACTTGATATACATATTTTGTTTTAGTTTTGAAAAATAATGCCTTGTTTCCTATAGCAAAACTAAATAATTTTTATAGAATTAGAATCTTATTAAACATTTAGAAATAGTTTTATTCTAAATATAGTCTAACTTCTTATTTTATAATGAACAAAAAATAAGCTGATTTAATGAAGATTCTCAGTTCGAAAAATACTATGCTCTCCTTAATTGATATAGATTTATATTCTTGTACGTCCTAGCAAGTATCCAGATCAGTATTATTTCAAACAAGACCATTGAGTATGTAGGTAGAACATTTATGTAGGAACATTTCGAGAGTAATATTTAAAAATATTTTGCCCATTTAAGATATACGACTACGCTTATATAACCAGTTTTGACCAAAAATCAAAGAGATGTTTTATTGATTTATGCTTAGTCTACACCTACATTAGAATCATAGTTAAGACGATTTTTACGTTAGTTGATAAACCGGGAGTCAGTTTAAAATATAACTCAAAATGTACTTTGTGAAGGATATTTTTTGGTTAACCAGTTACGTCTCAGATACAACGTTAGAAGTTGAGTTTATATACATGAATTTTTTAATATACATTACATGGGAAGCCGGAAATGTTTTGAACTATAGGTTTAAATTTTTGAGTATACTTTGAAAAGTTATGGTTGTTTTTATACGCTTTATATACCAAAAATATTTTTTAAATTAACTCAAGGATTGTTAAAACGAGTATATCTCTAGAATTTATTATTTTATACATCAAATTGTAGTTTATTACATTCTTAGTGATACAAATTGTTTATGTTACCGAGAAGAAAGAGTGTAATATTAAATATATTTTGTGTGAAGAAGGGTTGTAAGCATCAAATATTGTAACTTTTTCTTTAAAGATTTTGAAAAAATTGTAACAAAACAAACCATATATCAACAAAAGATGCTTTTATTCATTTACACACTAAAAACATTAATATTAAATTTTTTAGGCTTGCTTTACTTAAGGGAGTGTTTATCGAAATCTGGTACTATGTGAAAAGTTTTCGAAAATATTCGTTTTAAAGAAGAAAGTGGAAAATATTCGACAAGTCAACCTTTCTTGACTATGATCTGCTCTGAAAACCAATTTAACGTCAGTTTGATAGGTTATGAGTAAGTGGTTTACATTTACGATACACAAGGGTTCACTAGACTACAACCTAATGCGACGAATGCATTAGCGTAGTGACTTGGTATCGAAACATAGTACTCTATCTGCATGAACATCGGCCTAAAAATGACTGAATGAGTAGGGTTATTCTCTTTGGTACTGAAGTTTGTGTGTTTGAACCCCATTACTGGCATATGTATTTCCAACCATTCGAAATCAGCTTTAAATGGTGATTCCCGGTTATATTAGTCTTTATGTAGCATAAAAGTAGTCCAAACATTCCAAACCAAAACTAATTAGCCATCGTTCAGCTTAATCAACCAAAAATATTTTTAAAAGGGACATAGTATTTTTATTTTTAATATTGTTTTTCCTTTTAATCTGAAGAAACACTATACTGGTTGCACAAGAGTAGAAAAGGAACATAATATTTATTAATTTTTCTATAGGCATAACGTGCGTAATATAACTATACGTAATAGGCATATTATACGTAATACACCTTACGTATAATATGCCTATACGTAAATACGTATAAGCATACTTATAGCCATAATAAGTTTATACTATTTTTCTCACAAGCTTCTGGTGAAATATTGAACATTATTGATTGCCGACCCCGAAGAAGGCTACTTTCGTTACTGGAGTCCAAATCTCATGGACTGGTATGAATATTTCTAAATTTTCTGAATCAGTTTTAAGGATGCAGAACAATGTAATTATACCTCGTATAATAAAAATACAGAGCGATCTTAATTAAACTTCCCCTATAAACGGCATCCTGCAGCGCAAACAGATGAACTGAATGCAACAAAATTTTGTGTATGGGCTATACACGAGATACGCTCAAGGAATTTGGGGAAAAAATTTCAAAATGTTCACCAGGGGGCACATTTTGAAAAAAAAAAAAACATGAAATTTAACACAATAAACGGCCAAAACGGAGTACAGAAGCGATATTAACAATCTAGAACGAGAATTATGAGCAATAAAATGCAAAACGGGAAAAGCTGTCAGTTGTAGGAGAAAAATGTCGAGATTTGTATGTTTGGGAAGAAGAGAAAGCTTTATGTAAAACAGGTTAGAGAATAAAACGTTTGTAGATGTTGTCATGCTTAAGTCGATGTTTTCGGCTGTATTAAGGACGCTCACTTTAGTTGAACGTTCGATATTGGTGAAGCTGTTTTATGAAAACAAGGGGAAGGCTTCTGCTGCAGTTCGTGAATTTCGTCGTAGAAAGAATCTACGGCTTGTAGCAATGTCTACTAAAGGTATCCGGTCCACGATTAAGAAGTTTAAAGAGACTGAGAAATTAGGAGTTCAACCTGAAACTCGCCGTAAACGTATCACACCGGTACTTGTTGATGCCGTCAAGACAGCTGTTGATACAGCCCTAGACATCAGAGTTGAACTGCTTTTGTTTCTCCCTTATCTTTACTTATTATGGTTCGAAGGCAAGGTGATAAGAAACTATTCAATAAATGTCAATATTGTTTCCTTATTCGTTTTGCTCCTTTGTGTTAAATTTCATGTTTTTCCTGAAAAAAAGCGCCCTCTGGTGGTCATTTTGGAACTATTTTTAATTATTTAATATATTAATTATTTAATTATTTTTTTGATTATTTAATAATTTATAAATTTCGCGAGCGCATTTTGTGTATAGTTCATATACAAAATTTCTATGCATTCCATTCACCCGTTTGTGATGTAGGATGCCGTTTATATGAGAATTCAAATTATAACCACCCGGTATTTTCATGATATTTAAAACAACACAAGCCCCCCTGACTATAGAAAACAGCTGTAAATATTGTATACTATGATGCTTGATGAATGCTGCTCATGAATGGCATGTAGTATAAATATTTGAGTCGTGATATTATCATCAAAACATTATGTACTTGATTTGTAGTTGAGTGAATTGTAAGGCTGGCGGCATTAAAACTGCTTCAGTATTGATGCTTTTGTAGTGGGTCATAACTGTAAAAGATTCTCTAATAAAAAAACACATAAAACCCTTGTCAGCTTCCAATCTGCGTTCTAGATATTCTATCATCAGCCAGACACCATTTTAGATGTATTCAATTATTTAAATGTACAGCGTAACACAAGTTCATTTAGAAGTTTTCATTGACTTTTTCACTGTAGTGAGTAAATATATATATACAATTTATGCTATAGAGTTATTATTTTTGAAATTTAACCATTTGCAGTCGAGCGCTTTAAGTGCGCATCTCACTGTGTCAATTAAGTAAAGGAAGCAACTTCTTGTACTAAAGCGTTAAAAGTATGAAGTTAGTTGTACGGAATTTATTTTGATTTTAGCTTAATTCATCAATAAAAGGAAGACTAGTCACTATTTAAGGCAGGTATAGCAGTATTGGAAATAAAAACGCTATTGATGATATAAATAACATATTGGAAATAAAAACGCTATTGACGATATAAATAACATATTTGTCGTTGCAAAGGCGGCACTCGACTGCGTAGAGAGAAACGTAATATTGTCTGTGTGGCTACATTAGTCCGTAAACGGTTAATTATTTTTTAATTTGGGATTATTATTCTGGTGATACTCTTAAATAAATTCTACATGAGTGTGACTGTACGTGGAGAAAGCTGTGTATACTTTATTTTACCCATTTCTCATGAACTAATAAAGTAGATCTTACTCACCGCAGGATATATATAGTTACCGCAAAAGTTATGCAATTCCGATTCGGTAAATGCCGAACTTTGTCTTCAGAATTAGGGAGTTGATTTTTGATACTGGAGTTTGTGGGTTTGAGTCCCACTCTGGCATGGATGCTCGTAGCCGTTTGGAATAGGCTTTAAGCAGTAGGTCCCGGACTCGTTAGCCCTCGTGTTGCAAAAATGTAGACCATAAAGCTACAACAAACCAATCAATCCAATTCGGTAAAAGTTGAATGGGGACAATGGATCTGCAAGACTGTACAACTTTAAAACTTGCAGAACTGTAGAGGATAGAAACAATATATTTCGAATAAACATCATTGATATTTTTTTCTCGAATTAAAGACGATAAACGATCGCTTAGGACTTACAATATAACATTTTTGGAGGCTGGTGGTCGAATGCGTTTTCTGATATCGAGGATTCGAATTCATCAGGTTTGGTAGCCGTTTTATCATCAAATCCGTTTTAAGAAATACGCGCCTATCTAAAAAGCCATTTGAGCAGAAAAAAATCGATTTCCATGCTCTCTACTGAACTCAATTCGATTTAGACACAAACCTGGAAAAGAAATAAAACAAAATAACCTGAATCACGATTTGTGGGAAGAAAAGCTTCCGCAGCTCTGATTTACAAAAGTTTTTTTTTCTTTTAAAGTCGACGCGCATCGGTCCGGTTGGGCTGAGTCTGATATCTTCACTCGATATCAAAGACATCTAATTTCTGAAAACAGTCACCATGTCCAACATTTTCGGTTGCGGTTAACCGCGCGCCGACACCCCACCCCTCGCTCTCCCACGTTCCTAATTACCACGCATACTCCATTCAGGCGCACGTTCTCCCCGCATATGTCACCGGCACGGCACAATGGACGCACAAAAGACCACGTGATCAATACGCCGAGTGAACGTGCCCAGCATCCGATGTTAAATGCAGATAACTTGGAGTTTCGTATCTGACTCAGCAGTTTTTTTTTTACTCAATCGCTGCGACAATCGTCGGAAAAGGAGCGGGGAGGAGGAAGAGACAGGAGAAGGGGGGAAGGAAGGATTGTCTTCCTTCTCCTCGCACAGCACTCTTGTCCTCTTTTTTAAAAATTTTTATTTTTCGGTATTTCTCTTTTACCTTTTGAAGCTCTGCTCCCAAGCAAGTCGAGCGCAAACAGATTAGGTCTTGCCCGGAATGAAGTTTAAGCAAGAGAACGGGGAGGGAGGGGGCGGGGGCGGAAGAGTGTGTGTGCGCGGGACGTTTATGGCAGTAAATCTGTGGCCAAGTATGGGCGGATGGATCCATAAATGCCGTATACCCTTAATCAGCTGGAAAAGAGGGGCGGATCAGATTTCTTGCTGAGGCATGCAGCGAAGGGTTTTAAATCAATCTCGCCGCTCGCCTCACTGAAATGCTCTGCAATATTTTATGCTTTGTCCACCCGACTATTGGGTGGCAACGGACGTTTTTCGCCGAAACAAAATTAGTACGGCAATAAATTGATTACAGTACCTCGATTACTCTTCCCATTACACTTAATGGAGAATATATGCCCCTGTTGGCGAAATATCGAGAAGCACTAGATCGCGGGGGTTGGATCAAAATTCAGCAATTAATTTACTCTCGTTGCAAACATGAAAAAACTATAAAAATTGTTAAAAAATTTTCATATTTCAATGAAAATAACATTTTTAGAAGCGTATAAATACGACGAATGCTTTGATTTGGATCATTAGGTCAATTTTTTCAATAGGAAGGCTAATTAAACAGATTCTACAACTTAACCCTTAACTACTCTAATGTAATCCCCTTACTGTAATACCTTAAATTCTGTTCCTAACAGCAATTTTATAACTAATCATTGTAAACATTTTAACCATTATAAACATAATAAGTATCCAAATCAAATTAGTCGTCTGTTTTTTTTAACTATGTGTATTTTTTTACATTACCTGGCATTCTCGAAAACGCAGTTTTTCTACTTCATGCGACTTAATGTTCCATAAATCAGGTGCACTTTTAGAATCCCCCAAATACAGTTTTATCTCTGATGAAAACTGATGGCAGAAATAAGATAAAACTGACCTATTTAGATCTTTCTAGAAACGTCCCTTAAATAACAATTTAGAAAATGTTAGGAAAAATTTCAAATGTAGGTTTCAACGAGAGGTTAAAGGTTTTAAATTTGGTATTTTTGAACTTTTTGTGTAAGTTACTTTAGATGAGTTTGACATATAAAGGTAATGAAAAAATTGTTATTCTTCAATTCATTTGTTTAATATGGCTTTGAAAATTTGGGCTGAACATCTATACCAATCTGTATGTTTGAGCAAGAAAGTCTTGTAGAGTAACTTTCTTTAAGGAATTTTCATCTTCAACTCATTGCGTGAAATTGAGTTTTTAAGATAATTTTTACGACAAAGCTTGTGACCTTTTAATTTTAAACCCCTATTCCACACAATAAGCAACAGAGTTTGATATTTTTTCCACTAAAAATAACATTATTTTAGACATAATACTGTAATTACATGATAATTAAATTATTTTGATGTATTACACACACACACACACACACACACACACATATATATATATATATATATATATATAAATTAGGGGAACAAGCAAAGAAGTTAAGAAAACCGTTTAAGACAGCCGTGTATTGGCATAAAAGGTATAGTACAAGCGTATTAATACGCAATACAGAAAAAAAAACGTAAAAAAATTGAAATTAAGCTTTAATTCTTTGAAAATACGAAAAAAAAAATATGAAAAGATGATTTAGGGCAACAATTTGGTTACATGAAACTATAAAAATGTATTGTTTAGAAATGATGCAAGATTTTTAAAATGGCATGTGGTCTCTTCGAACAGCTAAGACTGCTGTACACCTGTTTTCCATGGTTGCAGTGATGTTATCGATAAGACTTTGGATAATACTGTTCCACTCCTCAAGAAGTGAAACCTCCAAGTCTCGGAGAGTAAAAAGAGGTCTTCGTATCACAGCAAAGCGTCGTCTGAGCATGTCCCAAAAATGTTTGATTGGATTGAGGTCAGAATCACACGCTGTTCATTCCATAAGCTGTATTGGTTCAGCTTCAAGAATGTTCTTCACAAGACGAGCTGTATGCGGTCTGGCATTATCATGCTGGAAAACAAAGGAATCTCCAGTAGCGTAAGGTATGACATGAGGTCTAAGTATCTCGTCTGCATACCTATGGGCAGTGGAAATACCATTCCGAATGATATGTAGGTCCTTACATCCCCTTATGCTGATTCCACCCCGTACCATCCAACCAGCTGGTATGTATTATGTCATTTCACGAACGAATATGGGTTATTTCGAGTGCCCCTTTCCTTCCATACCAAAACACGTCTGGTGTCACACTCCAGACGTAACTCGTAATCCAGACGTATCATCGGAACTTGTCTGTAAACAGCACTTGTATCCATGTTGCTCCTAATCTTGTTGTTCAACAGCTCACTTTCTACGGGTGGAACCATGGTATGAGGTCAACGGAATATAGACCATTGGCCTACGTGCATAGAGACCTCCCTGATGAAACTTATTACTTGCTGTTTGGCTGGACAACCTTCATTCTGCTGCCAAACTAGCTGCTAACAGTGTATACTGGTCATGAGTTTCTGTAGTAATGTGGCCGATCTTGCCCTGGTTGACGTCTAACATTCCCTGACACTACGTTGTGTTTGCCCTGATTCAAGTCTGCCTATAATACGCCATGCCATGGATTCTGATAAATCAAGTTTTTGAGATATTTTCAAATCACTTTTTTTTTCAAAAAAACAACAACTTTGATTTGCATATGAAATTTTCTTTTTCTGTTTCGTGATAGGCTTGATGATATTTTATGTTACTTATAGGTGTAAAAATTTGAGTAATTCCGCTAAAACACATGTGCTCTAATTATTTTGAGCCATAAATATATATATATATATATATATATATATATATACGCATACACACATATATATGTATATATATGCGTGTGTGTGTAATAATTATTTCCTCTGGTCACAATAGTTATGTAGCTCTTATTGTTTTACTTGCCTGGGCTACTGGGCAAGGAGAAGGCTAAACAGCTAGCAGTAATAAAAATGCAGTCGGCCTACATTGAAGAGAACGGCACAAGTCTAATTAAAACTTTATTTCAGAGCTGCTAAAACGGATATCTTTACTAGTCAACGACAGACAAAGGAAAGACACAAAAATATCTCTGCTTGAACAGAGGTGCACCCAAGAGCGAAGACAGAAAGAATTTTCCCATTTACTCAGCAAATTTAAGCGTAAGATCAAGAAAAACGTGGACTATTTCATCGACAGCTGGGAAAAGTGTTGAATAGACAGAAAATTTACATCTATAGGATATAAAGCTTTGAGAAATGGATCGAATGAATTTTATGTCGAGAACTCTCCTTTGATTAAGACATTTAGAGGCTGGGAAAAAGATTTTAAGAAATTAAGATTGGGGAGAGGTGGTTTTTAAGAAACTATTAAAGTGAAATAATTTTGATATATTACACACACACACACACACCTGGCTGGACAGTCTGGGGTAAGAAGCAGTGCCAATTTTAGTCGATGCCAACCCTGAGGTGCGAAGCGTTATTTAGTTTAGATGGTCAACCATAAATGATACGTGGTTTTGTTTAGTTTGGAGTGCTACGGACAGCTATTTTCTTAGACGAGGCTAAAGAGACCGAGATTTATTGCTTCAAACTGACACCCAATGGCTACAAACATACATGCCATTAGCAGAATTTAAACCCGAGGTTTCTAGTACCGAAGAGCAGAGCCCTACACTGTTCTGTTTACTCGGAATGCGGATACCCAGTGTTTAGTATCCAAGCATGCTAAGTCCTCAGTTCATGAATCCACTAAAGGATAAAAGGCTGATTCAACCTTGTCCAGCACGTATATGGCATTCTTATGTGTACCCTTACTGCGTAATACAAATATGCACGTCCATCAGATAAATGACCATTTCTAAACGATGTATAAAAGAAAAATAGTAATGATCTATTGATTTTCGAGTAAATATTTTATGAAGTTGCACGTCATATTTTTTCCAATTCCCTAATGTATATTTTTGGGGAAATTGTTCCTTTTCTATAATTTATTACCACGCGGCAGCACTTTGGAGAATAATTCCTGTGATTTAGAAGTGGAATTTCAATGAAAAATCCAATTCTTAATGTATTCTTTTTAATCTGGTGGTTAACCCCTTAACTTGCACGCTCGAGTTAAATCGAGCGTGTTGAACTGGCCAAACTGTGCACACTCGAGATAATTCGAGCGGAGTTGTACTTTATGTTGCTATAATTTTTCACACTCGAATGCAATCGAGAATTGAAAATAACAATGAGAAAACAAAATAAACAATCATTTTATTGATATTTATCATTTACATGGGATTGTAAGCTATAACACTTATTCAAGTATAAAATATAATTTTTTTTTCTACTTATCACTTACGACTATTTAAAATTACACAGTGTTTCAGAAGCTGTTTTCGTAGTTTTATGGTATTAAATACTCAAACTCGAGAAAATACTTTGATTTTCTAATTCATTCCAGTAGAGAATTTCCAAACTTTTGAATGATTTTGCAGTGCTACGGTCTACTGTTAATGAGACCGGGACTTACTGCTTAGCTCCCATTAGACGACTCTGAACTCCTATGCCTCAGTGGGATTCAAACTCTCAACCTCTGGTACCGAAGAGATAAGTGCTCTAACCAGTCGGCTATCGTTCGTCGCCACGTTTTGAATGAGAAAAAGCATAAAGGTGATGCCTTTAGATCATTTTAGAATTACCAATTTGATAGAAAAACCATCAAACTGGAAATAATTATTCTTAAAAATTTTAAATTTAAGATGTGTTACAAGAAACAGGTTTCAGTGCAGTAAAACAGTCAAGTTATTCGAAAAATACCTTTTGATAGTGTAACGTATAACTAGGAATTTAAAAAAAAAAATCATTGCCTATTTTTGATCAAAAATCTGCCATTTGGTAGGTAGGTCTCTTGTCCCTTTAAGTCTCTTATTATTTTTAAGAAAGTTTAATTTTAAGGTGTATGAAAAGAAACAGGTTTTTGTGCATTAACATAGTCACGTGATTCGAAAAATATCTTTTGATTTGTAATGTATAACTAGAATTTTTCAGAGAAACAATCATTTGATATTTTTGGTCAAAATCTGCCATTTGGAAGGCAGGTAGGTCTCTTGTCTCCTAGCTACCAAATTTCTTGTGAAATTCGGAAAATCTGCTGTATAAACACATTCTTTGTTCTTATTTTTATGCCCATGGTAAAAATAGTTATGACAAGTCTTTTTTAAATGTCAGTATAAATAAGATAAGGATTCATTTTATGGTATTTTCATTTAAAGAATCAATTTGGAAAAATTACAAAATCTAAACTTTATACGTTCCACTGTTTCGTATCACTATTTTTAATAAAAATTAAAACTATTCCTAAGAACCGTAAAGCAAAACGTTTTACTACTCTGCGATGAAACTTAACCGATATAGTTAAATATTGAACACGCTGGTGAAATAAGCACGGAATAGTATAGGTGACGTGAAGGGTAATGCATTGAAGGGGACAATGTTAAAATTGGAAAGAATAATAAAGAGGGTACTTGTAACATTAATACGGTTTCTTTTTAGCCCCAGTTTGCTTAGCTAAAAACTACTGGTAGTCTAACATTGCAGACGTTTTTATTATATAATTAAATATCTATATTATCAACAATCATGGAACTTTCCAAGCAGTTCCGTCATTTCTTTGCCTGTAAAATTCATTTGTCCCTTCCTAAGACTACAACTGCAGAGAAGCAAACATTGTGTTCGGTCTCTATCACCCATTCGTCCTTCCTGTAAAATCAAACAATTTGTCCCTTTGAAAGGATGATAGATGTTACAAACTGTTTCTTTTAATTATTAACTTTGTTGGACATTTTATACATGTATGCATTGAAGGGGACAATGTTAAAATTGGAAAGAATAATAAAGAGGGTACTTGTAACATTAATACGGTTTCTTTTTAGCCCCAGTTTGCTTAGCTAAAAACTACTGGTAGTCTAACATTATGCATATCAGACGTTTTTAATATAATTACAGATCTATACTCTCAACAACCATCCGATGGAACTTCCAAGCAGTTCCGTCATTTCTTTGCCTGTAAAATTATTTGTCCCTTCCTAAGACTACAACTGCAGAGAAGCAAACATTGCATTTTGTTTGTTCCACCCATTCACCCTTCATGTAAAATCAAAGAATTTGTCCCTTTGAAGGGAGAATGAATGTTACAAACCCTTTTTATAAATTATTAACTTTGTTGGCCATTTTATACATGTTTCTATAAAAGCAAATTAATTGCAATAAAACTTTTTATTAACTGCTTCCCTTACAAATTTTTTTTGAAAAAATGGGGGAAAAATCATATTTTTAAAATTTATTATTAGATACAAGGAAATGAAACAAAACAAAATATGTAGGTTTTAAGTTAACTTTTTAATTTTTTCAAGTGTAAAAGCATTTAGTTTTAATATTAGATTACTATCCCGGGTTATCTCGGGCAAATAGAAAAAAGTTAAATATTAGTCTTTGTATGATAGTTTTTGAAACAAGGGACAACACAAAGTGATACCTGACATTCTGTACGCTGGTCTCAGGTTTCTTTTCTTACTGGCTTACCCCTGCAATATGTTCTACCGGAGCACAGAGTACACTGTCTCGTTAAATTAGATTTTTTTTCAGTATTAGGAATAACATCTGGAAATGCTTTGAGGTTGACCTGAGTGGTAAAAGACTAATGCTTGGTGTTCCTGATGTTTAAAAAAAAACTCTTCACTGAGATTTTCTGAAATTTGTTTTTCAATCAGTGGAAAACACGGGACCAGTCCCGCCAAACAACCGCGAACTATCAAAACTTGCAAACTGTTATCAAAGAATATTTCCTGTATTACAAGGCGATTTAGATCAGTATATAATTGATTAATTCGAGAAGTAAATCTTGGGATCTAAATCGGATCCTAATCTTTTCTGATAGTTACAATAAAAATTATTTCAACGTTTTTTTTTTTTTCGTAATCTAGTCTCGTTTCTAACCAGTCCGAGATTAGAACCTCCGTACATGATCTAAA
>CM063498.1:185152274-185154774 GCA_032207245.1 Pardosa pseudoannulata
TATATACTTTATATATATAAAAAATATATCTATATATTGATAGATAGAGTTTTTGAGGGTTGCTACGCTCTTTTACATGTACACAAGGGTTAATGATACCGTGATATATTGTATAGGTACATAGTGACTTTTGATATTTGAAATCTTAATTGTTGGAGCACTACGATCTAATCTTTTACTACACAAGGGCATATGACACCAGGAGCTACTGCTTAAGGGGGAGTAGTAGCTTTTCGATATTTAGAATCTTCATTGGTTTATACCGCTTGATTGTTGAAGCGTTACAGTCTAATCATTTACTAGACAAGTTCTAGTGATCTACTCGTTTACTTTACAAGGTCATATGAGATCAGGAGCTCTTTAAGGTGGACGGAGTACCGTTTCGATATTTCGAATCTGTGGCATGGATGTGATAGCCGTTCGGAATCGGCTTTAAGCTGTAGGTCTCTCATTTACTAGACAAGTAAACACCAGTACATACTCCAAACCAAACCATACCTTTCGAGATATAAAGTCTTTATTACAACAGCCTTTTTTGAATTCATTATTAAATTGCATGTTCTCCTTATGGAATGAATGTTTTACAAGTTCTTTAATAATGCTGTATCTTTAAAAATATTTAGTTTTGACATTTGAAATAGTATATTTTTAATAGCATAAAAATGTACACAAAAACAAAAACAATCAATTTTAGTTACTGAAAGATAACTTTAAAAAATATGTATTAGAAACAAAATTTGTATATCTAATTGAAGAAAAAATCTGCATTATTCTCTAAACAAAAATTTTAGAAGTATCTGATGTTTTAAAATTAAAAAAAAAATTAAAAAGTGTTAAGAAATCGAATATTGAAAAAATAGATTTCCACATGACAAAATCATATATATTACTTGAACTAGAGTAAGTCAGGCTGGCAGCATAGAAATAATTATTAGCTTCTTTTTGATATAAATAAAATTCTATTTTATAAATTTCAAAATTTATTTTGTGAGCAACTAGGTTTTTATTTTATTTTCATTTGGTATATATCTTTGAAGATTTTTCAAAAGTATATTATTTAATATAGCAAAACTAAATAGACCGTTATTAACCTTTTAGACTTCAATATTGCCATATGGTTGCATACAATTAAAAATTCAATTGAAAACAAACTTTTACTAAGTGTGCTTTATAAAATGTTTTAGCTAAAAACAAAAATATGGTAAATTTTTCCTATACTAATTTTGTTCTAAAAATGAATTTTGACCCTTACATAAATTCATAAAACAGCTTTTTGCAGTAAAAACCAACTTACTTTTATATATTATTACTTAAACCCCCCGAAATATAGAAATTCAAATCAAATCCTGTCCTATGTAACTAACATATTATGATGTCATAAAATTTCAATTTAATAATAAAAAACTTAGATATGACAAATAGAAATAAATCATTTTTAAGAAAACAAATCCGTATGTTCCCAAAAGGGAACATTGGCGTGTTTTACTGTACAAAATTCAAGCATTATTATTATTCATTTTTAGTCAAACTAACTTACTCCATTAATGTTTCTAAATGAGAATATACTAAAATCCCCAATATTTGTTATTTGGAAATTTCGCTTACTAGAGATTTTATAATCGTATCTAAACATTACTTTAATGAATGAATATTTCTTCTTAAACTTTGATCATAATGTGACGTTTAAAAGATTAATGATCAAGGAAATATTTTATTCTAAGCAGAGCAGAACTTTTCATTCTATAGTGAATTAAACATTGGCTGTTATAATAAAATCTTTTCAGGTTTAATTTACTATGCCCTTTAATCCTTATTGACTGGGGCTGCGAGTGTCTATGTAAGCAGTATAATTTGAAATTATGAATTCCGGTACCGAAAAGCAGCGCCCCAACATTTTGGTCTTCTTAGGGTTCCAGTTTGTGAGGATAAATATCTGTGAAATGAGTCGCGGTAGTTCAGTCGGTTAAGACGGAGATGTCACAATCGGTGAGTAACGATATCGAGCCTCGATCTGTCCTAAGATCCACCATGTTCATTAATAGCGACTGGGACACGTATAATATGTTCGTGATAACAATGGCCTCAAAGTTCCCAAATGATACCTTTGGAGGTGGCAGGTCAATCTTGAGAGTCTTGCTTTGTACGCTCCTAAAGTACGAGGTTCCAGCGGCGGTAATGTTACTCGCGTCCTTAACATACCGTAAGTTACACATGTTCCATCAGTAACAGCTTCGCAGATATTGGTCGAATGCTTGACCCTCGTCGAATGCATTTTTTACGCATTGACTTGGAAGTGTCCCTGTGTAAAAAAATCTATGAAATAGTTGAAACGCTAAAAAGTAGGTATAAAAACTAGAATATTTACCCGATATAAAAATTAAGCTCCAATGACGATTAAAATATTGGAATTTAAATCGACTGGAACCGACTAAAATTTTTAATTTTTATAATTTTGTTTATGCTTTGAAATGACATGGCGTCTTTTTAGAATCTTACGTGT